>JAQLOL010000001.1:24694633-24708471 GCA_029783665.1 Naso thynnoides
AAATCTCAGACCACTAGTGTGTCACAGTGTGCTGGGCTTCTCTATAGGTTCATCTGGAAGGTGTGTGTTTGAACTGGTCAATCAGAGCAGAGTAAGCCTTTAGAGGCAGGTCAGGAGCTAAAACAGAGCGTTTCAGACAGAGGCAAAAATCCTCCAAAAAAAACAGGCTGCTGTAGTCTGCTGTATGAGAAAACAAATGATTTGTTTTTTAGCATCAAAGCTTGTAAACCAGAACGTGGTCTCTTTAATGCAACATGTTGATTTAAGTTTTAGAAATGACAAAAATGTGCTGCAACATGTTCAACTATTAATGCATGGTTCTGCTTTTCAAAATGTGTTAAAGATTGACTAAGTCAGACTATTTTGTATGTGTGCCGTCTGCAGAAGAAGCACTCAGATCCTCCAGTTTCCCTGCACGGCCAGCTACTGTGGAGGGAGTTCTTCTATACAGCCAGTGTGGGGATCCCAAACTTTAACAAGATGGAGGGCAACTCTGTGTGCACCCAGGTGGACTGGGACACAAAACCTGAAAACCTAGCTGCATGGAGAGAAGTACATAATTCTTTTAAATATCTAAAATGATAATAACAGAAAAGAAGAGAAATTGTTCTGTTGGAAGAGGAGTTTCCATGTTATCATCACTGTAAATGAGAGAGAATCTCTCTCTCTCTCTCTCTCTCTCTCTCTCTCTCTCTCATAAATATTTCCTGTTTCCCTGGCTGCTCTGTTTCCCTCAAGGCTCGTACTGGTTTCCCCTTCATTGACGCCATCATGACGCAGCTGAGGCAGGAGGGCTGGATCCACCACCTGGCCAGACATGCAGTCGCTTGTTTCCTCACCAGGGGAGACCTGTGGATCAGCTGGGAAGAAGGGCAGAGGGTGTGTAAATTGCTATCAAGTTAAGCATGGTGTTGTATTAACCAAAGAACAGGCACAAACCCATCAAGGCCCTCTTGTCTTAATGGACAGTTCAGTGTGTGACAGACAGCTTTGAAGTGACAGCTCACTGTGAAAAGTCTGGATGAGATGGCATTCATAAAGATTTTTCTAAGTTAGACAGTGAGTTAAACTAACCAGACTAACCTGTAAAAGGACCTTTAAATTTGGCATAGAACTGTTGCACTGCAAAATACTACAGAAGTAGTACATATATACAGTTGAGGTCATCAAAGGTTGTTGGAAAAAGTTCATAGATTAAAGTCACTTTGTGGATCACTTTTACAGGATTTAACTGTTATTAAAGGGTTTTTTCTTGTCCACTCTATTTTATCTGCTGAAGCCACTTAAGGCTTAACACATGCAAATCTCTGTCTGAAATGTTAGCAGTTGAGTTGCATTGTGGGTAATGTAGGTGCCAGATTTGGACAAGTAAGAAGACAAGCTCAACATTGGAGACCCCCAAGGTTATGTACTCAGCCCCCTCCTTTTCAGAATGTACACTCATGACTACACTTAAAGACACCAAGAGAGCTGTAAGTATGCAGGTGACACCACCATCATTGGCTGTATCATAAACAAAAATGATATTTCATATCAGAGGCAATCAAAATCTTCCAGAGTGGTGCACAGAGAACAATCTGCTACTACTCTGTGGCAACAAAACCAAGGGGCTGTTCTTGATTTTAGTCAGAAGGATGCAAAGAGACACTCCTGAGGAGCTGAGGTGGAGCCAGTCAACAGTTGTAGGTTTACTGAGAGTCAGCGTTACAGAGAACCAATCATAGAAAAGGCTCTACTTATTGAGAAAACTCAAGAAGGCTACATTTCAGAGCCAAACTGTGATCAGTTTCTACAGAGGAGCAACAGAAAGCATCCTGACTGGCAGGGTTGGGAAGATTACTTTGGAAATGTAATAGGTTACAGATTACTAGTTACCCTATTTAAAATGTAATAGTAAGGAAACTATTTCAGTTACTTTAACAAAGTAATGTAACTTATAACATTTGATTACTTTTCTAAATTTCTGACGAATATTTTCAACCACTTTCTAGTGTTTAAACCAGGAAGTAATAACGGCAGATGTGGGGCACTGCAAATTCAAACAAGAGGACCAATCAAAAACATCATAATAACATCAAATTTTGCTTATTGACCTTGACTAGAAATGTCAAAAGAAGGCATTTTGAACATAAAAAACATGTAAAGCAGCAAAATGAATATGATTCAACATAGTCTAAGCTTTTCACAGAAAATATTCAGAAGTAACCCCCTTTGTAATCATTAAATTTTCAAAAGTAATTGTAACTCAATTACACAATCTTTCTTGGTAACTGTAAATATATTACAATTGCATTTGTTTGTAATTAAACTAGATAGTTTCAATACATGTAATTAGTTACTCCCCAACACTGCTGAATGGAAGCCTCACAATCTGGCATGGTTCATGCACTGTGCAGGACAGGAAGGCCCTGTAGTTGGTAATTAAAACTTATAAGGACATCACTGATACTCATCTACAGAGCAACAGTGTCATTGGTGAGGTGAGATGTCTGCACGGAGCCCAAAGGATACCAAAAGACAACATCAGCCCCAGCCACAGTCTGTTCACACTGCTCTCATCTGGAAGAATACACAAAGTATCCACTGCTGTAGCACCTGTCCAAAGAGTAGCTTCTTCCCCAAGGCTGCAAGAAGTCTAAATCCATCACTGTACACTTAACTACACCCTCCTATGTAGCAGCAGCACCAATGAGCTAAATCAGAATTTAGATTTCACACTGCAAAAATGACAATAAATTGTTCTTGTTTCTTTTGGTCCTTTTTTGTCAAAGTGTCCATTGGTGACAGCAGGAATGCCCCACTTTGACTTTTTGTGTGCTAATAATGATGCATACATAATACATATAAATGAATTGGATTGTTATCTATTAAAATAATGGTATTTAATAGCAGGACCCCCATTGTCACAGGTACTCAATCCAGTTTTTTGAGTCACAATCGAACTGATATTTGATGTCAGCATTGTTTCTGTACACTTCTATAGGCCGGTGTTACAGTAGTGCAATGCTAAATGAGTGGAGAAGTACTTAAACAATTTGTTCATTTCTTCTGAAGGTGTTTGAGGAGCTTTTATTGGATGGCGACTGGGCTCTGAACGCGGGAAACTGGCAGTGGCTCTCAGCTAGTACCTTCTTCCACCAGTTCTTCAGGGTTTACTCCCCTGTCGCGTTTGGCAAGAAGACAGACAAAAATGGAGACTACATTAAGTAAGATCTCATGCTGAACACGCTTAAGTTATCACCAGTGTTTCATGTATAATATGACATAATTTCTCCTCTGATCTTCTTTGTAGAAAGTACCTTCCAATGTTAAAGAAGTTCCCAGCTCAGTATATCTATGAGCCTTGGAAAGCTCCACGCAGTGTCCAGCAGGCAGCAGGATGCATTGTGGGAAAAGATTACCCACATCCTATTGTACAGCATGAAGAAGTCAGCAAGAAGAACATCCAGAGGATGAAGTTAGCTTATGCCAAGAGATCCTCAGACCCTTCAGAGTCACCCAACAAAAAGCAAGGTATTGCAAAAAAACATGCTGTCATGGAGATGAATCTTCTTTGATGTTTGTATCTTGCTTCTTTAAGATTTGTTTTTATGTTTACCTCATAGGTGAAAAGCGCAAGGCATCATCTGTCGTCGACATGCTGAAGAAGAAAGACAGAAAAAAGTAATGTTTGCACAAATGAATGCAACAATTTGAGTTTGGTGCCATTCTGTGACTGTTGCCATTTAAATTCAGTACAGAAGAGTGTAGAAGCTCCATTTGGACTGAAAGCTTAAATCAGTCAGAGACTTTTGTTTCATATTTGCTGATCTACCTCTGTTTTTATTGTACTATTAAATGGTAGCATTCTATATTTGTACTGTTTCTGTGTTCACTTTTTACGCTGTATACATCTATTTGAGTGCTGATTAGGTGAAACTTTTATAAAGCTTAGTGTTCTTGTCTTGTTTAAGGGCTGAAGTTTGTATTGGGATTGGTTGTGTCTGCTGCACAAATTGACCTTCTAATGCCTAACTGTAACATGCCAGGAATCAAATGGGTTTAGGGCTGTTTTGTTATGTTTTTTCAAAATAAAATTCTTATTTGTGTCCAAGTAAAACCTGAGCTGATACACTGGTCATATTTTAAGGCACTCACTATTGCCACTAGAGGTCACTATAATTCCACCAGTAGAAAAATCTATCACATTGAGTCTTTTAGACTCCATTTTTTAATTTATTACAAAAATTAAGTTAACCAAGAATACATTAAGAATAATGTTTAGGGATTTAATCAGCATTTTAATTAAGAATATTTCTGAATATGCTTGTGAAATGGTCATGAAAAAGTTGAATCAAAAATTTTTATACACACATGGCTGTAGGCAACACCAGGTAGTGCAGTGTGCAATGAAAGGACTAAGAAAAAAAAACACAAGCCTTTAAAAATGTAATGAAACAAATGATCATTTTATAGAAGTGCATGTTCAGAATTTTCATTTTAATATCCCACACAAAAAGTTCATATTCCATTTTACTTCCAGCGTTCAGAAATTCCAACCAAATGTAATTTCTCTCTCTCTCTCTCTCTCTCTCTCTCTCTCTCTCTCTCTTGTTTTTTGAGAAGTTAATTTTTCATGTCTTCATTCCTGAATGATTGGCTTTAAAAAAAGGAAAACAGGCCAAATGTATCCACTTCATTAGACTTTGAGTATAATGACATGCAGCAAAGCCCCATTAGTCAATGTAGATAAACATCTTGTATGTTTACAGTCTGTGCGCGATTGGCTGAAGGCAATGTGAGCACTGCTACGTAAAGTCACAATATGTCCATGTGTGTATGAGAGTGTGTGTGGCACACAGCTGTCCTTGGAGGTCAAGTCTTCTCCTGTTTCTGCTTCCTTGGAGCTGACACTGGTATGAATATCCAGAAGATGATGTCACAGCCTCAGCAGCGGGTCAGACGCCTGTACAAAGCCAAGCTCAGTTTCCACAGAGACCTGTCAAACATCAAAACAGTCTGCTGTCCAACAGTGCATGTGTGTGGGAGGGTGTTTCAGGGTACACTTGGCACTCAGCCGCCCTGCCAGTGAACTCTCACGGCAGTGCCTTACAGGGCTGCCTGAAGTTGATCACTGAGTTCTTTGATATTTTGTAAGATATTCTTAGAGATAATGTTCTAACATACCCATATATGCTCTGCAATTTTGGTCCTGTGTGTATCTGGCTCCAGTTCCCAAAAGACTAATTAATATGTGATCAAAATCCCAATAATAATTGCGCCTCCTCCAACGATCCGCTGGCGTGTCCCTCTCTCTGTTGGTCTGTGTCGACACCTCACTACTCAAACCATCTTGGATCTGGGTGTTGTTACATCCCAGTACGGTTAGAACAGTCTGTTCGCCAAGCAGCTGGTGTTTCATGTAGCTTTAATGGTGATTTATCTCAGGAGTTTGTTTGCTCCACAGGCAGCAACATTAAACAGTTAATTCCCAATTCAGACTTTTTTTTTTTTTACAAATCTTTGACCATAAGAACAGGGTGAGGGCTCCTCAAAGATCATTAGGCACTTCACTTGTGTTTAAGGTTTTGCAGCAGATGACATAACAAAGTAATTTAAATGCACTCAACCACTTGATTAGCCAGCAGAATCAAACTGAGGGAAATACTTAATGTTGGCCAGTAGCCACTCATTTGAAGCAGTAGCTGACTTCATTGGTTTTAAATAAATCAGACCAAGTTTACATCACCTCATAAAAACCCTGTTCCACAGATTACCACAACACCAGTGAACGTGCCCAGGTCATTCTGATTCTGCTTCAACATTAGATGACAAATAATACAGATTCTTAGAGATCCGCCATTCAGGCTGCTTTATCGGATTGAAGCAACAAACAGCACCTGCTCATGACAAAAATGGTATGATTGTTTAATTGCACAGAAAAATGACTCTACATTGATATTCATTTTGGTTGACATTGAGTGTGCATTTGCTGGAGGCTGAAGGCAGGTGTGTTAAAACCAACAAAAAATGAGGAAAATTGCTGAAACTGAGGTCTGTAAAGACTTTCAAATTTTCTCTCTAGGTTGTACTAATGACATTAAAAGCACAGAAAGAGTGAGGGACAAGAGGAAGTTGTGAGTGAGAGGTTCATGGCCACACACTGAAAGGTCACTATTTATTGGACAGCTATGGAGCTGGTAAATAAATGCCACAGTGAAACTGAAGCGCTGACAGTTGCCCAACCTGCTTCTTACCTTTTGGTCTATCCCTGTCTCCACCACTTCATACACACGTGCACACACCCCCACTTCCGCCTCTGGACACAAAAACAGTCCTCTGGATCTGGGCTTGTCAATTACCACCGTGGTTCTAATTACTGACTGTGACAATTTACATACACCCAGTGTGACCTCCATCTAGCCTATTTCTGATGATGCACAATTATGTTTGCAACAGACAGATAATGGTATTAACAAAGCCAAAGGTAGTGATCTTAGAGAGCATCATTTGTGGTCTCTCTATAAATCTGCCAGACATAAGCCACAACAGGATTATGAGCAGCACTATACATAGCAAAGCATGAGGCAACAGGCGTGCAATGTTAAAATCAAGCCCCCAACGGACTCCCCCTGAATTCAGTTTTGGAGTGGGCTTGTTAAAACATTGATGTGATTATTTATTTTGGGAAAGCTGTGAATAACATGACTCAGGTAACAAAAAATGCACAAAACAAAACTTCATTTAAAGAGCTACATGTTGACGTTTTTCAAAGCAAACATCTGGATAATCCTCCCCATTCCTAATTTTACAAACACAGATGCAAGTCTCCTCAACATGTCATACTTCTGCCCTCACACTATAATTGCGCATTTTTCTGTGTCTTCATATATCAGAGCATTAGGAAATCTCTCTCACCATCAGCAGTTGTGTAATATGCTCAAAGGGGATACACTGTCAAACAGAGCTTCCCTGTAGTGTCTCCACACCCTGTTGTGCTTTGATCTGTCCGTACACACCCCGGCCAGAATATCCAGACCGTGCTGAGGCAACTGTGCTTCACACACGCACACACCCACACACACACACACACACACACAGGCCTTTGCAGCCCATACGTGCCTACCACTACAGTATGCATATGCATGTATGTTGGTTTATATGGGGAACTGGTCATGAATGAATCCTTTAAAAAATGCCTTAATGTGTTAATTTAAGACCTGTTAAAAGTCCAGAGTTTTTTCATAGGAAGATTTACGTTCACAGTATGGTTGTTCCTTATTTATTTTGAAATGAAATTCTTAAATTAATCTTGGTCGTTAAGTTGAGTCAGTATATAAATTCCCTGGCAAGAAAAGTGGAAAATATGGTTGTTGAAGACCATGATGGATGGATGGATGGAACGAGCAAATTAAAATAGCTAATTGGAAGGCACATAGCGTAATATGACGAGTGCATACGGTAACATGAGAAAAAAAGTGGATGGATACCTTTGAACTTGGACGCTCAGGAAGCTGTAAATCATAGCAGTGCTAAATTGCAGTCAGTTCAAAGAAGATTTGGAGGGTTTGCATTTTGTTTAACAGATAAAAAGTTGTTCAAGGTACAAATAAAACATTCTCAAAGGTGATTTTAGTAGCTTTTAGTTCTCAACCTTACATCTTAGTTTAAATTGTATTTATTTATTATTTATTTTATTTGCATTTATCATGTTTAAAAAAATCTATGCTTAAAAATTAAGTGCCCGTCCATATTCAGAGGTCTGCTTTTGTGCGCAGAAATGTGTGTGTGTGTGTGTGTGTGTGTGATTGTCCATACATGCGTGTGCAAAGATAATAGCTCTTTGGCAGTCAGTGGGATCTGCCTATATAAGGCTGTTCTATTCCTACTGCTTTTCCTCCAGGGATCCAATGCAATTGTCACTCATTTGACAATACATGTCAAGAGGGTTCAGTGGGTTTCACCATAAAATCTAGTTTTTACTTTCTAAAAACTGGACCAAATGTTAAAAAAGTACAACTCTGTCAACAAGTCCTTTCCTGAAAAGTCTTGTCCACATGTTTGGAAAGTAACCTTGTGTGACTGGGTGACTGGAAGAATGCACTGCTCATAGGAAGGGACTTAAAAGTGAAGGCGTCATTCTCCTGATTGACACGCTCATATGATTCTTTATTGCAGTCGTACACAGGGCCAAAAGTGTTCCCTCTCTTCTGTGAACGCATGCAATCCACTGGTCACTGACTGGGAAAAAACCCTTCACCTTTTTTTTTTTAAAATCCTCTCCTCTTAATCGGGGAACTACTGAACCTGGGATGACCTTCTGTCTAACTTGGAATTACTGAAGGTTTTTATTCTTCAGAATGACCTCTTACTGGATGCCTTTCAATTTCTTGTGCTGGCATATTTGTTTTTTCAAAATGGTCCAAAGGCAAGTTTTGGAAATTGTGATGTGCTCCTGTGCCTATTTGCAGGCTTACTATAAATAGTGCAGCAGCCTACGCATGCTCATGTTTGATTGGAAATCGCAGTGCCTAAGTCAGTGCTGTGGGGTATCTGTGAAAGGAGGGAAAGAGCCCTGTGAATGGTGAGTTAACTGTATGAAATACTGCTGGATCTTGTATTTGTAAAAAAAATTAACAAGACAGATGTATATTTTAGTAGAGCATCTCTTGTGGAAGTTTCTTTTTAATCTCAACTGTAGGAAACTTCTTTTTTTTATGTTCAAATTTATATATAACGAAACTTTACTTAACTTTACTTTTCCTCTTGGAGAATTTTTTTCCCTAAGTGTTCCTTAATCTGGTGATAAAATGGGTTCACGGAGGACAACAACACTATCCTCTTTTGGCAATGGAAGATCCAGCAATGGGAATGATGTGACTTGGAGTAGCCGGCCGAGTAGCTGCAGCTACCTCTCTAACGTGAGGCCGGAAAACAGGTACAAAACTGATACAGTGTGCTGTCCAACATGTGCTTCACAATACAACAGTACTTTAAGATTTTCCTAACATGGAGTGAACGTGTGTGGGGTGTTGTTTCTCTGTTGCCATCTTCACCAAAGTTTAAATAAGCTGCTGATTAAAAACAGCATCCAAGTTATGTAACATGGGCCTCATCAGCTATACACTAACAACAGCTTCTGCATGGAAAGCCCTGTTCATGGAACAAGGGTGTGACTTACTGAGGGACAAGCTCTTTACTGACACCTCTGACTGAATAGACTATGAAGAGTAATAGATAAAATTCTTAGTGACACAGGGTGGCATTTACAGCAAAAATACTGTACCAAGGAAACTATAAAAGGTGTTGAAATAGTTTAATGTGGTCAATTTTTTTTCTTTTATTTTTCCAGCATATCACACATCCCATGTTATTTAATATAAGCATGAGCAGCATTATTTATCTCTAAAAATATATAGAAAACTAGAATTTTCTTGTTCTTTGCTTATTTTTTAATAAACAGCCACCATAACAGAGACGCTGGAAGACCTCCTTCCTCATTCTCTGACTAGTGTCAGCATGGAAGTTAGTGTCAGAAATAAAATGAAACGCACCGTTATATTGAATAAAACAGATTTCTCTGAGTTTGAACATCAATGGAAACATTTGGAATAATGTAAATATACAAATCAACAAAATGTATGGCAAAGATCATTACTTGACATTTTTAAGTGTAAATATTACATATTATAGTTTTAATTGCCTTGCTAATTTGCTTCAACAAAACACTTCATCAGAACCATTTTTTATTTAAATTACTCCTTGATCACAGAATTAGATGTGATTGTGCATTTAACAAGACAATTTCTTGTGTAATTCATATGTGTTATCACTGCTAAGTGACGTGAAAAGATATTTTCAGCAGTGACAGCGACAAGCATTATGAGGACCAACTTCAAGAAAAAGAACTTAAAATGGGAAAAAACATGCTATTACTCAAAATTTCTTGCAGAGATAAAAAAAAAATGATTTTTTTTGGTTGAATTCCCTCATCACAGCTAAGTGTGACTCTCTTAAGTATTGTCTTGTTTCATTTGCTTAATCATGAGTCACATGCAGTGAAGTGTTAAAGTATCCTTTAATTGTGCACTGAACCAAAACTTAAAATGGATGTCAACAACAGACATGAATAAACTGCACATAGACTAATAGGTATACTAGAATCGTCATGAAGTCTTTGCAACATGCATGCAAGTCCACATCCATTCATATTACAACATGTGTGTGAAGTTTCTTCCACATTCCATACGCTATAATGGTTCGATCAATATCTCAAACCATTATGCAAATGTTTCATTTCTTATCTGGACTAATTGGACTTCTCTACATAACACGCAAAACAATTCTTCATTTTAAACTGGATCAGTCGGAGATTGTAACAACGCAACATTTTTCTTTCGTTTCTTTTTAATGTGGCCGTACAAATAGCTTTGCCTCAAGAAAGAACTTATGAGCAATATGATGATCAAATTAACACACTAATAAATAAAGCTAAAAAGACACGATGTTGATTTAAATCCCTATGATTTTTACAGTAGAATTTTATCTAGCTCCACTCAGGCTTTAACTTAAATTTGAGTTTTTCTGTTGTTCCAACAACAGCCAAATTGGAAAAAAAAAAAAAAAGAAATTTAAACAATGAGTGATGTCACACATTTATGCTTTTCCACACTGGTTGTAGCAGAAATTTTGAGCTTTAATTAGAAATTTTCTCTGAGCTGCATTAGCTTTTATAATCAGTCTTTAATTGAGAAGTTTGTTATTTAGAAGTAATGGGGTAAAATTTTCAAGACGAAAACAAATCTGGCATTTTTTTAAGTTCATATTTTATTTTCAGCCCATAATAACGTTACAGAAAAACAGGTCAGTTGACTCACAGTTTGTTTAAAAGTGAAATATACCTTTCATCATCTTCAGCTAGAGGCTGCATTTTTTATTTAAACAACCTCATAAATACTTTCTACCCCTAACACTGTGAACTGTTTACACTGAAATTATCCAGCATCCGTTGAATAATGTTAAATTTATGAAAACAAACTTGGCATCTCGACTGACCAGCTCCCTTTTCTCACACAGGAGCACACTCTGCAGCATGATGGCACAGTTAACTGAGGAAAAGCAGCCCTCCTTTGAAACTACTCTCAGGTCAAAAGCTGTGTCTGAGAACTGCAACGTGAAGTTCTCTTGTGTGGTTACAGGTAAATGCTGCTTCACAGCTTCCACTGTGCAGAAGCAATTTGCAAGACTTTACACCAGTTGTTTGTAATGCAATTGAAATATATTAGAACAAGCAGCAGTCCTGTGAGGATATAACAACTTAAAGTATATGCATGAAAATAATGTACTACCAGAGAGCCTACAAGGCTCTCTGGCTTTCCTCAAGCTATGCTGCAGGACAGCATTTGTACTCTAAAGGGCAGCCTGCTGTAGTTGATGGAGAAAATGTTTGCCTTGATTTTTTTTGTTGTTGTGGTTGTTTTGTCTTCAGGACACCCTGTTCCTCAGGTTACTTGGTATAAGGATGATGTGCAGTTAGACAGATACTGTGGACTACCAAAATATGAAATATTCCGCAATGGACAAAACCATTCCCTACACATTTACAAGTATGTATGTTTGGAAACTCTGATATGACATCTGACTGCACTTGCTTCACCAAGATACTGCCAAGATCAACATTGTAAGAGCCTCTACAAACTTCTTTGTAAAGCCATTTAAATTAGTACACAGCAAAGGGCACCCTGATGGAGCCAAGTCAAGTCAGTTTTATTTATATGGCATCAAATCACAACTTAAATTGCCTTAAGACACTTTACAAATAGTAGATCCAGACCACAGACTATATTTGGTATTGAAATTCTCACATGAGGAAACAAAAGCAAAGTCTCTTATTTTAATTTCTATGCTTTGAAGTAGTTCAAAATATAAAGAGAATTCTTGCCCAGATCAAGTAAACCTATTAATATAGAGTTTTGACAACACAGCAGTTTTTCTCTGTCAACAAGGTTTACTTTTGTTTTTGTCAGAAATCAGTTTGCTTAATATAATTTCAATGAAAGCAACCTTAATTGTTTTCTCTTCGCAGTTGCACTGTGGAGGATGCAGCTATATATCAGGCCTCGGCCATTAACAGTAAAGGTATTGTTTCCTGCTCTGGGGTTCTGGAGGTGGGTGAAATGAACGAGTTCAAGATCCACCAGCGCTATTTTGCCAAGCTCAAACAAAAGGCTGACAACAGACGCAGGGAAGTGGACGGTAAAGAAAACCGGGAGCCGCTACGGACCATCAGCCCAGACCGCACACAAAGGAAACGCCGCTCCACTTCTGAGGCCTTTCTCAGCACACCGAGCTCCATGGAGGATGACGGCAACGAGGTGAGCCGTCAGGCTGTAGCTGTAGAGATTGAGGCCATGTTACAGGGGGCAACTGTGAAGGAAGAGGAACAGAAGCGAGTCCCAATCACTAATGGGGCAGTGTCTGCTGTAACGAATGGACAGACCTTCAGTGAAAACAGTAAGAAGAGTGGGACTTATGTATATGACTCCACCCAGAAGACTTTTACTGCACTCCAACCCAAAGCTCCCTTTGTCAAAAAGAAGATTAAAATTTCCAACAGTGCAAAAGTTGCAAAATCAGACATAGCAGGAGAGCGTAGATCTGAAGAGAGAAAAGAAAAAGATGAAGCCTCCATGTGTGTAGCTCTTACTTGCACTGAGACAACACAGTCTGAGGGGAATTCAGAAGAAGTCATGGAGGTAGAGAACAGTTTTAGTTTAGCAGTTGTAGGTTCAGACTCCAGAAACATGACAGAACAACACCAGGAATCACAAAGAGTGGAAGCATGTTATGTTGAAAGGCTTTCAAAGGATAAAAATGTTTGTGCTGAGGTAACTGCACCCTCACAGAAAGAGCAGCTCACTGCTCTTCTATCTACAAGTCATACTGTGTCAGGAACTGAAGGCAAACAAGCTGCAAAGTATGAGAAGGAAGCTGGACACAAAGATACAGAGAAAAAATTGGAAATACAAAACCAAAGTCCCGACATTTCTTCAACACAACAACAAACACACTCCGCAGCAGCATCCCATAGTACCAAAGCAAAGGAGGACATTCCTCAAAAAGAGGACGTTGCAGTCATGGATGTTGACGGGAAGTCAGCTCCTTCTGCTCCATGTTTAGCACTCAGAGGCTCAGTGAATGCACCACATGAAAGCAGCTCTGCTTTACCTCAGAGGCCATGTGAACAGGCTGGAGATCAGCTGTCTGAGAAGGAAACAAGCCCTGGCCCAAAAAATGTGTCTGTGTCTCTGCCAGCGCCGCTGAGTGAGGTGGGTGAGCCTTCTGCATGAGCTCATGAGTGCTTTGTGCCGCCAACACAACCCTAATCAGCAACACAAGCAACCTGGATCTATTTATGGCTTTTAAAAGTAGCCTATGGCCCACCGTGTGACAAGAATGACGCACATGTTGACACTTGCAACAGGTATTTTAATGCAACTTATTTTGTACTGTAACCTAGAAGGCCTCAGAGTTGGTCATGATAGCATTTTACAGCAGCATAAACATGCATGGATAATGCTGATTAATTATAACAACAAAATATATAATTTGATAGAGGCAAGCTAGATGTTTTCTTGGGTTTCAAGTCTTTGTGCTAAGCTAAGCAAGTGGCTGCTGACTGCAGTCTGCATATGTTTGCTGTAGCAGACAAAGAATACATTCTATGCAAAACAATTTATGACCTGTTACAATTAAGAGCCATGTTATTACCTTAAATACATTAAGTTGCAACATAAAATAAAAAATAAATAAATAAATAAATATACATATGTGTGTGTGTGTGTGTATGTGTGTGTGTG
>JAQLOL010000001.1:24708571-24727874 GCA_029783665.1 Naso thynnoides
ATACATGTATGTATGTATTAGCTTGTGTTTGATTAGGACACTTATTTTAGAACAGTACTGGTATTATGAAAATTAAAGCTCATGCAACCGCCCTGCCTCCAGCTGCATGGCTGCAGACTGACGGCTCTGATAGCTGAGACAAAACACTGCACAACTTAAGTACCTCTTGAATTATTTGCATTGCTTCCTGGCCACACTTAAAACATAAAAAAACCTAATTATTTGTCCTCATAATGGGAGAATTACATAGAAGGATATTTTTTCATAATGACATTGACTGTATACTGCATGATTTTAATGGTCAAATTCTCTCTTTCAGAGGCAGATAAAAAGACAAAGGCAATGACCCTTGAGCTATTTAATGTCAGCTGTAATAGAATGACATGTGACACAGGGAACCTCTCATGCTAACATAAAGAAGGGATTCAGCTCAATAACAGACTGATGGAGATCTGACACGCAACAAACATGCTTGTATGACACATACATAGCAGTGTGCCATGGTAATGTTTCAATATTAGATATATATTAAATACTGCCTTGCCTTGCAGTTTGTAAGGGTCATAGAAAAATGAGTCTCAAACGAATGCTAAGATTTGGATCCTGGTAAAGGTTAATTGAACATTTGTTTAGAAGACTCTTTCATATCTGCTAACATGAATGCAAACACTGAAATGGCAGTCGTGTGTTCAAGCTTCTGAGCATTTTTCACTAACAGCCATGTGAACATTTCCAATAGACACAAAGGTTTAGAGCCCCACCAATATATTGGTTTGCCAACATTATCAGTCAATACTGGCTTATCATAGATATATCAGTATGGGCTCATATGTCCTGTGATATGTGCCAATACTTACACAGTTTCTTTAGGGCAATAATGCATGGACTAGTGATTTAAAATGGTGTAATGATGTATGTCCAGCAGATTGTGGTCTGTTATTCAATAACTAATAAGTGAGTTGTTTATTGATCAGTGCACTGATGTTTGGTGTAAAGTTTGTTATTTGTATTTGATAAACATATTCAACCAGTATTACATATTTGTGTAATATCCATCAGAAAATCAGATATTGGAATTTTCTTGCTCCTTAATATGGATATCGGCCCCAAAAAAAACATATTGGTTGAGCCCTACTAACTATGTTTTTTTCTTTCTTGTTTATATATTTGCCCTTCCACTCTATGTTTGTTGCTGGTTACGTAGTTTCTTCTTTTAAAATTACATGTCTATCCATGTCTAGCATAGGCAGGGATAAAGGAACAAGTATTCACAGCATGGAAACGTCTGCTTGTATTTTCCAAGGTTACACAGGCCGGTGCAAAGAAGAACAGGAATGATGCACCTGTCAGCCTTGAGCTTTCACTCAATCAGCGTACAATTGACACTCAACCACCACAAAAGAGTCCATCGAATAGAGATACTTCGACAGCTGACATCCAGACCTCTTCTTTGCACTGTGGGCTTCGAGCAGCCATTGACAAAACAACGCAGGACACATTTGATCATTCCAGGGGATCAAATGAAAGCCATACGGTCCTTTTTACAGACATACAGAAGTCACCCATCCAAAGCCCTGATGGTGGTGGTGAAAACACCCAAGGGTGTAACGTTTCATCCAGCGCCCAGGAAAGACAAGTTGATACAGCTATAAAAACTGTTGAAGGGACAAAAATACAAGTCAGTGAGAAGGTAGAGGGTAACGAGGTAGGTAAATTATTACTGCAGTCTGACACTGTGGCCTCAAATGAGAAGGTAGTTGAGATGGAGATTGAGAGTGCTGTTGAACATAAGACTGAACACACTAAAACAGAAAAGACCAAAGATGTAATAGCTAAAGACACCAATGTTTTCATGGTGAATGCATCTAATAAGGAAAGTGAAAAGTATGAGCATATAGTAAATATGAGAGAAATGAGAGAAAGTAGTTCAGAATCACACAATCTGAAGTCAAATACATCTGAGATTGCGACCCCACCACTGACAGAAACGTCAGAAATCACAAACTTGTCCCAACTCCAAATTTATGACTTCAAAGAAATTCAAAAACCTGTAACAAAAGTCATATCTGTAGCTGAACTTTTGAGATCACAATTAAAGACTTTTGACCAAGATCCAACTACTACTTCTTCAATATTATATGAGAAGTTAAAAGATGATGACAACAACTGTAAACAGGAAGTAAAGAAGTCGATGCCTGACAGGAAACCTGTGAAGAGTACTGACGATGCTCCTCCCAGAAACATAAAGGAAACACTAATGGAGATTTATCGTCAGCTACATGAAACGGATCAGGAACAAATTCAGACTCAAGGTACACCTTCTTCACATATCCAGGCTTTACAAAACCCTCCATTAATCCCACCTATCTCTGCTATAGACACTGGCTCCTCTATAGAGACTACAGGACTTCAAGGCAGTGCCAAAAATTACAATGAAGGTGTTGCTGACATTTGCCAGGAAACGGGAGCACGAGCTTTGGTTTCCAACCTATCTGGAACTGTCAGTCAAGAACCTGGGACTCCATTTACAGTGACACCTTTAAAGGTCAGTCAGGAGTCAAATACTAATGTTTTGGAGCATGCCAAAGATCAACCTGCTCAAGACAAACACATAGAGTTTGTACAAAAGTCAAATCCTGAAATTGAAATCAACAGCAAAGCCAAAAGAGGGGTTACTGCAACACCTTTAAACCAATACCAAATGGGAGGACACAACCTTGGAATCAATTCTTTGCAGAGCGCACAAAAGTTTCCTACTAAAACTGTTCTTGGCAAAGACACACAAGAGAACAACCATCAATTCAATCAACAAGACAGCTCAGTTGAATACTCAAGGACTAACTCCTCAGCCAGTTCAGCTCTGGAGGCCAGTCCATTGTCAAAGCAAAGAAATTGTGTTTCTCCAATTCCTTCTGCTACTGCACAAGAGTTGGCCTCTGGGGCCCGGCGCAAAATCCTAACATCCAAGGCCAAACCTGAAGAAGCCTTAGAGGCCACATCGCTGGTTGATAACACAACCCAGAAAAAGGAAGCTTCTACAGAGGGCAGCAAACTCTATGCCAGTCCTGCTACTCTCTCTAAATCCCCAAGCCTGTCACGACAGTCACCTCTACTGCAGCCCCCTGGTGAGCAAACCTCTCCCGTTGAAAGGCATTCTCCGCTTCTGAGCAGGAGGAAGATGACGGCTGAGACTCAAACACCAAGCCAGCAGCCTACTGAGAAGATCCAAACTCCCAAAACTGAAGAGAAACCTCCAGAGAAGGACAAGCATGATCCATTCAAAGGTATTACTGCAAAAAAACACAAGTAATGAGTTTAAAAGTTCCAATAACAACCCCAAACCCAATTTGAGTTTACTCTGAAATATGGCTAGTATAGTGATTGCAGTACATATCAGATTGGATACATGGTTTCTTTACAGTTATAACAGCAGAGTGTCTCTTCTATCGTGATGTGTGTGTTGTGTCTGTCTCTCTGCAGCTCCTCAAGTTATCCGTAAGATTAGGGGCGAAACCTTTGCAGATGCCTCAGGACACTTGAAACTGTGGTGCCAGTTCTTCAACGTTCTTAGTGACTCGACAGTTAAATGGTACAGAAATGACGAGGGGATCGCTCAGATTAAAAGAAAGTAAGTTTCCAGACAAACGCCACACATGTATGTTATGATTGGAAAGACTAGAAAATGTGTTACTTCCTATAAAATTTGGTTGTGTTTATTTTCTAATAAATCGCTTTCAAATTACTTCATGTAACATAATAGTGACCACTTCTAATGTCCGCGGAATGTCCTTGCAAAGTTTGAATGAACACATATTTTCTAAACAACAACAAAAAAAGCTCCACACGCTTCTGAAGCACTTTGAATGGTTTGTTATTTGTTTGTTTCTCAGTGCAGGGGATGAAACTCAGGTCAAACTTGCCATCGTTCAGGCCTCTTGCAAAGACTCTGGTGTTTACAGATGCACAATCACGAATGAGTATGGCACAGACTCAACAGACTGTCTCCTCAGTGCAGACAGTATGTACTTGTTTACCTTTCATTTAGCATAAAATAAGCACCTTTTTTAAATTACTGGGCCACAACCACTCTCATTCTGTCTTCTCTTGCACTGTGTTGCAGTCTTGGCTGGAATGTCCCTGCTTGAGGATCTTGGCGGTAAGATAAGATTTTACCTGTTTAGCTGGGAATTCTTCCTGCAAAGGATCCCAAATGCTTTTCTGACTGTCATTCCTATATTATTCTGTATGCAGTTGGAGAGGAAATTGAGATGACCCCTCTGATATTCACCAAGGGCGTTGCTGATTCTGGCATCTGGGGTAACAAGTTCTTTGGCCGTATAATGATGCAGGAATCTCACATTGGTAATGGCTGCTCACACAAAGTCTGGAGGGCAAAAGTCATCTATGGTCTGGAGCCTGTGTTTGAGTCTGGAAACACATGTATTATTAAAGCACCCAACCCCATCGCCTACGGAGGCAAAGGAGAAAGCAGCCTTATAGACAGAAACCTGGACATTGTCAGGCAGGTACGTAAGAAAGCTATCAGGTGAAATTCCTGCCACCCACGTAGGATTACTGTGACACTCATCAAATGAAAACTGAATAAGTATATACACCAGTGTAGGCTGAGCTTATCTTTACTGGCTATTCTCCAATGTTCTGCATACAGGAGTGTAAAATTCAAAACTTGGCTCGTGAATACTGCAAAATATTCTCTGCAGAGGCAAGAGTGATCGAAAACTTTGGCCCCTCTCTTGAGTGAGTGTGATCAGTTAACTGTTCATCAAAAGTTAACATTGTATTATTGACCACACATGGACTAATAAACCTCTCTGAAGGTCACTCATGACAATCTTTGTAACACAGGGTGATTCCAGTCTACTTGATGTACCGACCTGCAAACACTGTTCCTTATGTGACGGTGGAGGCTGATCTGACAGGAGTCTATAAGAAATACTCCTTCCTGGATCATGCAGGCAGAATAGATATAAGGACCAGCTCTGAGGTGGAGCAGAAGTGTTGTGCCCTGCAGCACTGGATCTTCCAGTGGACCAATGGGAATCTGCTGCTCACCAGGCTGGAAGGTGGGCAGACAGTTACATGAACTGAACAGAGAATTTATGTTTTTCCTTTACAAATAGTTTCACAAATAGTCGACTAATTGAAAAGTCGACTATCAAAACCACTAATTTGCACTCTGCACTGTGCATCACTGGAGACAAATCGCTCACCTGTTTTTAGCATTGTGCAGTAATGCAATCAAACAGTTTCCCTATGAGATATTGTTTGTTTTACATTTTGTCCATATTCGATAAACATTACAGAAAGTATCTGAAAATGTGTGACGTTAGTTAATAAGAACGCCTGTATCAAAATCAAACTTCACGCTAATATTCAAATTAAGAAGGCAGCACTTGTAAGAAACTGTTTTCTCAGGGTTCAGTAATTTTCATCTCAACAGCTCCCCTCTCTCTCGTTCAACGATTTTTGACCAAATAAACGCAGACGTTCTCTTTAGAAGAGTGATTAACCTATACCTAGCAACATTCACATGTCCTGAAGTGTTTCTATATCCTCTTTCAACATGAATGGCAGTACAGGGGGTTTAAAATGCAGTCTGAGATCTACTAAAGTATACACATGGTTGAATTCAAACATTTGTAGTAGACTGAGGCAATCTCTGCCAGTGTTGCAAAGTCAAAAGTAGACTGTATGGTCCTTTAAATATGTTGCGTTCTACGTATTAAACTTCTTTCTACCTCTTACAGTTTTCAGTGCTAGTGTAAACTGGGTAATAATTCACATTCCATGTCTCTCACATTTGAACATTTTACCTGAGCAACAGAAAAATAAAATAACTGGTGCTAGTGTTTTGCAGGTGTTGACACCAAGATCACCAATGTTGGAATTTCAGTCAAATCAACTGGGTTAGTATATTTGTATTGTGTTGTTTCTGTAAATTATACTGTGAAATCCTAATTTTACAGCTAATTTAAATTTATACGGATCACGACAACAGCATTTGGTTCTGTTGTGTGCTTTGTTTGTGTTGCTGCAGGCATCAAGGTCTGCCTGTTGAAGGCAATCCCAAAGTTTTTGAGCAGTTCGCCTCCCAGCATCAGTGCAACTACTTCTGTGGTCTACTTAGCCTGCGGTCGCTAAAGGTCATGGACTCTTTACTGACACCAACCAAGCCCAAGGGCTCAAGGAGCCCGTTGTTGCAGCGCAAAATGGCTGGTGGCTCCTCAAGCCCTCAGACCAGCCGGAAAGCTGCTGGCAGCCCTAGACTGTCCAGGAAGACTGAGCAAGAAGGCAGGAAGACCCCCACGAAACAAAGAGCTGCTGATGTGCCCAGAGTGGTTAAAATGGAATAGCGTAATTATCACTTAATAAATCACTAAAGGTCAGAGATTTTCTTAACACTAACCTGATTAAATGTCCCATTTTAAAACACAAATGGTTTACTATTAGACATGTAAAAACAACCCAGAAGGAACTTGAGGGAAAAAAAGAAGGCAGATCTCTACCTCTTTTAATAATAGAAAAGCTCTCAGAGACCTGGAAAGAGATTAATAAATAACACAACTTAACTTTTCAATTTCAAAAGCCACCATTCCTTGCCTTTATCACATTTTGATGTCTTCACATGCTGTGGTGATTATCTGTTGTGTCCTACATTCAGCAAATCTTGGTACTACAGTGTCGTAGTGAGTGGCAGCTCTCCTGGGTTTGTATTCTATCAATCCATGTACCATTGTAGGTCACAGATTGTGAATCCCAATCTCAGGTCAGTGTGTTTGTACTAAATGGAAGTGCAAGATAAAACGTTGTTAAGTGAAATGGCATTAAAAGTGTTTTTTGTGTAATTTTCAGTGTAAAAGCACAAACATGTGTCTTGTTGTCTTTTGGAAAATACAGGAGAGATTTGTCAGTTGAAGTCGAACAGACAATAAGCTTCATGGTCCTAAAGCATGTTTTAAAGGCTGGGATGAAGCAACTTTTGTTTTTGTTTTTTTGGAATGTAGGAATGTATTTAGCCATCTGTTGCTTCACATGACACTGTAGTACATTGGCTAATGGTGCTGTGCTTTTATTTTGTAACCTGTCGTGTTTATTGCTGTTCTACATTGCACTGCATTTTTTAGAAACTGCACCTTTGAATGCAATTGGCTGTAAAATAAAATATATAATTATGTCTTGTATATTTTGAAATGCTGTGAAAGTGAATGACGTGCTTTTTAAACTCAGAGTGTCATTTTTAATAAGAATTAGCTGTGGGCTGAATCACTGTTATGAAAGTCAAGTCTGTCTAATCTATTTTACATCAGCAGTCACTCATTATCATATATAGTCTAGAAAGATTAGTAATCTCACAGACTCCTTTTATCTGCCAGGGCTCATACTGACATGCACCTGTTATTTATAGCATGGGTTTATGTGAAAGGTTTACCATACTTGGGCTGATTATTTTAGAAAATATTAGTAAAACAACCATATTTTTGTCTGTATTTTTCCAGCTCATCCTGAAAAGGACATAAATGTTTGTCAATCCATGCAGTAGTTGTTGATATTTTCACTTCATCAGTACGATTCATCTTCCAAGGAACACGAATGTGGCCAAACCTCATGGCTATCCATTAAATATTTGTTGAGGTAAGTTTGTTTGTTTTCATATAAATTGGAGTCAGAACAACATGCATTTCATAAATGCAAAACATCCCTTTATAGCTCAGGATTTTGTGAATATGTAACATGAGAGGGGTTATACATTGAGGCTTGTGTAAAAACGACATTGCATGCTTAATAGCACAACATCTCAGGGTTATCCAATCCAATTCCTTCACTGATATCAGAGAATGAAGTGTTGTTTGCAACCAGCGTGTGTAGGGTGAAAGGCTAACTTCATCATGATAATCGTTTGTGAGTTCCGGTCATTAGTGAGTCATCCTTTATGTAAGTAGGGAGCTCCCGCACGAGTGTGAACAGCACTGGAAAGCTAAATGTACGCTTAACAGAAAAGTGAACTTTGTGTCACTTCTGATGTTGTCCAGTATCATGAGAGGGTCAGACACTGTGAACAGAAGGAAGAGATGACAGACTGTGGTGGGAGGTAGCTGATGCTTCTGTTAATTAGTCCATATTTTTTACGTGCTAACGTTTGGTTATCGGCTGTGACACATCTACTGTGTTGGCAGCATGACAGAAATAGAAGGACTGACAGTGTAGGAAACACTGTCATTAGATTTTTTTTTGGTCTTATATCTGCCCAATATGTGTTCCGCACCTCTATAGTGAACTAAAACTAAAGTGCAAAATCCTGTTGACAAGAAATTACTCTAAAAAATAATTTACTCCGACATTTACTGTGCAACTCTAGTGTCTCAAATAGGATTGTTTCAGTATCGAACTTTCTTTACATGATAATTGGCCTAAGAACTTATGATAAAGATATTTTGCAATATTTTTATGAAATTTGGAAAAAGGTGGTGAGGAAGTTTGTTACCATTAAAAGAACGATTACATTTCAATGAACTTTTCTGTTTTATGACAGGTGGCAACCAAGTGCATTATGGCAACTGTGACAAAGCAAGTATGGAAAGAAAGTTATTTGAGCAGTGTGCATTACTTGCATAAAATCATTACGTGCATAATATTAACAAAATGTCAATATTTTATTTTAATACATCATTTATACCATCAATACCAGTGTATTGTGACAAATCTCAAATGTTCAAAATATTATATAAATATATTCAAATACTATTTATACCAAGCTACATATGGCAGGATGATGGGTGTACTTTTACAAAGCTTTCTTTCTTTGTTTTACTGCTTTTTTATTTGCATAGATTATTACATTTTGTGCCCAATCATACTCTTAATATTTTTTATTTCTCTTATAATTTGTGTAGCAACTAGTACGTTGTACAATTTCCTCTCAAGGAAGCACATGTGTGATATTCACATGAAAAACAGGTAAGAAAACTTGGATCATATACACAGACTTTCCAAAGACTTTCATGTTTTGGGGCGAAGGAAAGAATCTCATGTAATGATAAAAAACTTTTATTTTACACTAAATAGAGCAAAACTGAATGACATTTGACCCATGACACTTATTACTTAACTGATTCCCACTGTGTGTTCTCATGCAGCTGAACCTGGTGTACTGAGTTCATTACTGGATCAGTCACACAGTATGACAGACGACGGCTTGCAGAGGTTACAGACTGGATGGAGTGTAACTGAGAGGTGTGAACAACATGGAGGAGATTGGGCCTATCATGAAACAAGACACTCCTGCCACCTACTGTTAGTCCAATCATCACACCATTGATGAAAATAAGACACTGAAACTTCCATTTACTTGCATAAAGGGTGTCTTTACATGGAGATACTGAGGTGGACGTTTGATTTATCTGGAGGTGGCCAAACTGCTAAGCGCATTTCTCACTGTGCCACCTCTGTCATTGCTAATACTACTGCTGTTACAGTTTTTGTGCTACAATGAAGGGTTCAAAAACAATAATTCATTTTAAATGCACTTAAATATGCATTTAAATATTAGTGGGTAATGTACAAAACTATCACTGTGCAGCAAAAATACATAAAATGATTTTATATTTTAAACTAATTCAAATCATCTCATACCTCATCATGTTCACTTTGCGAGGTAAGATGTCTTTACATTGTCAGTGTCTGTCTATTTGAAAAGTCACATTTGTCTGGAAGGAATAATTCCAGACAATGAGACATATCTTAATCCAAATGAGTTTCCCGTAAGGCATTACAGAAAAAATTATGAGCAAAGTGCAGAAATTACAGAGAAAAGATGCATTGGCACAGCTTGTCCTGCTGCAGCGAATAGCTCTGACGGAATGCTATAAAGAGCACTGGATCACTCACAGTAATCACAGCATTAACATCCATTACAGTATATGACAAATGAGAGAATTGTTAGTCCTCAACTGTAGAAATTTTGTGTGTACATTTGGGACTAAGTAATTGCCTTTTCATTTAATAGGACATGATGTTGAGGTGATGTGAAGATCTCGTTCTCAGAGTCTTGGTCTTCAGCGCATTAAACACATTTAGTCTCACATTCGGGTTTCTTAAGCAGCAATATAAAATATGCTCCGCACAGAAAATCCATTTTGAGTTTTATTTTGATAGTTTTGACAGATAAAAGCAGCGACAGGAACAGATAGATGCAAACTACATCTGCAAAAGCTGTACAAGGTTAAACCAGGCTAAAGAATAAAATCTATACACTGAGCCAGACGTTATTTGTTGATCAGATGCATCATGGAACATACAGTCTGTGCAATCTCATTAAACAAAAAAGGGAAAACAAGAAAAACAGGAACAGCGACTGGCCAGAGAGGCACATCCTGCCTCTCACATGCTTGCCTGTGATTCTGACCTCACATTGTTGTTTCTGAATGACCTCAATTACCATTGGCAGGCCAGTGTAGTTGTGACCATTTAGGCAGATTATATGAAAAGGAGCACACATCCCTAAATGCCACAGACTAGTTGGCATTTGAAAAGTAGTTTTATCTGCTGTCTACCAAAAGTCGCAGGCTGCCGCTGGTCTCGGTGCCATCGCTAAGTTGACTGTCTGTGCTGACTTAATCTGCCATATCATAGCAAGCTTTTGCTGACTATGAAATAATGACATTCTGATGCATATCTCAGGCTATTTCTTCTCATGGGGGAACTTAAAGGCTACATCTGAATAAAATCAGTGTTGTCTGTACGCACTGATATGCACATGACGTAGCTCTGTCCAGTAGGGCTGTGCAGGCTCCCTTTCAAACACTACAGTAGGAGGTGAGGATACTAGAAGAAATTAAACATTTGCCAGTATGCTGCTAACAAAAATCTCCACAGTTACATTTTGATTTAAAAAGCTCACCACCGTCACCCAGTCTCATTACAACTGGGTGTCAAGTAATATCTATGATATCTAAATGAAATACCTGCTATTCATATTCAGGAGGCCTTGTGGACAGACAGCTTAAATTGTGGTTTGCACAATATCAATCAGTGCTCTTGGTGAGAGGTAGTTTTAAAAAACAATACATGAGTCTCTAATATCATTGGGAGAACAGCTGTTTTCACCTCTCATCTCTTGGCTTCCTCCACTCAGAGGAGGTAGGGTGCTGTGAAACTGACAGAGGAAATGAAGCAACCACAATGTCTCACAGCATGGCAAATCACCAAGACATTAAGTGATCGCAACAGTCTAATGGAGTGTAAGGCCAAAGTAATCCAACTGTAAAATTTAATTCTGCACATAGTATTTACACTTTGGCTTGCAGATTTACTCTTACAATTAGCATGTTTGGAATTATGAATTCAGACTTTAAATTTAGGCTTATATATAAGGGGAAAACAAGTTGATTCAAAAAAATTATTTTAGGTTAAAATGTGCCCAAGAGATGCATTAATGAATAACTGAACTCTGCAGTTTTATAGGAACTTGACAGCTGCCATTATTCCATAGGAGCACCTGGATATTAATGCATTCAGCACAGATTACACATGAAACTGAAAAGATTAGCTACAATACTAAAATTATATCAGACATTTTCAACACAAAACTATAAAGGATTTGAGGTTATTTGAGTCACTGTTTAGTTGGTTTAAACGACTGGATCATCTGCATTTAGGAAATTTTACTCTGGGGACAAAAATTAATATTAAACTTCTCAGGATAGTCTTTTAATATTGGAAGTGTTGATGTCCTTGTTTGAGCCTACAGACAAACAAATATCAACCACAATATGTCTGTGTTTCAGTGGACAAATAAAAAACTTAGCTGCTGAGATGTAACTCCAAATCTTTACATTTTCCACTTTATCAGCAGGTAGGTTTCCAAAATACTATGTTATTGTAACATAGGCTCAGTCATTATCAATGGAAATGTGTGTTTCTGCAGTCACGTGTGTCCCCAGGAAAACCAAACAGTGTTGCTAACACATTGCATCAGCAGAAAACAAAACACAATTCAGAAGAACACACAGTCCCAGAATATACTGTCACGTGAAAATGCACTTCAAAATAGTGGAGGGAAAAGTAATTAAGTAGGCCCATTAGTCACAAATGCTAACATAAGTCGTGACTTTTTAATGACAGTTCACACATGTAACATATGCGTTAATAATAATTCCCACAGGCTGAGTCAACAAGCAAAAAAAAAAGCTGGATTTCAGGTGTAAGGTCACTGTGTTATCTCTCCCTCAGTCAGACTCACTTCCTTTAGGAAATTAGATACGGCCCATTATCAAAGAAAGCAGTTAATAATTACCGGTGCTGAAAGCTTCTCACTTGTCAACCGAGATTTTTCTTTTTTGTAAGATTATTAATTTTTAGTGGAAAGTAAACTCACCTAAAACCACTTCATGCAGCATTTTATTTGCCAAATGGAGTTTACCCACCTTCAAAGGCAGCTATTAACGTGTCACAAATTATTAATTCAGAGTAATTGTTTTTATTGGTGTTTGTTTGGTTTGGTTGGTTTGACATGAGTGGTTGTTTATCACAACTCATGCCTAATAACTATGTCACTGGTTGCAATCCTTACTCCATGACTTACAGCTCTAACAAAACAGTATTAAAAATATTTTCAAATGTTTGATGCTTTTTATAGCTGCACTCAGCAATATTTTTTTTAAATAATTTTAAAAAAGACTCATTTAGTCTTATCTCAAAGGAGTCACTTGTAGCGACGCATCAACAAAAAAGTCACTCTGCTCGCCTCCTCTTTGTGTTTTTGCAGCGCTGTTGATCAGCGGCACTGCTCTCATACACCTCATTGACATCCATAGCAGGCATCTGTTAGCAACCGAAAAGTGCTGATTAAGCTTAAAAGAGACTACCTGCCCTGCACCAAATGATGGGCAAAATTAGCAACTTGTAATGCAAGTAAAAATTAGACATACATTTAAGGATTCAAAGCTTTATTGTAACAAGTTAAAAGCAGAATTAAATTCTTTGTCCTCTGTGTTTCTGATGCCATTAAATCTGTCTTTTTAAAATATTATCAAGAAAAGTCATCCATGCAGAGAGGGGTCTGCCATGATGGGGCCATCTTAACCTCCTTCAAATCAATGCAATTGTTGTAGCTTTGTGGTGTTACAGAGCTTTGTGCTTGTTGTTTGTAAATTGATTAAACAAGCTTTAAGTTAGGTGACAAGTTAACATAAGCATAGGAGGTGCAGCTGATGCAATGCATCACAACTAGTTTCAGGGATTTTATATATGGATGACGATTATTGCAAATCGGTATTTATTAGTCATTTAAACCATGTTTTCTAACCTTCTGAGCAAACATTTCATAGAAACATTAAAAACTACCTCAACATGAATTTAATAGCTACAGCCTATATACTACTCTTCCACCTTGTACATTACACTTATGGGTTTTGTATGTTTTGTAAGTCCCTGTGTGTATGTACACCAGCGTATACTTGTGTGTAGGGAAGAGATAGGGCCCGAGAAAAATATTTGCACAGGGACCGATCACAATTGTTTTGTTGCTGAGGGTTTTTATCTGCCTCAGTGTCGGGAGTTTGGTTGTCGAAAGGTTTTATTGGCATGGCTTTCCATGGCTTCAAGGTACAAAACGTATTCAGGCCTACAGCATAAATAAATACATCTATTTAATAGATTAAAAAATACATATGAAAAATATCTATCTATGTATCTATCTATATGTATTCAGGCTAGTAATTGGTCTCCAGCCGTTAGTACTCTTATTATAATGCTCTCATGAGTAACACTTTGGATGTACTCAACTGTAAGCTGCCGAACACAAGCAACACGTTTCACTTTTCTGTGTCCTCTCTGCTTTAGGAAAGTCCCCGCTCTCTCGTATCCTGAACTGACACCTCAACAAAGCTGTGACGGGGGGCGGGACTTCCGGCTGAGCGCACCCGGAAGATTCGGATGCAAGTTTCCCTGCCTGACCGTGCATCCATATGCTCTTTACTTTATGCGTTTTAATGTAATTTAGGGGTGTTTTCTTCCCATTAGTCTTAACCACGATGTTTTCTTTAGACTTTCTCGACGATGTTCGTCGCATGAATAAGCGGCAGGTGAGTAGCAGAGCTTCAGCTCACTCTGATGTTAACCGCCTCTTTGTATGGTAACACAGGAAACCTCGATGCTAACGTCAACTAGCCGTGGACCGCTTTTTAACGTTGCAGCCTGTCTTGCGCTTGTTAGCAACATGTAAAGTGAACTGTTAGGTGCACATGTGAATTTCAAACGGTCACCGTTATAGTGCAGGGTAAAAGACACATTGAAACCTTGTTTACACATTTATTCAGAGTCCAGTGCAGCTAGCTATTTCCCTCATTAACGGCATCAATTGTCGTGGCACTGTTAGCTGCAGTCAGACGCCTGATAGGCGTTTTTATCAATTACAAGTACATTTATTGTATCAAACATGTGGTCTAAAAATCCGAAACTTAACCGCAAAGTTGGCCCTGAGCCATATTGTCTATGACATAGGCTTATTTTATTTATAGTTAAATATGCAGACTTGTGCTTCAAGATTATGATTATTTCCTTTTTGTTTTCAGCTCTATTACCAGGTGCTGAACTTTGGTATGATTGTTTCCTCTGCCCTGATGATCTGGAAAGGACTGATGGTTGTCACTGGCAGTGAGAGTCCAATTGTTGTTGTTCTCAGGTAAGTTAGTTACCTGTAGGGATTTTGAGTTGTTTTTTGTCTTAATTTAGCAATAACCTACTGTTGGCTGTATGCAGATAGTTTGTACTTAAACAGTAGATGCAATAATGGTAATTGTTATTGGGAGACAAGAATTTTAGGGCTTTGCTAGCCAACACACTACATTGTACCACAACAAATATCCATTAGGAGAGGTAGCTAAGTCACTCAATGTGAGTGAATGATTTTTTATTTCCATTTTTGTTTTAACATCTTCAGTCAGATTAACTTATAACCTGAAAGTGTCTTGTCCGTATTGCTTTTTAAAAATGTATTCATATGATCATGCAGGTGAGTATCACCCACAGAATCAGTCTGAATTAAACTAAAGGAGGGTACACACTACAGGATAATCGGGTTGATTTTTGTCCCGATCGCCCCCTTCTGATTAAAGCCAGCAAAGGCCCGATCATCTGATGTTTGCAAATGACATCGTGTCTGGATCTCCTGCGGTGTGGGGTGTGTTAAGAGTGATTTTGTCCGGTCCGATCCGCTCGGAAGGAGAGATTGTAGATAATGAAAATGTTAAATATTTGCGGCTAGAAATCATGTAGTGTGTGGGGTGCTCCGAGTGGAGCCGAGCACACACAGCGTGTAAAGTCACGTGAACCGGATCAACAGCCAATAAAAGGACACGAGCTAACGATTGTAAACAAAAACAATGGCGCTGGTCATTTTCATTTCCTCATTCATTCAGTCCGGATCAAAGTGTGTATCTGCCTTTTGGCCAACAACCTTGAACAGTTTTTTCATGTCTCTGTTGTTCAAGCACAGAATTAGATTTTGTTGGGATTCTCTTGAAAAACATGACTCTCTGAAAGATAAGACAGACATTAGCTTTTAGGGTTTGAAATCTGGCTGTCTGCCTTGAGCCCATTTGCTTGGCTAAATTCATAACTAGTCATACATTTAATTCTGTGCATTTGTAAGCAAACCGAATTTTTGCCAGGAACAGAGAATGTCAACATAATCACCTCAATCAAGTTGATTTTATTTACATAGTCCAGATAACACAGATAACAAAATTTACCTCAAGGCCCTTCACAAACCATTAAGCATACAATAGCTTTTATTATTAGACCTTTATAAAAGGAAAAACTCACTAACAACAGAGAAACAAAGGAAGAAACCTCCAAAAGGCCTGTTTCTACTTTCCATGTCCACTTGTGTCTGCTCTGGTATACATGACGTAAAAAATGGTTATCCCATCATGTCCAAGAGGGTCTGCATGGACTCCTTAGCGGCAGCTGAAAATTTGTGACCACATGAAAGAAGCACCAACTGCGCATGCTCTAGTGTATAATTGGTTGTGCCATGCCCCAGTCCAGTTGTTACAACAGCATTATTAACTTTTTCAAGTCTTTTCCTACCCAGATTTACTCAGTGTGACACCTGTCAGTCTTTGTTGTCAACAGTCCTTTTTTTAGGTCAGGCTTGTACTTTGTTGCGACCTCTCAAAGCAGCTCTTTCAGATGAATGAATAGAACGATGCTTTGACTTGACTCGACTGTTTTAGTGAAGGAAACACTGATTCACAGCATGTAATTTCAAGCTGAAAGATTTCTCTTTCTGGTAAACAAAAAGTACAATTCCTCCCATCCAGGTAAGAATGTGCTCTACTTCGTGTCTGCAGAACCTTTTTTTTTTTTTTTTCTCCTGTTGTCCCTGCCATGCTGACACAGATTTAGTTTTAGCTGCAACATTAGTAGTCTGGTTAAAAAAAAAAAAGATTTTAAAAAAGTGTGGCCACTAAACTTTTTCTGTATCTTTTGTTCATTCTGCGGCAATCTGTGTGCTGCATTTCACCTATCATCAGGCTGGCGCAGACCTTTGTTTTCAGTATGAATGAAACCGCTTTCCCAGTCTACGGACGTGCAATGCTGAAAGTGTGTTCGGGCCTTAAGAGCAACAAGATGAGGCATCTCTCTTCTATGCCTGTTGCTACCCTAGTGTGTTGTGGACAGTCCAACCAACAAGCTGTTGACCTACTGATCTCACCATTAGAATGAGTGGGATTAGACTGCTGTCCAAATGATGTTATGGCTTGTACCTGCTGTAATTAATGTTTTTTCTGCCAGACCATCTGTCATTGAAGTAATTGTTTTGACTGAAATGTGTATTTTGTTTTGCCTCATCATAATTGGATTAGAATTAGATTTAAATAATGCAAGCAATACAATCCCAATTTTACCACCTGCAGGTAGGGATGTTCTGATGTTTTTCAACTCTAATGAGACGTTGCTGCCGCAAGTTGTGGATGTTATCTGCGAAACAAAGGTTGAGATTAATGTGGTTTATTATTAATGATATATTTAAGTTAAGCACATGGCACAAACTAGTTTTGCTGAAGTGTTTATATGTTTCCTTTCAGTGGCAGTATGGAGCCAGCTTTTCACAGAGGAGACCTGCTGTTTTTGACCAACCGGGTAGAAGATCCCATCAGAGTCGGGGAGATTGTTGTCTTCAGGATAGAAGGCAGAGAGATCCCAATAGTCCACAGAGTGCTAAAGATCCATGAAAAGTATGAATATACCTTTTATTAGTGTTTGTCTATGTTACATTGTACTTTCAGTATGGCTAGAGAATGCCATTCATAGTTGATTTGTATTGAGAAGTGATCTAAAAATCCTTATCCAGACAAAGATGTATTGATAAAAGAGGATTTTGCTACATTGTGGCTTAAAGTCACACTGATACTTTGCCCACAGGGAAAATGGAGACATTAAATTCTTGACCAAAGGAGACAACAATGCAGTGGATGACAGAGGACTGTACAAGCAGGGCCAACACTGGCTGGAGAAAAAAGACGTGGTGGGACGAGCTAGAGGGTAAGTACTCAGTTTGGAACAAATGCATATTAGTGCAGATATCAGAATAACATAGTAGGAGAGATCACTTTATCTGCACTGTAGTAGAGGACTGTAGTAAAGGCTGGGGACACCCATCAAGCCTGGAGGTGGCATATAACCTCAACCCCCTTCTGTGTCTAGCGACACCCCACTTTGGGAACCACTGATCTAATGGAACTTAGTATGATAGACATGTGGATGTAGACTTACGAGGTCCAATGCATAAAGCAGCAGTGTAACATCTGTGCTGTATATTGAACAAGGTAAGACTTGAGCATTTCATCATCACCAGTGCTTGTTCAGATGTAAAAGAAGACTGAAAAGATGATTTTGTAAACAACTCAGTAACTGCCAAAAAAAAAGGAATAAAAAGAGAAAAACTAATTGACCGTATAAGATGCATCTGCATGATGCAATATTACATCAAAACTGGACAAAAGATAGAAGCCATAAGGGCTCCCTCCTTATGTTGTGACAGAGAAGAATGCTGTGTGTGGATTTTGTTTTATTATCTTAGCAGAGTGCTGACTTTACTGCTAACAAAGAGAAACAACATGTAGGGTGACATACGCTCAACTCTCATCAGTAACACTTAGTTTGCGGCGAATGGGCTTTTTTGTCTTTTTTATGATAGTTTCTGTCTGATGTATCATAAAGTTCAAGATTGACAGATTCTGCCAGAACAAGCTCTGGCTCCATTTTCTTGGTTACCAGGGTGACGAGTGTGACCCCATCTAAAATCTAAGTTTCTGAAAAGAAGTGACAGCAACAACAGCAGCGGTCTTCGCTGGGCTAATTATTTGTGACCAAACCTTTCCCTTTCTGTTTCTGTGTTTCTTTCGTGCACTGGTATGCTGACCTTAACAGCCATCAGAGGAATTTCTCTGACCGATGATTCGCTACCGATTCAACATGTTGATTCGGCCAACAAACCTCCAACAAGTGTGAAGCACTTCCGTTGCTGCTGTTCACACCACACGGACCAGAGATACTGAGTCTTTCTGACAGTCCTGACAAGTCCTTACCCCCCAACCATCAGCCCGATGTGTAGGAACCTTTAAGAACAATAGATCGATAAAACAGGGCCCCTTATACTGAACACACCCTGGGGCTGTGGTATGGAATGAGACCTGATCCGGACTTGACTGACCGTATAAAACAGATCCTGCGGTGGTTATTGGGTCTGAGTGAATCCATGAAGTTTTTCAACAGTGCACTTCTAAATACTTAAGAAATTTACTAGATGTGTTCAGATTGGCGACATAAAGTAAATCTGAGCACTTTTGTCCGATGGACCACATGCTGCTGCATAGGCTGTGTGCTCATTAAGAACATTTGGAAAAAAGATAACGTGCTACATTTGACACACAAGCCCTTGCATAAGTCATGAAAGCTTCAACTCAAGTGCTAAGGCTGTAGACTTTTGGTGTTGCAAACAGACATGTATGCATTAATTTAACTTCTTTACTTTTTTTTTTTTGTTTTTTTTTTTAAATCATCTCTAGGTTTGTACCATACATTGGAATCGTCACCATTCTCATGAACGATTACCCCAAGTTCAAAGTAAGTTGGTCTGCCCCATTACACTAGTTTGTTTTTAAGGCTAAAAAGTTGAGCATGAGCTTAAATTGTGTTTTCATTCTGCAGTATGCTGTCCTCTTCATGCTGGGTCTTTTTGTGTTGGTCCATCGAGAGTGAGGTACCCCAACTTCAG
>JAQLOL010000001.1:24777688-24790047 GCA_029783665.1 Naso thynnoides
TGTGTGTGTGTGTGTGTGTGTGTGTGTGTGTGTGTTTTAGACACCAGTGTAACACAAGCAGCTTTAAGGCAGACAGAAGAGAATCTACAGGGTTAAAATATAATAAGCAACACTTGGGCTGTGTATGACTGCCTGCCATTTGTATTGAGACAAATGGTTTTTTAATAGCCTTCAGGGATTGATACTAATCTAAGAAGGCTGGTCTGGCTCTCAGTGTGACCTAAAACACCAGACTGGGTGGCAGGCAGCCCCCCCAAATTAAGGCTTCAAAATGCCACCCAACCTTAATCCACCCACACAATAAGCAAAAAATAGTGGAACAAAGACTCTTCTCTCTCCAACTTACGTTTATATTATAGTAAATTTACAAGAATGTGTCAAAAACCAAAAGCCACTAAATGCAGAAAAAGTGTGTAAAACCAAAAAAAACTACAAATACAGGACACATTTTTCTTTCATTTTCAATATATTTTCTAAACCCCTTACACAAACAGCACAATGCACAGTTAGTATTACCATTAAGGCTAGGTTAGGCTTTTTACTTTTGGTGCCATCATACAAAATTTCCATAATATCCTTTCAGCAAATTGCAATTCAGGTAATCTGAAAGAACACTAGACCTCAGCAGCTCTCCTCATCTCCATATTCAGACCGTGACGGGACTTCTGACCAGTCATTTCAGAGTAATTTCAGAGACCTCATGTTCCTATTGGCAGTTCTATACTGCACTTCATAGCGACAGGCAATGTCACTACAATTTGATTGACTGTTAAAATAAGTGAAGTGCCTTACATTTTAAAAACTGGTCTCTGGTGACTTGACAAGCTGAGCTGCAGGCGACTCCGTCATCTGACTTGAGAGAGATGAGTTTACATTGCTACAACCTTCCTTGCAACCGTTTCTTCACATTGTGAATCTTTGGTGCAAACTGACCTTAAAAGAGAGAGCAACAACAAACCAAACAAAACGTGAACCATAGCTAAAACAGTTAGGAGAGTGTGCAGCAGAGTTGCTTCCTTAGGAGTCTCATGTGACAGCTAGCTCGATTTCCAGACGTTGCCTACCTCAGCTTTAAACTGTATATAATGGCAGTTAGTACATCAGAAATATAAATGGGATTTGCCGTGTTCGACATCAGTCAAACTGGGGCCTGGAAAAAACAGTATTGTAAGAATCACTCCAACTTTTTTGCTTTTATTGGAGTTTTCACACCAGTGACAACACACTCTCCTCCGTGAGCACATTTTCTTTTAAATGTATTACAGAATGTACTCAATAAGAACAAAGGCCTTTGCTTGTCTACAACTGTAGATTTGACTACTGAAAAACAACAACTTTTGATTTTCTCTTCATAGCAGGAACAGTCCCGTACTGAGGAGCCCTGTCTCTAATTGTCCTCATTAAGTCCTGCTGCAGCCCGTTAGCTGACATGAGATGAGGGAGCTGTCGTTAGCTGGCCTGAGTCTGACATTGTCATGGAAAAACTCCAACCTCATCTGTCGACAGAAGGATAAGTATTTCAAAACTAAACACATACTGCTCAGACAGACAGCCTCCATAACACCTTCAGCATACGTGCTTGTCAAAAATATTGTTTAAAAGGTTGCAAGTTGAAATCTTTAAATTAATAAACATACATTTACCTGAGGAATAAATATCAGTTTGTTTTAAGTGAGTATTACCTCAATGAGACAACGTCCCAGATAAACAAATGATAAGTTTTAACAAGTTATTTATTGTAAAGTTTCCTTATTTTTACTATACCTTAAATTTGAGGTTGGCCTGTAGTTTAGGCTGATTGGCAGTAAAAATAGTAAATTGGTGTCAGTTAATAAATAAGATACCTGACAATATGCTGCCTGTGTGAAAGGCTGTAACCAGAAAGTGTGTAATCATGGTTTTGTCTGAAAACAAGAAGACAGGCCTAAGGCATCCAACATAACTATTATAGATGTGGAAAACTAGTCTAAATTTATGTATAGAATATCAATAATAAACACAAGTATGAGAGGAATGTGTAGTTTTAACTGTAAAAAGCATATTACATGTATTATAGATAGGCTATTAGACAAACATATACACAGTTTATAGTTTTATCTTTTTGATTTTAGGTTTTTAGGATTTTAGATTTAGGGTTTAGAAATTAACATGTAATTGATTGTCAAGTTATAGAGAAGATTAATTAAACCCTTTGGAACTAGGTCACAAGGACTTTCCTCTCTAGTCAACAAAAACGTGACAATAGTGGGTGTGTGCAGTGTGTAAGGCTTCTTATACTGAGCAAGATGTTGTATTACTTGTGCACCGATGTAGAACATTAATGTCCAGTTTGTATAAATATTACAGAAAACAACGAAAGAAAGAAAGAAAGAAAGAAAGAAAGAAAGAAAGAAAAGGAAACAGATATCACAATTTTATGTTATTGCAATTATTTCATGCGTCTTGTCTGTATAAAACATAAGTTCAAGGCCCATCCTATGATAAGTACATATTTAAAGGAGCCATGACAGTTAATGCAGTAATTCAAAACTCTGAAATTGTTGCTAAAATTAAAACAGTACAGAGGAAGTCAAAATTTTCTTCCTTTTGGAGATATGAAATAGCGATATGAGGTTTCATCCAGCAGCAGAGACATTATGAGTCCTGGCAGACTGCAGCACAATGAGACGGCTTATCTTTTACCATTTGTGTATGTGGAGGGCTTCTCATCATGGCCTGATCTAAACCTAGCTGTCATCTAACATAACCATAGCCGACACATCAGTGCCGATAGCACATGAGAGAGCAGTCAGAACTCATCTAGCAGAGAGATGCACACCCTTGTGTTTGTGGTCGGCCTTCATTTCCTCATAAACACACAACCAGAGCACATTGAGATGCCCGTCAGATGGTGGCTAGTCCCATAAATATTTCACTTCAAAAAACCAAGATGCCAAGCAGAAGTGGATGAGACTCCAGCAAATAATTCATACCATCTGCTGTCAAACATGTCCTGGATCCTAAAGTACAGGGTGGTTTAGTATCTAAAAGGAAAGGTGCTGGAAGGACAGGAATAGAGGGATATATTGTGCAGTGTGTGGTGGTCTGTGTGTGCTGCTTGATGCTCTTACATGCGGTTGTGCTGTAGATACAAACCCAAGGCTGGAGGCAATTTACCAAAGCCAAGGAGCTGTGTGAGGGAACCTAAACAGACAAAAACACGAGTGTGGACGTTTCACCCTAGGCAACAGGTTTCTTGGCAATCTGTTGACAGACCTGTGGCAGCGCAGGCCTCAGAGAGAGACCATGTCATAAATATAACAGTGCAGGCCTCTATAAAGTGGAAGCACTTGATGGGAGGAAAAAGAAGTGTGACGACTGTATTGGCATCAGCAGCAGCTGAGCAACGGCAACGGTAAGAGGCGTGAAAACGGTTAAGTGAAGGCCATCCAGAAGTCATTGACTAGTGTAAAATTGGCTGCAGCAGCTAACACAGCACTCATTCACAGTAAGTTGGCTAAGATGACTCCTGGGCTTGGACACATATCTACCAATATCTGTCTTTCGATCACCTTTTTCTTTATCCTTTCATCCCTTCTGCTTTCTGCCACTCCTCGCTTTGTCTTTATGTTCAATCTCTTGCTTTTTCTCTGAAGCTCCTTTCCCACATGCGCTCTAAATCAATTTTCGGGCAGCCGTGAGATTTCATTTGTCACAGAGGAGTGTTAAGAGAGAACAGCAACACCCTCTGGTAAAGTGCTGGCAAAGTCAAAATGTTGTTAAATATGACAGGCTAATATCTGAGCCTTAACATCTGAACGGTTTTGTTTCTTTTTAGCAAAACACGACTTCAAAGGATAAAAAGTCTTGTCAGAGGAGCTAGAAGGCAGAGAATGGCTTTTGATTAACTGCTATGCTGGCATGATGGTCTTTCATTTTTCCAAAAAAATTGAAAGTAAAAGAAATATTGCATGTGAGAGACGATAAAGAGATATTTTTGAAACTGTGGAATTTTGTTTAACTTATGGCTTTCAAGTTTAAAGATTTATTAGCTTGTAATCTGGTTACATTATGTGTAAAAGAAAGCACAAAATGTTAGAAAGAGATTATAAAAGTTGAGAAATGAATCTCTGAAGGGGCCATGACGGAAAAGATAGATCTTGACTATAACTGAAAACATTATGATGTCTGACTGGTGATTGGCCCCTCCTGTCTTGGAGGAAGTCCTGGTCGTCAGCTGTCTGTGAGAATCGGCTGTCTGTGTTCACTCAGCCCCTCTCTTACTACAGTGCATCTACATCCAGCAAGGAACAATTTCTAGGGCTGAAAAATGAGTCAAAATTGGTGCAGGTGCCCAAATGGCCACTTAAGGCTAGCTCAGTCCTTGCTAGTGAGTCAGTCCCCACAGAGGCCAATAAGAAGAAGAAGAAGAAGAAGAAGAAGAAAATGCCCAACTTAAGAAAATATATATATATATTATAGCTCAACATTTCATTAAGAACTAACTCTTGCAGTCTTCACTATATTTTCTATAGGGTGTTCATGTTTAGTTAGCTCAGGCTGAGATATTCACACTTGTGGTGGTTCCAGTGAAGCATGCAGGTGTGTTAAAGGCTGTTTGTACAGTGCCGCTGCATCTGGGAGTGAGCCTCTGGTGGGTCATCAGGGAGCTTCAGCAGGTCTCAGCCCATTACGTCTGAGTGATCTCTGTCTCATCTCACTGCCTCGCTGGCTGAGAGGATATTGGTGTGGTTGCTTTGTCCACAGGGGGCCTTTTCATCGTCACTGCATGCATGCGTGCACATACGTGTTTGTTGTACTGGCGTGTGAGGACCATCAGTTAATTTCTTTATTTCACTATATGTCATCATAACATGCCTAAATTTAGTGGTGACCTAAATCCACCTTCTTTGCACAAGGTCTCATTTATCAGGAGGGTGTAGAAATACACACAAACATTGCACACAAATAGACAGACACCCTCATATACAAGTACCCTGACTGTCATGTAACACATTCTCCACCCACACAGCAGAGATGATGCGGAGCGCTGGCCCCGTCAGGCAGAAATATCCGGGTTGTTAACTTGTTCCAGCCGGCCAGTGTAACCATTTATAGGCGCACACACACACAGACAGAGGACTCAGAAGTGAGGCTCCGGATAGCAGCTCTGCCAGGCAGAAACATCCTGGTCGCTAATGTGTTTCAGTCAGCCAACCAGTAAGGAGACAGTGACCAGTGGAGCAGATAATCACATCATCCAAGTGAGACCTGCACAGCCTGATGATGCCTCTAATGCTGCTGCTGATGATGATGATAAAGATGATGATGATGATACTGACGCAGCTATCCATTCAAAAGACAAAAAAAGATGAAGTATGTGTTTGATGTTCCTGTGCATGTAGAGTATAGGTAATAAGCTGCAGTATATATATTTGCAAGGCTAAGTGCTTTTATAATACTGTGAGTGATTTTCTGTGTGTGTGTGTGTGTGTGTGTGTGTGTGTGTGTGCGCTCGTGTGTGTGTGCAGTCTAGATGCAGTATGTGAAAATGTTGCATCAATGAAATTGAGTTTTTTGTTTGAAACGAGGTGTAGTTACGTGCATGTGTCTAAGTATCCACATGTGAACAGTATGTCTGCCTGTTTGTCAGCCCACTGCTTTTTCTTATAACAAAAAAGTCTTTATTGAGCTGAGTAATCATTTTACAAAGCCTAAGTGATGATCTAAGCATCGCTTACCAGAGATGGACGTTTGGTTGTTTGTATGACTGATGAAAATCAATGAATTTCCCGATGGTGGATCAGTGACTGCAGGTATACTGTCTATTGTAATTCATGGAAACACTCAGAGCCTTACTGAGAAAAACTTTTATTAAGTTCAAGCAATATATGATAGGTAAGAATTATAAAGGCAGTTACTTTTGAAATAAAATCCCTTATTTTCTCCTAAAATTGTAATGAGATACAAATTAGTAAGAGAAAAAGATAATTTATCCTTCATTATAATGTTAATAATAATAATAATAAAAATAAATTGATAATAATAATAATAATAATAATAATAATAATAATAATAATAATAATAATAATAATAATAATAATAAAGCATGTTTTTTCCCATAAATCCAAACATTAAGGCAAAGACACAGGCAAATGATATTCAGCCTACATGCTAATAGGGGTGTTGATCAGAAAATGCTTTTCTGTGTTGTTCTTAAAGAAAAGCACATGCAACAGATGAATGTTTAATTGATACAAGGAAATATTTTTAATTGTAGATGATGAAGAAAAATTATCAAAAAAAAAAAAGATGTAGCCTAAATTTTAAAATGAATAATGTTTGGATTCCATGTATCTACTTCAGTTTGCACACTCTGGCTCTCTGTCACTCTGTTCTGATTTACTGAGATACCTGGACAGAACATAGTCATTAGTAATTTTTTTTTTTAATGTGATAATCCCAGAAGTGTCCAAATGTCTGCAGCTAAAAAGACTTCATTAAAGTGAGCAATAAGGCAAGGAAAAATTATTTTCCTTGATAGCTATTGACATGCACTGGGCAAGTAAATATAATCAAACAATGGTGGTATGATTTTGAATTATGCATTTAGCCAAAGAAAAAACATTGGCCATATTTCTTTTCTGTTATGTAAATCTGTTGTTATACACAAATGCTTAATGTTACATTGTTTTTGGCACACGTACTGACATAGGGGTTGGTCCCTGTACTCTTGTTATGGTGCAGAACATATTTAAATGAGTATTTAACTACATTCACTGAACATAAAGTGACCCAAGTGATAAATGAACTTTTATGTTTATGCTTATAGAGGAGGGACAGCGAGCAACAAATCAAAATATGCAGAACGTTTATCTGCAACGGAACAAAATGGAATGGGTGGGACAATGAATGTCACCCGGCATCTTGTTGATTAAAAGGATCCTGCAGACGGAGAAGAGGGAGGGGAGACAAAGAGAAACGTGAAGTGCAAAGAGGAGAGAGATTGTCTATAGTAAAAACCAAGAGCAACAAAATCCTGACAGTGAAATATCGTTATGAGAGAAAGGACGCATACTGGAGCATAAAGAGGAAGAAGCGAGGAAAGTGCAACAGCGAGCTCAGAGGATCAAATCTTGTTAACACTGTGGCGTGACCTTGGCCAGCAGCTGACACCAGCGATCATCTTTAGGTCACCGTCACTCAGCCACTCTGTTTAATTGGCATTAGCCATGGCTGCACAGCTGGGCTCCAGAGAAGAGACACACCATTCATGCTTTTGTCATGATGATTCAAGTCACAGTCAACCAGTGTTTCCAAAACTTGTTACAGAGAGGATGAAAGACCAGTTTTAACTTAACTAACTAAAAATATCGATAATTCTTCTATTTGTACAAGCAAGAAATCAAATTATCATAGATCACTGGCCGCATTCAAATTGTTTCATTATTTGTATTTTTGTCACAAGACACATTTGGTTCAGACACAAGGACCATTAGAATTACAATGGGATTAGTCAATGACACACGATATTTCCTTTCCTGCCTTTCTGCCTGTTTAGAAAAAAAGATGTTCTTCATGGAGGCAAAATGAGGAATAAAAAAGGCAAAGACGAGTGGAACGAGAAGTTATACGCACATCATGGAGGTGCAAGGCCATCAGGTTATCTTGTAGAAAAGAAAAAGTAGCTTGCCCACTAAAATAGGGGGGGAAAGGAGCAACAGGCCCATGACTTCTATTTTACCTAATTGAATAGTAATAATTTAAAAACATGAAACCAAAGAAAAATGGTATTCCCAAGGTACAATGATGGCAAATTTTGAAATTTATTTAGTCAGTGCAATTATTGTTTAACGTCAGAAGGTGATTTGAGGAGGGGTCAGAGGGATGCTACCCCCCTTGTCAGCAAAATGACTAATATGCTTTCCCTCTCTTATCCTGCCATAGACTTATGCCTGACTCATTGATCTTATGATCATTTGTGTTTGTGCAAGTTAGAATCTATTGGCCCAACCACAGCTCTGAAACATCAGCAGGTCAGTGTGCTGTGTATCAATAATTTCATGGTATTGTCCGTGATGCTGGCATAATGCAGGTCCCACCCTTCTGTTAGTTTCATCTTGGTTCTATAATATTCTTTAAACTATTTTCTATAAATACTTTATTTTATTCCTTATTGGAGTCTTTTGAGTCGTGTCACCGTTACATTGAAAGTAGTAGCATCTACTGGCAAAAGTGCATGAGGATCATAGAAACACTCTGCTGCCGATAGAATTCCTTTAATATTCATGTATTCCTACTGTCTTCCTGTGATCATGCAGTAGCATCTGTGCATTATCAAGTTTCCAGACGGCAGACGGTAGAGTACCATAAACTATGTGATCTCACAGGACTTGGTTTTAAGAAAGAAAACACCGTCAGAAAAAGATATTTAGTGATTAACAGTAAACACATGCCATCAGTTATCGTCATTGCAGCAGGAAATGACCTCACAACAAGCCTGGCTGACTTCTGAGAGTTACTCAGATTCCCACGTCTGGGTCCGTCGTCATTTACGACTTCGTCAGATGACTGTGCTCTGTAATGTTTCACTGTAAGAATAACAACACGATGTGTCAGAAGGACTCAGTGCAAGAAGCTGGACAGTCGGGGAAGGAGTTTGTTATTGACGGCCTGCTGGCCGGTGCTCCTGACCCCTCTGTGTCTCAGATCAGAGTCTGTGGTTACCATGCCTGGCAGTGGGAGCAGAACTTCTTTGATGACCACAGATTTATGGGGATGCTTTACTTATCGCACCTATGGGGGCAGGCAGCCAGGGAGGGAGAATGAGGTCTTTCTCACGGAGTATTGCACAATTTATACCTCTTCAGGATCTGAAGACTGCTTCTTTACATGCAAGGGGGGAAGGATCAGATCTGCAAAGCATGAATCTCACATTTATTTGGGTTTACAGGAAAAATAACAGTTGGATGACGTATTAGAGGGAAAAAGCTGTTTTGTTTTCTGTAGATTTGCTACAAAGTTATGGATGTAAAATATTGTTTTATTTTAGTGCAAAATGTTAGCTTGGAAAATTTCATTAGTATCTTTGTTTCATACCTAACTCAAATCTCTACTATGAAGGCAAACAATCATCTCCAATTCCTCAAATGCACTTTTTCCCACAACAGTTTCCTCCATCATGAAGTGAGGGATAAATTATTTGGTTTACTTGTCTTGTCTCTTAAGAATGATCACAATTTGATAAGCTCTTTATTTTAACATCTGCATCAACAGGCATGAAATCTTTCCTGAGAACAGATATAAATTATCTTACTAAATTTTATTTTGTGTTCCTCCAAGGTGGCAAATCACCCAAAAGATCCCATAATAGGCTACATGCTATACATGCCACCCTGAAATGAAGTGCTTTGGGTTTTTTTGGCAAATATGCTAAATTCACAAACCAGACAAGCTTTTGGCCTTGCAGTAGACACGAGTCAATACATTCCCTTTCCCACTCCACAATAAACAGATCTCTGCTTAATAAACATGCTGAGGTTGTCTGACAACTGTTGGTGGTATATGCCTAACCCTTGACCTTTCAGTCATTCCTCAGTGGAGCCCAGTCCGCTGCCTAATCTCTAATGCCTTCCAAGCTCCACTCTAATTCATTACTTCCCCTTCCACTGCCCTGCCAGGGTCACACAAATGACACGCACCGCACTGGACCCTATTATGACCGAGGCCTGCGTTTGATCTTTGGTGCATCCCTCTGATGTTTGGTTGTTGGTGTGGAGGCTGCGATGAGAGATTGTGCTTAGTTGGGAGCCTGAGCTGACACAGAGTCAAAGTGAAAGAAATTGAAGACTGTTAATTAAAAAACTTTCATTCATGACAGATTGTTTGACACCTTGTGGCTGCAGCAGTAGGTGGAGAGTGCCGGCGCAGTGATAAAGGGAAAGAGAACAATAGCCTCAGCGGAGACGTGTGAGTGAGTGATGGTGTCACTGGGAGGACCTCAGTCTATTAAGGAGCAGCAGGGAGTGTGATGGAGGTCTCAGGAGAGTGAACTTGAATAAAGATGACGGACTGGAACAGTTCCTTTTGGAGGATAAAATTTGTTTTGCATAATAAAAAGCTGGTAATAACCAACTATAAAAACTGACCCTCACTATCTTATATCGTCACGCAGAATGGACCTGTTTTCAGATATATGTGCTTGTCTCTTCCTTGTTGAGGGAGATGATGTTATCTGAGGTAAGTTAGGGTAATTGTTAGCGCAAGGGCAGTCAGTTACGTCTCATTCATTGGTATTTAAAATGATTTGCAAATATGGCCTCCACATACATAGTCATTAAACACAGGTGTCTCTAATATCTGCCACCAACTATATATTGGAAATGTGTGTATTGTCTTTTTTTACATTCATGGGCGCACACAGACATGACATAATAAGCAATGAGATCAGAACTAATTTGACAATTAATATTGTGATGAACGACCTCAAGTGTCCAATGCTCACTGTGCCTGGTGTTAATGTTATTCATAAGATTACGCTTGTAACCGGAGCTCCTTCTCTTGTCCTGGTGTCTGCTTTTTGAAATATAATACACAGAAAGTAGCACTCGGACATGAGCCTGAAAAAGAGATTTTTTAAAAATTTTTTGTTCTCCTATGGCTAAGTCTTTTGGCTTTTAGAATGAAACAAGATTTCGAAAATATCTTTTGTTTAACACTTCTTAGAACTGCAGATCTTTAGGTTATGCATGACAGTTGTATAACAAAACATTTTGACTTTTCACCATTAGCAGAGATCTTCCCTATCTTCTACAAATACTGTTGTTAATACTTACATGGATCTCAGACTGCATTTTTAAACCCCATTCACTGCCATTTATGTTGAAACAGGGTATGGAAGCACTACGGTACATGTGACAGTTGCTAGGTATAGGTAACTCACCCATCCAAGGAAAAAATCTGCAATCTTTGGTCAAAAATCGCTAAGCGAGAGAGGGGGGAGCAGGGAGTCGTTGAAATGAAAGTTATTACGCCTGAAAAAATAGTTCCTTACAAGTGCTGCCTTCCTAGCTCAAATATTAGCGTGAAGAAGGATTTTGACAGACATTCTTTCTAACTGGCATCACACATTTTCAGGTACTCTAATACGTTTATTGAATATGGACAAATTTTCAACAAACACAATATCTCATGGATAAAGCTATTTGGGGGAAAATGGGTGGGGTTTATGTGACTAATGTGGTAATTTATCCTTTATATAGTGTCAGCCCACACAGTATTACCGAAAAAAGTGTTGCCACAACTCCGGTCTGTGAAACCAATTGGATCAAACTTAGGAACATAAACTGCACTTTCTTTGCCCAGATCAAACCACTGAGGGTTGCTAAAGGTATATGAGAATGAGAAGGAAATGAGTTCATGGCCTTTAGTTCATGTTTAAGAAATGTCTTCAGATAAAAAGCATTTAAATGCATAATACATAGTTTTTATGACAAATATTATATACCAAAACCTTTTAGTGGCAGCACCACAGTTATGTCTGACTTTTATGTTCTATTTTAAATAGATGTTTGTCTTCATTTTTCAGGTTGAATAAAAGTCAAGATATGAAACACACATCTATAATAGTCCTTCCAGCATCAAAGACCTCCACAATAAATGCATTGGTAACGCAGTGAGCTCAGGTTAATGACAGCAAGCCTCATAATATCACATAAAGTTTCATAGTTTCAATAAAGTTGTGCATTGGCCGCCTTGGCATGCCCCCTTTTTGGGAAATCGCATCCTCCATCACATCCAGTTGATGTAGCTGTTGCTTACACACAATTTGTTATGTGGTAGTTCACTCAGGCAGCTGCCAGGAGCCCTCGCTGTACCTTCCATAACTCTTACACTCGTGAAAGATTTTTAATTAAAATGAAGACAGCTGGCTGAACTGTGGAGATGTCACAAATAGTTTTTGCTCCCAAAGAAGCCCATCAAGGGCTCCAGGCGTCAGATTGCAGGCAATTCCAGCTTTTTTGAAGAACTTGTTCATCACGTCTCCTTCTTAATTCAATTATCAACAGCTGCAGATTGATGCATCCAGAGATAGCGAGATAGGGAGAAACAGAGAATTCAATTGCTTTCCATCGTCTTATGGCTTGTCATCTGTCCCCTTTCTGTATTATATATTGATATGCAGGTGACCTCGTTCATTTACTGTATTGGATTTTTTTATTACTCACCTTTGAGCTGGTGCTGAAGAATAACCACTGACCCCTCAATGAGAACACAGGGCACCAAATCTTGTGTGTGTGTGCATGTGTGTGTGTGTGTGTGTGTGTGTGTGCGTGTGTGTGTGTGTGTGTGTGTGTGTGTGTGTGTGTGTGTGTGTGTGT
>JAQLOL010000001.1:24799727-24810447 GCA_029783665.1 Naso thynnoides
ATGATACAAAATGCAAGAGCAGGTCAGGAATGCTGAATGAATGCATGGAGAAGAAAAAGAAATATGTGCTTTTGCCTAAATGCATTAAAACAGATTTGGAATGTGACAGGGCACAATACATTTTCATATGTATAAAAACAAACTCACACATATTTAACACAATTTTACAGGCCACTGTACAAACACTGGACAGTGACGACTTTTGTCCATGATAACAGAAACTATTTCTTTGTTGTCATATGTGCCAAGTTGTCAACATATATGTCAACATGTTTTATTCCAATGATTTTTTAGTGTCAGGTGTGGCATTAGATTAAGTACATTATTTTAAACTATATCAAAGCATCAATAACTATAACTAACCATATTAAATAAGTCTTAAGACTTGAGCTGAAATCCTTTTTTATGCTCAAACATTTATAAATATAAGTTGTACTGTTTCTTTGATGTGTTAGTAATCTTTAGGAAGTTCTTTTATTTCACAAAAGAGATTTTTTTTATTTTGTTTTGTTTTGTTTGTGCCTTTATTCTTCCTCTGTTTGAAAGTTGTGTGGTTTTGGTTTTAGTAACCCTTGACCCTTAGCAATCACTTGTTATTTACAAAAGCAAAAAAAAAGCAAAAAAAGCTAGGAAATGAGATAAAAACTATTCCCCCTTAATTCCTTAACACTACGTTACACATACAAGTTTCTAGGTGACAGGAGTGATGGATTGACTGTGGTGTGTCGCTGGCTTGTCAGTGGTGAGTGTGATGATGTCTGCTGAAGGCTTTCACCTGTCGCTGCTGAGGCGAAGTGAGGGGACGACTGGCGCCGGCCCAGTCTAAACAGGAGTCGGCCCTCGCTGTCTGAACAGGTCTGCTTCACACTGAGCACATCGTGAGGAGGGAGAGGCAGGGAAAAAGATACTGACATATGCACATACGCACATGAAACACTCCCCTTGTCCTTCATACATCCAGTATCTATTATAATACATGCACACACGTTGTCTATTTGTTTGTTAGCAGTTAGTTAACAACCCGTCCTTCCTGCAGATGGAAGCAGCAACAGCAAGAATGCATGTTCTCATGTGCATCTGTGGTCAAGTGTGTTTATCTCATATGTATTTGCACATACATTTTGGTGTGTTTTTGGTTTTAACTGATCACTGACGTTCTGTCTGATTTCGTCTTGATTTTTCAAACACACACTCTCTAAGACACACCCTCATCCTCCTGGCCGGTGGGCTGGATCAGCAGCATTGACACTCCCAGATGAGACCCCGATCTGTGTGTGAGTGTGTGTCTGAGCAGGATATGTGTGCGAGGGTGATGGCGGAGACGAACCATCTGTTTGGCTGAATCTTGGTGTGCTTGATATCCCTTCGGCCTTGGCGTGGCTGCCCTGCAGATGTTTTGGTTGTTTTTAGCGCTGCTTTGTTTTTGATTTCTCCTCGTCTGTTTAGAACTAGAGGGATTACAAGCCATCTACCATGGGACATTTGAAGAAGTGTTAGTTAAGTCTCTGTGTTGTGCCCTTCTATAAAACTGTCTGTGCCATTCCACTCATCATGAGACCATTTTCCCCACAGATTTATATTACAAAGCCAGATTAGGAAAAGACCGGTGTGTCCTCTGTTTTTTTTTTTGTTTTGTTTTTTTTTGTCAACTCAGGCTGGAACATAACACAGTGTACTGGACTTCACTACAGTTGTTAAACTGTTAGTTCATTGTACTGGCGATGTCGGCACTGCACATATGGTGACCAGATGTCCCCGAAAAAATTTGTGCCATTCATGAATTAGAAGCAGTTGCTGTGGAATCCAGAATCCTGTCAAGATTTTATGCAAATACTCTGTATATATACTCAAAGACTCTGCATGAGCCTAGTTATAGCCTAATAAAATATTTAACAGTGATTAATGTGAAAATTTTTTGTTTCCAATGCATTTTTTTTTATTTGTGGTGGCATGCTTCAAAAGAATAAAAACATTATCCACCACAGGCTTTCTATTTTTAAAATTTTGTAATGCTTAAGATCTTTTTTCAATGTAATGCTTAAGATCTTTTTTCACTTCTTCGCTCCTGATTCCACACACTCTCTCACACATTTTATGCAGTGGACATGTTGTGATTAACTTCTTCTCTCTGTACCAGACTGAAAATCAAAACATGAACCTAAGCACCTAGCAGGTGGGGACAGCATGGTCAAGCTGGTTTGTGTAGGTTTACACATAGCTTGAAGGCCATATGGTGGATAACATCAATGTTAATCTTTAACTCTAATGCTAAATGTTTTCTCTCTGTATCCAGATAATTACTGAAAATAAAGCACAAAAGCGTTCCTCCTGAGAAGGCACAAAGACAGCAGTGTTTGCAAAACAGAGTCAAACCTAAAGAAAGCATGCATGGAACAACTGAGCAGTCTAAGAACCAATGTGATTAGTTTTCTTTTTCAAATATTTACCGTGTTGAAGCAATGAAGCAGCAGGAGAAGGTCAGGAAAGGATAAATGTAGCATCTGGTCCCCCCGACTGCACTGAACTCCCAGCTTTTCTGGGTTATGGGTTAAATTTCATGATTTGTTTTGCCCTCATAGTTTACATTTCTGGCTAGGTTGCGGTAATGTTGGCTGTGTTCTTGTCAAATTATACAGAAAACAGAAAAATCTGTCTGTTTAGTGTAAACAGCAGTTGTAGAGAGCTTATAAGATTTTTTGTTTGCTTGAGAGGTCAGTATCCACAGTCAGCCACATAACATGCACGAAGAAATGGCTTGCAGGAAGACATTTTAAGCAGGGTGGAGGTTTGCTTTCAAAGCAGCTTTAGCTATATGTTGATGCAACTTTTTAAAAGGGCTCTCTTCACACTTTAACTGCATCACAATGAAACAAATGTTCCGCTGTTCACAGTGTGTTAAGCTATACTGTGTGAAAATCAGTTTCCTTACACGACTACTGTATGCACTCTGTCATAGTAGTGCTGACTTCTTTTTGAGATTACGCAGTAAGGGATTTTCTGCTTGCATCATGGTGGAAGTCTGACCCCTTACAACTCATCATTCAAGAATTTTTCAAGTGCCCCCCTGAAATACTTACGCACAAGCATTAATGGGTCTGGCATAAATCTAACTGTGACTACGACAACAAAATCAGTAAATTGGAGGCTAATATGTGTTAAAAACTTCTTCTGTGGAAATTGAATGTTGCGATTGGTTGCAGAATTTTCTCCAGAAACATTTTTTTGCTTTCTCACATCTGATTTGTGTCTATCTGTCATTAAAGGAAATGAGTCATGCTGACTGGGAGAATATTCTGGAATCTGTTGGATCCAGTTTATCTTCTTCTTGCATACAGAGCCTCTTTGGTTTGGCGTTAGTGGGATCTCACTGAACGCTCTTATCTGCCGGTGCCCGGGCAGGTTATCAGCTCTGGCCTAGCTCGGCCATAAGGACCTCAGACCTCACACATGCTGGAGGAGCAAGGAACGCTGGAGTTTAACCCATAATTGATGCCTTATTCGTTAGAGACAGCCCTTTTTTTCTGCAATTCTTAAACAAAACTTAAAAATGTACGTGTACAGTATACATTTGACATTTACATTGTAATATTTGAGCACTTTTTTAGCTTCTGTTACTTTTGTACAATGTGCGTATTTGCTGTCGTTGACAGCCCATCTTGTTTTGGTTAATTCCCTCTACAGTATAGGAGCTCAGCCCAACTACATGAGTACAAATTATTCAATTGTTATTCTTGTCAGAGTTGGGTAATAAGCCCACACTTGCCCCATGTGTTTTGAGTTGGCCTGAGTGGTGAGTAGGGTGAGTAGTGTTGACTCTCTGGTGAAAAGTGGCCTTGATCCATCACTGCGTGGTCACTTCCAGGTCAGGCTGTAGGCAGAGTTGGCGCAGGCGTGGAAGGGGAAAGCAGGATATCAGAGACAGGCCAAATAAACAAACCTGTCAGCCATAGCATGGCCCTCTGACCTCCCCTGTCCCATCTGTTTTCTTATCTACTCCACTGCTAATACTGAGAACAAGTGACACCTCTCTCTGGCAAGCACCCACTGTTTTCCTTCCACTTAGCCACAGCAGAGCTGCACGAGATATGCACACAGTGAGGAAGACGATATCTTATAGCTTGCACAGACGAAGCTTTGCTGCCAGAAGATACGCTTCTCATTATCAGGATGATGAATATATTATTGAATACTTACAGTTATGAAATACAAATATTCCAGATGACAAATACCATTTTTTTCCTTATTTTAGAGACCTTGACATTCAGTGCCACCCAATTTTTAAACAAAGATTAATATTATTTATTATGTCAAAGAGTCAAAATACCTTTTTGAGAGGATGTTAAAATATAAGAAACTGATTTTTGGACCAATTATTGGCAATGAGCAGTCACCTGGTTACTACTGTCAATGTGTTTCCTGCTTCCTCCTTTTGTGTTCAATCAGCAAGACCAGACAAGATGGATTACACAAGTTGCTATTGTGTTTATAACTGGAGACATACACTGTATGTCCTTCTTCACCCTCTCTCCAGCTGTTGCTCTACAGTCTTCAGCAGTAGACCCATCATCCAGGCAAGGGGGCGGAGTGGATAGGTAGTTGATGGTGCCAATCATTGGTGAGGGCGGAGGAGCTGCAGCCCTTTAATGAATCTCCCCAGAGACGAGAGATTGCCGGGGTGGAGCGAAGAGGAGGAACTGCAACAGGAGAGGAGGCACTTGGGGCGGAGTATGTGTGTTTGGGTCTGTGTGTGTGCAGAAGGAGGCTGGGGGAGCCAAGGGTGAGGGTGTGCGTGTGGGGGGTAACAAGCTGTCACACTGCAGGAAAGTCTGCTCCAGTAAGCCACATCTGCCAACGTGCACAAGGGCAATGCCTGAGGGCTGCAGGGTCAAAGGGCAAGACGTCCCCCTGCAAAGCACTCAGATCACATATCCACTCTAGTCAATAAACGGCTGCTGTCACTGTTACAGACACTGACAACACTGTTCCTTTTTCTATAGACTCAACAATGGAAGTGCATCACATTGATTTACAGTAAATTTAGCTCTCCTTTATCTTTTATTCTTGGATCACTGTCACAGAGCTGCGCACAAATAATGTGTGCTGCTGAAAAAAGTCACTTGACTAAATTGAAATTTCCTCTATTAAACACATTTTTATGCCTATAATTAGACTTTTTAGCCAGAAATCTGTGATCCAATAAAACAGTTTGGCTTTTTAAGAACTGGAATTTTCTTAATGACAAATTTAAAGTGAAATAAAATTAAATAATATACTGAAAAGACCCAGCAGTGAGGTCAGACGTAGCTGTCTGAAAACTTAAACTTATGTTAGATGTGAGTGTTAGTTACTTGTGTTGTCATTGGCTGATCGAAGTATTGTTTGTTTACCTCTGAGCTACTGCAGGCTCATGGCTTATAAATGGTGTAAGGCCCAGTGAAGAGCACTTTATGTTCTAATCCTGACACAGTGTGTGTGTGCATAGATGTTAATCTGATGGCAGAGTCACAAGAAGTCAGTTCCCTGTCAAAGCTGGCTGAGGGGCTCCAACCATCATGTAAAGACATATAACCTCCTGCTGTGCAAACCTGCTCTGACAAATCAGCAAAAAGGCATCCTTCTCTTTTTCCTTAGACCTAAACACCATCTCTCATGTCCCGGAGCTGCCCTAACGTCAAGTTTGTTTTCTCTGGATTATCTGATCTTGTACTCTATTTCAACTCACAAGCAGCATGAGTAGAGAATGCAGCCAGCACCCCTCCTTTTCCAACCCCACCCCACTGCTATCTGACCCTCCCTCGCTTATACCCATCTACTAGTTTGGCAAAGCCCATGACCTCCCAGTGCAGCTCCCTCAGTGACCGGTAATGGTTTATTTGGTGTCAAAGTGCATTTTGGTTTCACTCTGCTCAAATTTTTTCAGACAAATTCAGCAGTTGTGAAATTCCAACCGGTCATGAGCTCACATGTTTACAATGCAGGGCAGCCATTGTTTGTCACACCTTTCAAATAAAAGGTAGCTAAGATGGACAGTGTTTACAGGATGCTGGGAGCTGTCGGGGGCTGCGATTGGCAGCTCCATCCACTGGGAAGATTTTTGGAGGCTGAGACCTCCCCTGCCTCCCAATTGCAGCCGAATGGTGCCCGTCTGGAAGCTTCATGGTCGCCTCATGGCCTGTATATTATCATGGTTTGAATAATGGTTCATTGGCCAACACAAGACTGAGACCAGAATTTGTGTTTTGACCCCAAAAGTGCTGCTGCTCCTTTGAACAAGGAAGATGTGAACAAACCAAATTTGCAGGAAGAAGACGTTGTCCAATTACATATCTCATTTCTTAGTTTAAAATTTGCTTTTGAAGGATAGCTGTTGAATTGTGTAAATACAATTAAGGAAATGCTGAGGGTGCATGCTGACCCTTTAACAAATCTGCAGGGCCCTGATAAGGCATAAACAGCTCTGGGTCCTATATAACATGACTGGCGGAAAGTTTAAGGGTTTAAAAGTCTTTCAAGAAAAGGTTAGTGAACTCAGAACTGTGTTTTTGTTTTTTTCCCAAGATCGATCAAGGCAAGCTTTCACACCAGATCAACCCAATACAGTGCCACAATTTTCCTGTGCAATGGGATCATTGTTGCCCAGACCTAATCATCAAAGTTGGGAAAGAAGGAATGCTAATCTTTGAAGGTGTTGAGTGTCAGCCAGATCTCTTGTAAGACAAGCTTGTTGACTCTCCATGTATTGGCCAGACTTCCCTGGTTGCTCAGCTCGGTTAGAAATGGCTTTAGCTTTGCAATCTGACTCTTAGCGTCATCGCAGCTAATCACAAAGGCTAAATGCATTGCTCATAAGTCCATTTACTTTTCACTGCACTGAACTGTTTGTGTAAACATTTGATGTGGCTGTGATGGCTGCGGGTACATTTATAATTCAAATATTGTGAATTAAAAAGGCGGGACTTGGGCGCAGCTGAACGGAACACCTAAGGGCGTTTATCAAAGCTTGACTAAGCATTTGTTTAGTTATGGTGAAATGCGTGTGATGGTGCGTCAGTTTCCATCACATGTTGTGTTTCTGTGTCAAATATGCTGTAACAGTAGCAGACATGACAGCCCTGCGCAACTCCCACTGCTCTTTGATTGACTCCCTCTCCAGTTGTTCTCCATCTGCTGCCTGATTTCTTCCGGGATACACATCTTCAGTTCTCCCACGTCTTCCGTTCCATCTTCTGTCCTTCCTAACACTCGTCTCCTTCCTCCTCCTTCAATGTCAGCTAATTAGGGGGTGAGAAAGGGCAGTACAAAGACCTTGTCTGGCCCACCCACTGACCTCATTTGACCCTATTCTGAGCCATCATTTCTAGCCATTAGCCCCGTCTTAGTCTTTTGATTAGGACCAAGACTGCAGGGACACTAAGGGATAATCATGGGACACAATTGCATGGGCTCTGTCACTCGTCTTTGGGATAGTCCCCTTCCCATCCCATCCTGTCCCACTCTCCTGTTTGTTTTCGGTTTGCTGCTGTTGAACTGAGTCTCTAATCTAGTCACTGGTCAGTGAGGCAAATAGTCTTTGACTGTGTCTCTCCTCAGCCTGTCATTAAAAGAGATATTGTATATCTGACCGGCTTTTTGTTTATCTATCCTCAGGATTTTACTTTTAAAAAAATTCCAAAAATGTTTGAGCATTTGATCTTCTAGCAGCTCAAAATTTCTCCTCTCGGACACTTATTATATGTCTATTTACATTGTCAGTACATTCAGTAACTGTTGACTCATTCATCTGAAAAAAAAATTCATATTTTGGATTCCACCACCAGCCCAGCTGACTTTTAACAAAAATGTTATCTACAGTAGTATTAAGTGAGACACTCAAGTTGAGTTTCAAACTCAAAGGCACTTATAAGAGCTAAAATGTGCTTGGAGTAAGTAAATAAAAGAAAACAAGTTCAAATTTTCATTTCACGATCTCCAGAATATGACATCTATGTTTGATAATTATGCAGTCACTTTCAGGGCTCTCCCATGTCCAAGGCCAATGAACGATCATGGCTATGGCAAATAAAATATAGTTATGGTGTAATTAAGGTGAGGCAGCTATATCACTTAGTGATTGCAAGACAAAGATCATAGTTACAATAATGAACTCCTGGTTATGTTTTGACTACAGGTCTTTGGTATCCACAGCTGTCCGTGTACACATTCATTTGGGGGTACATTCAGGGAATTAGAGTTTGTATTATTTGTGTGTTATGTTGTCTGAGCTTGTTGGAAAGCAAAACTGATTACAGTTTACCTAAACAAAAAGGCTCAATAAATCTGGACAAACGCAACATTGTTTTTATACTGAGATAACGGCGCACATTTTCAGTCTCTCCTGGAACACATTCACAGTGTTGCACTCAGAAACAGTTGCATAACAACTGAAGAAAAGGAAAACTTGAGAGAGAGGTTTAAACCCTGGCTTCTCTGTCCGCTTCAAACAGCTGGCAAATCATGGGGTTAAGTGGGTTCGAATACTGTCCGGAGTCACACATGTAAGAAACAACAGGAGAGTATTTGACGTGTTCTCACAAGTTGATTTTGACTCAAACATAAAAAATCAAGCAATAACAAGTAACCGTCAAACCATCATAATGAAACTAAACGGATTGTGTATTTATAAAAGTACGTAAACAGCATACACGTGTGTTTACCTCCCACCACAGCTCTGCTTTCCAAAACACACACACACATACATATGCTGCAGTTAAGCAAACACTTCTACGATTGTTCTCACACACAAAGAAACGTGTCTTGTCATGAAATCACAGGAACACAGTTCAATCAGTAGTCGACTGCACGGGTGGACTCCAGCCAGTTGAAACCCGAGTATTTCGCCACATGCCAACATGCCATTCTTCTGGCTACTGCTGCATGATGAAACCTCTGGGTGGTTGAAGTGATGGACAGAAAGCTGCTTAGATGCAGCTGAGGGGAAACTTTCCCATGTTTCCATCTGAAATGTGTTGAGACTCGCAAGGCGCCGGAACAAAGGCACCCACACTGCAAGACTGTCATACTGTCTGCTTGAAGTTGGCCAGGCAGAATCATAACGGACAACTTTGAACTTTCAGGTCTGTTCAAGTAAAGTTTCCTCACCGTCGCCAAGTCCAGGTGCTGTGAAGCAACACTGGCACTGAAACTCAAGAAGAAACGTGAGACGTTTTGCCTTTGATATTTTATCCAAATGTGCAGTGTTAGTGTTTTTAATTTATCTTGTCATCTACAAAATTCACTCTGCTTATCAAAGATCCATTTTTATCATATATTTTGTCAGTTTAGTTCAGATTATTGTCCAATTCATATATGCATTTAGACTGATAAACTGCCATGCATTAATTAACATTGCATTTCAGTTAATTTAAGGAATGATTTCATTTAAGGAACACTGGATATAAATATAGTCAGTTATAATCACATACTTCCTTAAAACCAACCAAAGCATCTGAGCCTCACTGCCAAAAAGCCATTTGAGTCCTGATAGAGAGCCTGCAGGCTGCACGTCCTGGAAGCAGATAAGTACAGTATGTCAGCAACGGAAATAGATCATAAAGGCATTTTCTGCCCACAGTGGAAGGTCCTGAACAAAGACACTACGTCTTAAATCATTAAGCTGGTTGGCATTTACCTTACACATTACACATTTAAGTCTATGTGCAAGCAGTTTAGCAACTTGTCTGCTGATTCCAGTGGCTAGGTAATCTCACAAGGCTGCAGCAAGTTTGCACGGTGTTTGTTCTGTCTATGCTGTTGTAGTGATTTATTGTTTGAATTGTTTCAATACTGATTAATTTAGAAACACTAAACATGTACAATAATTGGAACCTTACTGTGTGACATGATGTTGAATGTCAATAAACCTATTTTAGATTCGTCTCTTCAGGGAAAAGTTGTCAGTTACAGTAAACTTACTGTTAAGCGCTGTTTCTGATGAGTGTCACAGTTGAAGACACATTTCATATAGATTAAATTTTGTAACAATATCACAATGTCATTTTTCTGACCTTAACTAAAGTGCCTTTAGTGTAGTTGAATTAATGTAACCTCACACAGGTCTCAAACCCAGGATTCCTGTCCATGGGTTCCGCACCCATCATCACCCCGCCTTCTCTTTCTGACTCTTGCTTGGTGAAGAGTGATGCAAACATGAAGCACAGTTTTGCTGAATTTCAAAAGAAACATTTGACACTTTTGTTCATATACATGAACCTCATTGATGAAATTTTATCATTATTACCAAAACGCCATTTGACTATGCTGATATCTGTGTTTCTTCTCCCTCCGTTACCAATTTCAAAATACTGTGGACGTTTGCCACATAGGTGTCCAACTGATGTCCATCTCCTGGTGGTCTCCTCCACTGCTCCCCCTCTTCCTCCTGGACGCCACGGATTACTGCAGACCTCCCTGCTGCCGCTCACCCATAGACCTGCTTCTTCTCAATTTCTCAGTCTCTCCTCTTGCCCTAATCGTGTGTGTGTGTGTGTGTGTGTGTGTGTGTGTGTGTGTTTGTGCACAGAAGCAATGTTTTTGTATGAGCATGTTTGAGCGGGTATGCAAGTGTGTGTTGGTATGTGTTTGTGTGTGTGTAGGTGGGGGTGAGGTGCATGCGTTGGCTTTTGAGATTTAGCAGGAATGTTTTGGGGATCACTGTTTCAGATTTCACCTCAGTTTTTTGTTT
>JAQLOL010000001.1:24824471-24839853 GCA_029783665.1 Naso thynnoides
GAAGTTGAGTCAGTACTTCTGAGTCTTTTTTCTGAACATCTACTTAAATTAAAAGAAAGAAAGAAAGAAAGAAAGAAAGAAAGAAAGAAAGAAAGAAAGAAAGAAAGAAAGAAAGAAAGAAAAGACAGAATGTGTGTACTTTTGCCACCTCTGTCCAAATGTAAAAGGCAACAAGAAAAAAATTTTCTCTCCTACCTGGTATAATACTGCTTATTCTTGAAACAACATAGAAACTGCTCTTGCCGGTATTTACAAAAATAAAGAGGAGAAAATTTACTTTGACTAAAACTGTCTTTAACTTGCTAAAGTACCTGTGAGCATTATAGAAAGATACTCGCAAAATGATGGGAACTTATCCACCAATGGCTCTCAAAGTGAAAGCCATGAATGAGAAAAGCACTGTGGTCCTCAAGTCTGTAGATGTATAAATATAAATGCTCATTTTGTTCTCTTAAATATTTACTAATTTTTTTTCTCTTTAAGTCACTGCATATTAAGAACACAGGTGACCTGCTGCTTGTGGCTGCTCGCGACCTGCTGCATGTGGCACAGTAAAATCTCCAGAGTCGGGCAATTAGTTAATTGAAAAGTTATGTACTTTGCATAAATAATTGAATACAGGGTCTCTGAAATTAGCACTGTGTTTAGAGGCACAAATCCTCCACAGCCGCATGAGTAGAAGAAATAGGCACTAATGTTTGGCTACAGACTCGTTCCTCATGTACGTTCTCGATTTCCAGAACTCCTTTGTGAAAAAAAAATTAAGTCATGCTAAAAGTTTCACCTCAATCTAGACTGATAGACTTTGTAAGAACAATATTACCACAAATCTGTCTCCACTGTAACTATGTTAAATAACACGAGCACCTGAAAAGAGCTTGAAGCTCTCACCTCTCTTCTGTACAGATGTTAATTATGAATGTAGAAGTTCTCTGTTTTCTATGATAACTTAATTTGTTGGGGATTGCAATAATGTGTTATTTTTTAAGCTTATCTCTTGACCGAAAGACAGCAGTGATGTTGAATTTGTCACATTTTCATGTAAACGGAACCGTGCAGACTAAACAATGTAGACTTGTCAAAATCATTCACAAGCGCACAACACATATGGTTCATATTAGGAAAATCCAAATCAGCTGAGTATTCTGTGTGGCCACTGACTTGAGGAACCTCGCAGCAATTCGAATATAACAAGTGTACCCAATTTCCATAAAACCATCAAATGCCCACATCTGACAAAGGGCAACAATCTGGCATTTTGCCTCTGCAACGATATTACCAAAATAGTTTGAGAAGCTGTGTAGAATGTAGATCAAAACAGAACAGTTTGGCAAAATATTTTAAAGGCCATGTAGTAGTTTCTATAGAATCATGTTTATCAAAATTTTGTACATCACTCCACCCTTGCTCATGAATACGTGAGCCTTTCCAGGATGTCCCTTTCACACACAATCATGCTATCACCTGTTACCAATGAACTACATTCACCTGCAGTGTTTCAAACAAGTATTTTTTGACCAAACTGGTTATTCAGAATGAACACATATTTACAAAAGCCAGTAAAATTGATGAGGTAAAAAATATGTATAATTTCTTTGCACTGTTTTCACTGATGTTTTGTCAAAAAGGTTCAACAAGTGGCTATGTTTTTTTTATTTCTGTTTTATATGCAGTGTCCCAGCATTTAAGGGATTTGGGTTGCAAATAAAACCCTGTACTTTAACAAATTGTGGTAAAAAAAAAAAAAAAAAAAAAAAAACACGTAGGCACGATCCGACAGGTGTAAAGTTTAGACATTTTAAACTAGAAAACAACAAATAAAGAGCGTATTTCCAGTCTTTTATTCCTAAGTTGGCACAAAAGCTGCTGCTGCGTAGTTTTTGTTACTCACCTTGTGGTGATGCTAAGACAACAGCTTTAATTAAAAACCAACTCAAAAATTAAACAATTTTATGCATCTAGACAGGCAAATCTATAAAACCTAAGACTTTAAGTTAGCTTTAAAGTTTTACAGCTCCTCCTACTTGTGTTGCTAAGAACACACTAGATGCACTACTGAGAACTATTAGCAGTTCTTTTGCAAAATAAATCATTATCTTCTGTTGCTCTTTATATTTTTGTTGCTTATCCCCAGTCTCATATTCTTTTGGGGTTCATTGCTCATGTCTCTGACCGTCCCTCACACTCACTAACAGACATATTTTGACCACACACTTCCATGATGTCCCACAGAGACACTCAAGGGTTAATTCTGGGACCGGGTGGTTTCTCATTGTGAAGCTTTCCTAGTTAGCCCCAGTGTTTAGCCGTGGTTATCTGAACAGGGCTAACATGACCTGCAGGGCTCCTTTACACCCCACTGCAAACACTTCCGAGACTTCTCACTTGCCTGCGTTTGGCACCCGACCAGAAAGCATCTGTCATCCTGACTGCTGGTGATCAACTTTAGCCCAGAGCTGATGAATAATATAGAGACATGTGCTATTATTCATGCTACAATGCTGTGGCATTCTCTCTGAGACTAATTATCTCTGAGAAGCTACAAAACGCTTTTGACATTTTATTTCATTAAGATTTTGACAACTTAAAGCCAGGCTTCAAAAATAGATTTTCTTTGATAATCTAATTAAACACTGAAAAGTGACACTTATGACATTGGTAAATGGTGAGCTATGATGTGTTGAAAGTTAACATTTACACAGTATCTGTTAGCATTGTTATGCTATGACTTAATGGTTGGTGGTGTGTTTACAGTGTAATTAAATATGCTTCATCAATACAGAGTCTGGATGTGGAACTTAACTAAATTCAGCTGTGAAATATCAAACACCTCAGTGTAACTATGAATAAATTTATGGTCTTATTTTTCCCTCCAAGCACTCTTTGTCTGTCAACAGACCTCCTTCACTGTGGTGACAGATGAATCAGCCCTGTGCAGGGATCTCCCTGCTCTGACGAAAACTGATCACGTACCATACAAGCGAGCGAGCCAAACATTTGTTTGGCCATATCTCTGTTAGCTAGCATGGCGGAGTGCTGAGCTGGCAGCATGCCTGTTTAAAACTGGCCTGCGCTGGTATTACAGCAGAGCGAGGTTTCCATGACTGAGCTGTATTTACAGAGGACATTTAGATGCTGATAGTCTGTGCCTACAAGTGGATCCATCATTTATATGAATAACTTGCTGATAGGTAGTGTTTAATATTTATGAAGGGCTTTTAATTGAGCCCACTTTTCACGGGTGCTGGCAGGGGCAGAGACTTCTGCTGGTGCCCTGCAGTGCAAATGATCCTTGCCAGGCATGAAGAAGCTATTAGGTAACAAAAGATATAGCTATTGTCTCCTCTTGAAAGTGTACAATTAAGTAATTGTGTGCTTGGAAGAACAATTTTGTTCATTAAAATTTATTTAAAGATCAACTTATTGTCGATTTAATGGACCGAGCAGAGGTCAGGTATCCTTTTTTTTTTTGAGAAAAGTGAGAGAGTTTTAGGCTCTGCTCCAATACACAATAAACAAAATGCAGCAAAGGTGCAAGGAAATAGGCTCAGTTTGAAAGGTGCCTTTCATCAGTTGACTGCCAGCTCAAGTAAAAGCTTATCTCTTTCCCAGACTTGCTGTTATATATGCATGCAAGCACCAGATCAAATTCCTTGTGTATGTTCTCAACATCCTTAGCAGATAAAGTGATTGTGATTCTGATTGGTGAGGTTGTTTATGGCCTCGTTACATCCAGGCTTGATTATTCTAACTCTTTGCTTGTTAGACCTGCTCACAGTGCGATGCCTGCAGCTCGTGCAGAATGCTGCTGCTCGCCCTCTGACTGGCACAGAAAAGCATGACCACATTACACCAGTTCTAGCTTCCCTGCGTTCAGTCAGTCTTGCACCTACATGTATACTGAACTCGTGTTCAAGCATCAACTAGAGCACTGAGGTCAACTGATCAGTTGCCTCTGGATGTTCCCAAATCTAGACTCAAAGTTAATGGTGACTGAGCCTTTGCAGTAGCTGCCCCAAAGTTGTGGAACTGATCACCACTGCATGTTAGAACTGCTCAGACCTGTTAGATCTTTAAGTTGTTTAAGACTTAACTTTTTTCATTGGCCTTCAACTCATGTTGAGCTGTACACCCCGATTACAACTGTTTTGTTTTCTGTCTGCATGGTGCACTATTTATTGTATTTTCTATTTTTCAATTTGTATTGTTGTATCTGTTAATTGTATTGCTCTTACTGCTTTATTTTGTACAATACTTTGGCCAACTTTAGTTGTTTTTTTAACGTGTTCTATATGTAAACTTGACCTTCAGGAGAGAGTTCCAGTAAACATTTCAGCATGGCTTCATTTAAATAATGCCACTGAATCTGACAGACAGTGGGATTTATTTACTCATCTGTTGCTGAAAAGACTTCTGGGAGTCAAATTTTAACTTTTGCTTGTCATGCCAATGACAAATTAATTTGAGAAGACAAAACTGCACCACTCAGTTCTCAAGAATAATACACAAAATACGCAAAATCATGTAAATTTTAAAAAAAAATACTCAAAAAAACTAATGAGTAATAGTAAGTACTGTTGAGGAAAAACAAATTTGTAGTAGGATTTTCAAATAATTCATAATAAAAATACTTGTTATAATAATTAGAATCAATGAAATTACAAAAGACTTTTTACTTATAATAAACATCACATTATAGTGGTAATGTTTGTGTATACACTAAAGCCAGACAGGTAGCAGCTGAATCAAATCATCTTAAATCTCAGCAGAATGACTCTCACCAGTTGTGTATTTTAAAATCTAGCTTTTGACAGGTAACACTCACGGCCTGGTGTGTGTACAGCAAAGTGCATTTGGACCTGCAGCCCTTAAGCTCCAAAATGACTGCACATAAATGTTTCTGAGCCCAAAGTCAAAGACTGACGAACTGACAATAGGTGCCTTAGTGAAGCCATTTAGGGGAAGAATGTCATAACAACAAGCTTAAGTCCATGTGACATGTGACACACTGAGTAGGGAGGTTGTGAGCACTTTGAAATTGTAATTACTTGTATATGTAAAGTCTGCATTGATTGACAGCTTCAACAAAGACTTGAATGAGGAGTGGGATTGTCCTGGAGAAGGGGCAATCCGTTTTAAATGCTCTTAGTGGCTTCGATCAAATGCTGCTCGGCCCCCAGAGATGACTGGAAGAACTTTGACACACTGGGAGGTCTGGTGATCGACAGCTCTCTCTGCAGGACATCCCTTTAAGAGAAATGGGCTGCAGTCCCTCCAGGGTAGACATACCTGAGCCACTCAGACAAGGTGAGACAGATCCCTGCATGACTCCTCCCAGGGCTCAGAGACCTCGGCCGCTGAGGCGGACCTGGCGACAGAGTAATAGGCCAATTACCAGTGATTTGTACTGCAGTGGGCAGAGAGAAAATGTTCTCTGAACCTGTCACTGTCAGACAAATTTGTGATATCACAATAATGCACTGTCATGGTGAACTGTCCCTTAAAGCTAAGTGTATCGAATGTCAGCTCAGCTTTTCTAGGAGAAGACCTTCTCTGTTGTTTGCTGTTATGCTTAGCAAGTGCATTAAAGAAAAAATAAATAGATTCATTCTGAAACTCAGAGTTCACCAAACTCAGAGTGACCTTAACAACTCTGTAAGGGTTCACACTCACACAAGGTTTAAAGCCTGAAGTTACGCATCAGTTAGTAAGAACTGGAGGAAGCCTCTTGGATGAGGGTGAAATATGAAACAAGTCCAGTTGCCCACGATTTAGCACCTAGAATTTCCATGACCTGAATGACAGAGAATCTTCACCAATAATGTACACAGCACAAAAAAGATAATCTGAGTTTAACCTTCACAAATCTTTCCCAAGACTTTTCTCTTTTTTCTGCTTCTTTCAAACACAGTTTGTTGGCTTCACTTCAAACCCAATCAGTTTTGGACAAAATTCCCCCAACTTCCTCTCACACTCTCAAGTTCTCCTCTATCCCTCTTCCCACCTTCACTCAAACACTGTCAGCTGGTAAATTTCCTTTTTGGATGGGTGCAATACATTGAATGTTGTCAACTGGTGCTTTTTTTTAATTCGCGCAATGTTGGTGCCATCGTTTTTCTTTTTTGGTTAGTTGTTTTTTTTCCAAGCATTATGTAGGATTTTAATAGTCTGCTGTGGTGGACGGGTGATGATAGCTTCATGTTCATCGTCCAACATTAACTCACCTTTAAAAGCAGATAATGACTTTAGAGTTTACAATACATCTTTACATTTAATATCAATGAGCCTAAACTTTTTGAAAAAAAAAATCTATAAAGTGACAGTTCGGTTTCTTCAATCGCACAGTGTCCGTATTCCTACTAAGCTCTGCTTCCTGCCAGCGCACCGTGCTGCTTCTCCATATGGAGGGCGAGTTTAACCATTACGCCAGGTAAGTCACTAAGTTTGCGTAAGTGCATCATACAACCCTGCATCAAAAAAATAAAAAAATAAAAAATCTTAATCCTAACCCATTAATGAAAGCTTGTCATGCAGTGTTTGGTCACCCAGCTGGCAAGAGATACAGAAGCATCCACCAGACTACAGGGCAACTTTTGACATAATTTTCTGGTTTTAGCAGTAGGATGAAGGATGTACAATATGCATTTAATGGTACAAACAAGAATCTCGAATCTCGTCCTTCAAGGAAATATCAGTTCACGGGGGAAAAAATGCTGAGATCTTTTGCTTAAGAGAACGTAGAACCTATGTTAAGTAGAGTTTGCTTTCAGAGTTTTAGGCTAAAGAACCACATTAAAATCAGCTAGATGTACTGTAAACAGCCAAAAGGCAGTTAGCTTAGCTTAGGAAAGAATGTGAAGCCTGAGTAATACAACTAATAGTCTGGAACATAACTCCCTGTAAAACCACAATGATGGTTTTACCATTTCCCAGCTTTTTTATGGATTCAACAAACAGGATACATTAATGTGTTAATTTGTGAGCTTTAGATGTTCCTGGCAGACAGGCTGGTCATTTTCCCCTTCATCCAGTTCTTATGCTGAGCTAAGCTGACCAGTTGCTGGCTATAACTTCATGTTTAATCTGTTTACACATGATGAGGTTGGTATCCGACTTTTAAAAAGCAGTGGAATTTTGTTTGAACTACAATAGACCATAATAAAAGGGTTCATAGCTTTGTTGGTTATCATGTTGCCCTGCTACACGACTCAATAGACTGGCACATTAAAAACAATTCCTCAGCAGAAAATTGAGGATAAATCTTTACATCAAATAAATTTCTTGTGCAAGATGTCTCTCAATCATTACAATAAAAAAATGTCACGATGTAGCTTGGGATCATGAGATTTGTTTATTTCATGGTTAAACAGCCACCATTGCAGATGAAAATCTATCTTACCAAATCAGGCAGAAATGTTGGTAGACAAGGTAATTTATTAAATTTCTAAAATAGCGACAGGCATCAAAATGAAACCCCTTTTTACCTTGAATAAAGTAGTAATAATAATTGGCCTGCAGATGTTAAGACTTAGATTAAGGATGTAATGTAAGGTATACCTCAGTAAATCACTGTTTATCACTGATAAATCAACACAACAGAAAGAGTACCAGCGGCTTGATAACTCACATCTATATGACTGATTCCAGTTTGTGTCAGTGTCAGCTCTCTCTGTATGCCGCAGCCACAGCCCATGTCAACCCCAGCTGCTGTGCTCTAATGACAGCCAGCTGTTTGATCGGCCGCATGACTGTCACTGAATATGTGTGAGAAACCTGCCATTTGTTCCTCTCACTCATTTCACAGTCCCACCATAGCCGCACTTTGCACAGTAGCCAGTAAATGTAACCTATAGTCGTGGATAATATGAGAGAGTTTTTATGTCTGGGAATGCTTGAGGAGAGGAGATGAGAGGAGAGGCTGCACTTTGTTCACTTAAGATTCAGTCTTCTTGCCTCGGTGTGTATCTATCCTTAAAACGTTACCTTTTGCACAGAGGCACACTTGTCTTTAGTGCTGTGTCAGATGAGTCCATCAAGAAGTGACCCACGGCCTCTAGGAGACCTAATGGTGTCTCTGTAGTGCCATTTGACAGTCCTGACCCTCCAGTGTCCAGAGAGATGCATCGATTTTAGTGGGAGGAGTTGAAAATGAGCCTTCCTTCCTCCTCTCTTGGTTCTCAGAGGACAGGAGAGCCAAGGAGCAGCGTTGGCTGTCGCACAATAGTCATCTTCCATGCTCAGGTGTCTCAGTGCAGAATTAAGTGTGACCAGGCAACCCCAAACACAATCAGGCCCTTACACTGTGGAGGTATTGGCATACAGGTCTCCATCCTGTGCTTAGCATGCCGCTAAGTAAGAGATACCTGCTCATGGTATTTATAGGAGGAAGTGCGGCTCCCTCATTTAGGGTGGAAAGTGGTGCAAATTTGTACTGAAAATGTTTGCTGACTCATTATGAATCCTGAAAGAGGTTAAAGTTGCAGAACTCTAAGAGATCAGACAGGTTCCTTTTTGTTTGTCTATCTGCTGTGAACAACTTAAACATTTATTGGGTGGAACTGGAGATTAGAGGCTGATCCCATAATGACTATATTAGCGATAATTGCGTTGAATCAAATCTTTCTACTTTTCCAACCTAATTTTCTTACTTTCATAAGGGAACAGGGACGTCTTTTCAGTATACGGACTCTGACAGCTCGACCTGGATATTTAATGTTCGGCCTCTATTTCTGGCTTTGCTGACAGGCTGCCTATCATTTTTGCACAATGTCGAGTCAGTAGAAAAGAAGTCACTCTCTGACAAAGGGAATAACTTGCTATATAATGTTATGGACTGGAAATCACAGAACTAATTACTCCTACAAAGATCTGCTTTCTTAATTCATTGACTTATTAATTATAAAATTTGGTTGTGCCCACTGTACTGTGACTCCAGAGAGTGCAGTTTACTTGGATTGATCTTTGCTGCAGAGGCTCTTTCATCAGTCGATGCAGCCCTGATTAGACTTTAGGTAAGCAAAAAAACACAGGCTTATGACTTGTATAAAGGATCCGTTGGCTCATTGCTTTTGTTTTTTTTGCATAGCAGTTCTCAGTGCAATGACTGCATGCTAGTCTACATTCAAAATATAGGGGAAATGGTTATTGGTCAGTAGCTAAACACCACCAAGTAGCACAAGCCAGTATCATCTATCTCTGAAGACACATTTTAAGTTGGATCAATACACACTAACTTATATGATATTAATAATGGAGCAAAATAATGCAATGATAACTAGCAGTGAAAATTAGTAGTGCATAACAAATATTTGATCAAAAGCAAAAAACCTAATTTTCAGTCATGATGTCAGTTTCTTGCCATGACACATCACAAAAAAAAAGCATGATCACAGTAGTACCAATTTAGAATACATTTTAAGTGAACCAAACACAGAAGCAAATGAATTTAAGTTTTCTGAAAAAGACAATAATAAAGTACTTCCTCACCAATACTAAAAATAAAAAATACATTTAAAAAAATCAAAACCATCATAGCTTTTTTTAAATTATTATTAAGACAAGTGCTGATTCTCTCTTAACATAAACACAAATCATGCCACTAAAATTTTTTTTTAAACACACACCTCATACACATCACAGTGCATGGTGGCTAATTCATTACAGCACATCACACAATTACTCATGTGATTCTGGTAACCCACAGACTACAGTCACCACATCACCTTGTGGTCCATCCTGATGTGTTGATATCAGGCAAAAAACTTTTATTGTTCCTCTAAACCGTCTTTAGGAAGGGATGCTTCCTCTGCAAGAATGACCGAGTGTGACCTTTGACCCCCGCTCATCCATCATGGGGACAGGGCCGAGAGATAGCAGTGTTAGTGCACCAGCCAAGTTAAGTCAACCTGCTGCTTTCATGTGTTCACTCAAGAATTGTTTTGGTTCAAAAGTGTGAGTATATATACGCACATATGTATGAGTTGTTTATGTGCTTTGGGTTTCAGGAGAAGCTTTCTGAAAATAGCAAAAACAAGCTCTGTCATTAAGAAGTTCTTTCTCTGAGGATAATGGCAGAAATCCAGGAGATAATCACTAAAACCCCAAACAAACAAACAAACAGGAGGAACACGAGCTGGGATGTAGCTCATATATCAGTGTTTTAGTGTTATTATATCTACTGCTGTAAGTCAGATCTAACTTAGGGTTAGGGTTAACCAACCAAAAAAACAGACTCTTCGGGATAAAGTTTAAACTCTTAACTAGTTAAAGAAAGTAGACAGCACAGTCGTGACTTGGGATTATTCAGCAAACACTTAAACCAGATGTCAGTGGTTCAGTCAGACAATATACACAACTCTTCTGACTAATGCTTGCTATAAAATCATCATGGTGCCAAAAGTAAACAAGTCTGAGTTAGTACACTTTGCTCAACACTGAATCAGGTGGACTGACTCATGAAAGGTTGCTTAATATGTTGTCTAGATAAGAACATTTGTGACGTATTAGCACAGTTTGTAGGGCTTGTAAAGACGTAGGGAATAATTTATCTTATTTAGACTATAGTCACTCAGTAAGAGAACTGTTTGCAACCACTACTATATTTGCAAAAATTGCACAGTAAAATTAACCCTCCAAAAAATCATTTTTACCATCAACTGTGTTTACCCACAGAGTGTTAAAGTTAATTGATGAAATGAAAATTAAGGGTCATTGCAAGCAAACATCTTTGTGTGAAAAAGCCATATGAAACTTAAATTTCACTGATATAAATGCAGAAAAATCCTTTAAAAAACGTGCAAATTATTGCTGCTTTTTTTAACCTGCTTTTACTTACTACAAAGTCTCTAGTCATCAAGAAAAACAATCGAGGACAACATGTAAAAAGGGGAAAATTCCAAAACACTGGCGAAACTGGACTGAACTGATTCACTACAAGTATGTTTATACTGCATTTAAGTTTTATAGCCAGGTGTCAAATAAGCCGCATGCATATCATGTTCTGCAGAGAGGATACACAGTGTAAACAACGGCCTTTCTCGTGTATGCACATTAACTGTAGATATATTTGAAAAGGAAGAGATAGCAGACAGGCTATCACTGTTGTGTATTGTGTCATGTGTCAGTTTACATGTCTCTACATCCTCACTCCAACTCACTCCTGCTTTAATCTACAGCGCTCCTGACCTACTGCTGTTCTGTCACCCTGACATGTTTAACAAATACTGTCTGGTCAGGACGGGATACGCCAAAGGTGTTGTTGTCAGTCTTCACAGAGGATGATGGATTATATGTGATTCTAGCTTTCTTATCAATATCTTTAAACTTCTACCTCCCCTGCACATGTATTCACTCTAAGAAACTGTGCATGAACACAGATAGAAATTCAAGGAAAAACACTGTTATTTTTTTGTAGACATACAATATGTATATATATTTTTTTATTTGACTGTGTTGTTTAGTTTTTTCCTGCAACTTCATTTTCAACCGAGAGGCCAGATAGACTGTCAGCAGGGGGGGCGAATGCCTCAGAGGTCTCCCCCTTCAATCACTCAGCACAAAAGCAACAAAACACGCCTCTGTAAATATTTCAGTGGCTTCAGCACCTCATCCAGGGTCCTGCTGCTCACTGTCTGCTGGTCCTCAGAGGGAGTCATTGTGTGTCCCATGGCAGACTGTTTTGTGTTGTGCTGCTGGACATGGCTGGTCCGTTGTAGGGAGGCAGCGGTGCCTGCATGCATGCAGCGGCACAGGAGAGGATTAGGCTTGATGTTTCTCTGTGTGTAACTGGCTGCCAGGCATGCTCTGCCGCCTTGGCACAGCACACACAATTTACATCATTTAGTTCTGCTTAATGCTGAGTGGAAATCTAGTTTAAATAGAGCTCAGATTATTCATGGAGATTGGGAAAGAGTTGTATTTCTAACTGCTCTATCTCAAACCAAAGACAAAAGATACTTAATGGAGTTTTTATGTGAGAGGTTACCTCCAATTTACTTTATTTTTGTGAGATATTTAGGACAGAAAAGTACCACTGGCTGTCTCAGTCAGTTTCTTAAGTATATTAGTGGTTCAATTGTTTGCATCTACTGAAGCAAGTTGTTCTCATTCCAAGATCATTGCCATAATACATAGGAATCATGTTATCGGTGGATTTGCCCTTGATATGAGCCACATCCCTCGATGCTGCCCTGAGCGAGTCTTCAGGGAGTGCTTTCCAATAAGAGTAATGTCCCCCCTGTGCACGGCCACCATTCAACAATTTACGGGCAGATTACAGATTCTAATAAAATTTTTTGCAGCCTTAATTAAAAAATCTGCTCCCCATTTTATGACAGTTCAGTTCCCCTCCACCACTTCTATCCAATTTAATTATTCTGATGTACATAATTAGCATGAGCTGGCCATTGTTGGCCTCATTTGCATATTATATTGGATAATTGAATGAGAGTGGCTGATGATTAAATTAGGGTGAATGACAGATGATTCAGCTCACAGTGTGGAAAAGTTAACAGAATGAGCAGACTGGGAATACAACATGTGCCTTTTGAATATTTATATGCTCCACCGTGGTCACCCCCAGCAGACGCACTCTGCTAATTTAAAAAATGTGCAGCAGGGCAGCGGCTAAACTTGGGTGCTCGCATGTCAGGATGCTGTTTCTTCACCTCTGGCTGCTCCTCAGTGGAATGGGGGCAATGTTGAGCATATGAGAAATATTCATTTCTGAGTGTTTTTAATGTGTTCCTCCACCATCGTGGCAACACATTTTACAGACTGATAAGACAAATGAGACTAGTGTGGGGAAATTTATTTCCAGGCACTTTCAGTGTAAACACAGACTCCTGGTGCCTGCCTGCCTGCCACATGACAGACAGGCTCGATTTTGCCAATGATGGCTGTCCGGCCAGAAGACATTTTTAATGTAGTTTAAACCTGTTTGAAAAATACAAATCTGAAAATAAAATGCAATGCTATACTTACATTTTTTTTTATTATTAGAAATATATATATTTTCTTGATTCTAATCCAACTCAAAAGTCAAAAGCCACTTTACATTAGGATTTTAATTTCCATTCAAGATTTTCAAAAATTCTTCCCTTCATTTGCTTGTATTACTAAAATATGTATGTCATCATCTTGTTTATTGGATTATCGAGACAAAATGATATTAGCTGTTCAAATCCTGTCGTTGCACCCTAGATTTATCCCACTCCCAGGAATTTTTCCATGCGGGGTTCATGCAGGATAAATGTTTAGAGGGAATATTTGGAACAGCTTTAGCCTTTCACATGCTAATGTAAGCACTGGCGGCACAAGAAAGCTGGCCTGACCCAGGGGCCACACGGTGACACAGTCTGCTGATTCAGTGCCGGCAGCCTTGGCTTTGTTTATGTGTGTGCACGAGAAATAATGCACGTCATAAAAAGGAGAACTTTGAAGGGGAACCACTAACCCGGATGATAAATGCCCTCGGCTCTTTGGATATAAATAACTCTTCCCAATAGTACAAAAGCAATCTCAGGAGTGACTTATTCACCGTCATTTCTACAATAACATTGGGCCGTGTTTCCACCCCTGGTGTTCCTCACGTATTGAATCATCCTCTGGGAATGTTGTCAAGCGTTGATTTGGACACAAACTACTTTTTAATTGGGAAGTTTTAAAGTAAAATATGTTACTTGTTAAGGGGCATATAAAATCAAATCAAAGCAAAAGATGTTGACAAATGAAACAATTTAATGATATATTAATGTCTTCTGTAGAAACCTGTGCTGAATCATAGAATCGGCTCCTACAGAGGGGGCATAAACATGCTTCAGAGGTTTACTTCAAGGATTGTCCATTTTCAAACACAATTTCCAACACGTGAAACTTGTGTTTGTCTTTGCCTCCGCATACCTTGTAAAATCTTCTCTGTACATTGTGTTACAGCATACATCAGTACACAGAGTGTCGTCTCATTGTCTGCCTAGCAGTCGTTCTAGAGCGCAGAGGAATTTACACAAGTCTCAGGATCTGTCAGTAGGTGGTATAGGAAACTGTAAAGATAAGTCTCTACAGCAGCTTAAGTCTAGCTTCCTTTTCACAAGAGCCTTCGGCATTCTCAGATCTCCCAGATATAGCCATGCCCTCCCTCTTATCAGAAACCTGATCATGCCTACTTCCAGCTTGGAGGAACAGATGGAGATCTGGTGTGTGTGTCTGTAGGTGTGTGTATGTGATGGGGAAAATCTTGCAGGACAGACATTTGTCAAAGTGCTATTGCTTAACTGATTGTGGTGTAAAACATGTTCAAGGTGTCTTGATTAGGAATTGAAGCAATTTAGTTCATTCATGTATCACTTCTGTCTTTTGATATGTTGGGGTTTTTATTATTATCTAATTCATTGAGTTGTTCGTTGCATGAGTTATTTTTCATTGTCTCCAAATTTGGGGGTTTTGTAATAAAGTGAGAAATGAAACATCCTTTTATTGGTTGAGAAAATTCTCCTCATTTGTAAAATTGATAAACTATTTTTAATCACCCCAAGGTTACTGGAAAGATAATGTACTGTGGTAAATTTGAAAATGAGGCTTTTGGAGATGCATGGTTTTCACAGGGCATCATTTTGAGGATTTGTTTATCTTTCAGCAAAATAATCAATTTTCGCACAGTTGTGCATTTTGCAGTCAATATTCTCACCAATGTGTAAACATTAATATCATATCTTTGATTTGTCTTTTATCATTGTGTGCACAAATCAACACAAATAACAGACACAGCACTGAATATTTTGGATGTGTGTATTTCTGTTTGTTGTCCGCTCTACTGAGACAACACCTCCTTGTTTTCTCTTTAAATTGTATGTGATGCAAGGCAATAAAGAGCTTGAAGAAAATGATAAAGGTTCATAATGAAAATAAAAAAGCTTTATCACATTTGATGATGGCAGACATTTCCACCGCTAGGAGTTGCTCAGTCAAGCAACAATGAAAACAGATGACACAGTTTGATGGCATTTCTAATTTCATGTGGGATAATGGGAGTTGTTGTCTTCATTGTTAAAAAAAAAACACTACTGCAAATGAAAATCTATACTAATTCAGGCCGAGATGTTCACAGATGCGGAGATGTATCAAAGTTTTGGTCACAATAGCTGACTTACTCACCTTCTTAAATATAATTCAGATTTTCCTGTGTTGCCGTTGAGAAGGGATGAAATAAAATGTACCTTTACTATGAAGAAAATTACAGACTTCTTTGGACTTGACTATCATCGAAAAAAATTCAGATGACATAAGCACACAACCAACAAAAAATATATCATAGGTCCTGTCATTTTCAGATATTACAATGCTGAAATATTGCATATTACACGTTATAGGTTGATGATATATACTA
>JAQLOL010000001.1:24851868-24865831 GCA_029783665.1 Naso thynnoides
AGATAGATAGATAGATAGATAGATAGATAGATAGATAGATAGATAGATAGATAGATAGATAGATAGATAGGCAGGCAGTCTGTGGTGCATGTCTGTGTGTGCACATCTCCTGAACACACACACCAGTTGTTGGAAGGCTGGCTGGTCCAGGTCGCTCTGCAGGGCGAACTCACTCAGGGCTTTCCATGGAGGCTGGTAGGTCTGAACCTCCACCGGGTTCCCCTGTACAGTGCTCTCATGTCGGATAGGACTTCCGGCCACAAGAGGCGTCCCTGTGAGGCCCTGCAGATTCTGACAAAATAATATATATATATTTTTTTTTTAAATCAAATGAAAATGAAAAACACACGAAAAAAATAAGAATAATCTGTCAAGCAGGAGAGCATCCGTCACCAAGGCCAAACGTGCATTTTTAAATTTCCCTCTCTTAATTTAAAAAAAGGTGGATTTTTTTCCCATTTAACTGCCTTTTTTTTAAAAGAATAACCCGACAAAAAAAGAATAAACAGGCAGAACTTGTTCCCAAAAAGTTTCCCCTTAGGAGACTGAACTATTCACAGAGGTTTCAGAGATGTAGACTAAGCCTTAGAGGATGTTTTATCCTTAAGGTCAAGCAACTCAAGCCAAAGGAGCTGATTCATTATTCATTGGCCTAAAGTTTGAATAAAGGATAATAACACTGGAGCCAACTGGAACGGTTGCACCTTGTCTCAGAGTAATGGAGTAAAAAATGAAGTTTATAAAAGAATTTAATCAGGCCTATAGGAGGGTTCAAAGGTGAGCAGCCTAAACTAGACTATAACTTTTAAGTAAAGCAAACAAGCAATAATAGAAACCAAAACAATATGATATTTTCATTGAAAGCATCGTTAAGCTGCAAAGTGATGCTCTCGTGGCTCAGCCTGCATCTGTTGGCAGCTTTTGACTTCACTCTGCATGAATAAAGATTCATGCCAGCGCCAAATAAGGCAGGCGAGGTCACACTGGCTGATGATTTTTTTTAAAACAACATGCAAACACGTCACAACACATTCAAAATCGTTGATAGTAATCAAGTGGTCAAACTTACGAAAATGCTTACAGTCTTATCACTGTGTTGCTGCTGCTGGAGCTGCTTCATGAGGATGGACTTCTTCTTGTCTTTGCAGCGCTTGTTCTGGAACCAGACGCGGATCACCCGGGGGCTCAGGCCGGTCATCTCCACCAGCTGCTCCTTCATCAGCGCGTCCGGCCTCGGGTTGGCGTTGTAGCAGGTCCGCAACGTGTGGAGCTGCTTCTCGTTCAGCACCGTCCTGACCCGCGTCGTCTTCTCGGACTGCTTGTGGACGTGGTTCCGGTGCGGGGCCTGCCGCACCGCCACCGAGTCTGTGGAGCCCAGAGGAGGGAGAGCGAGTCTGTGAGAAAGTGTCGTGGAAAAGTCTCCAAAGGCCTCGGAGAGCCTTTGTAACGCTCATACAGTTGCTGCAGCGCATTAATCTCCATCAGTTCTGTTTAGCCTTTCTATAGCTCTTGGATTTTTTTCTCCTTATGCAGGAAATATTGATAACATTTATCAATCTGACATCTTTTTTTTTTTTTCAGATAAAAACCCACAACAGCTTTACTGGCTGGCTCAGGCAAATAGGTCGTTGAAGAGAAAGGGGGGGGGATCAATATTCCTGAAAAGCTCACTTTGTTTCCTTAATCTTTACACGAAAAATCTCTTTTGCTCAGCCTACATCTTGCATGAAACTGGGAACGAATTTCTGTTCCATGTCCTAATACACTGAGGTGAAAGACATGTTCCGCATCATTTTCGATAGACTCGACCCTGCTTAGGCCCTAACGTTTTGTTATTTCTAAATCTCGCAGTCTTTTCTGTTGTCAGTGTCGCCAAAGCAGTAGGCCACTGTTTACCAAAGCACTCTTAACTCAATTACGTTTTAAAAAGTTCAGTTGAAATACGAAAATCTGTTCGTGTCACCGCTGGAGGTCTGTGTAAAGTCCGCTGAAAGGGGCGCTTTGAGCAGGAAGTTGATGAACATTATTCACACTTTTACTTTGTTCGCTCTCAGTTGGCAGGCGCCCTCAGGATGACAGCTCTCGCGCAAACGCGCGCGCGCGCGCACACACACACACACACACACACACAGTCGCTACTCAAATACCAGATTATTCAGATAATGGCAACAGAGCAGGTTAGCGCTAATGAGATCAATTATGAAATTATCCCAAGGAAAGGTCGCAGCACACACTCCTCTCTGTCACACACACCCACACAAACGCACACACACCAAGCCTTGCAATCACACAACAAATAATCAGCACAGGCCTAAAGGAAGGACACAGAAAAAATACAAAGCCTTCTACCTTATATTTCGTTTTTCTAAACGCAAACATTTTCTTGAGCAAACGTTCACTTTTCCTTTTTTAAATGTGTTGTAAAAAAGCTGCTTTCATGCCATGAACTAAATGGCAGGGCTTTTATTAAGTTTAAATATAGGCCCTAATTTGATAATGCCATAATAATAATAATAATAATAATAATAATAATAATAATAATAATAATAATAATAATCGGACCTGTCAGGTGCAGCGGTCTGTTGGAGTGGATGTGTGCGGGGCTGATGGGGCTTCCTGCGGAGCTCCTCTCCAGCAGCAGGCTGTGGTCCGCCCGGCACAGCAGCTCGTCTTCCCGCAAGGAGAACTCGTCTCCCGGCAGCAGCTGCCTGCTGCACACCGAGCACCGAAAACACTCGATGTGGTACACGTTATCCCGGGCTCTCATCACCAGATCGCTACTGCTGAATCCCAGGTTGCATTTAGCGCATTTGATTCCAAACAGCCTGGAAAATATGGGGGTGAAATTGTTAGTGGTGGATTTAAAAATAGGAAGAAATTTAGAGAGAGAAAAAAAGAAGAAATCAGAGATGTGAGCTGTAGCTAAATGTTGTTTTATGTTGTTTTTTTATTATTATAATTATTAGCTGTTATTAGACTATTATTATTTTAAAAGGTTAGAAAAGTATTGTGGTGTGTAGCAATTTTTTGCCTTTCTTTATCATTTTTCTTTCATAAAGCTGAACCTATATTAAGTAGTGCGGTTAACTTATTGTGGGTTTTGTGCAATTTTACGTCCAATTTTTAATGCATTTTCCGTGATGTTTGGCCTCTTCGTAACAATCTTTCCCATCGCACTTAAATATGTGCAAGGTTACATTTAGAGTGATTAAACTTAGTTCAACCTATACAGGGAACATTTCCAAAATCCTACCTTACATAATCTCTTTTGCAATAGGTTTTGCCATCCCGGACGAAACAAGTGCAGGTCTCATCCAGGTACTGGCTGCACTCCGCACACTTCAGGCAGGCTGCATGCCACTCCAAGTCGGGAGACACTCTCAGTATGTACTGGTCATGGATCTGACTTCCACATCCTACACACATCGCGAATCCTGGCTTCTCTGCAAAGATCCGACAGCATTGTAACCACGGACAGAAAATGCAGCCAAATAAACTCACTGTCACAAATAAAAGCAAGATGTTATTATTTTTTTTAAGTCCATCTTGTGTGTCTCAGTTTTGCAGTGATCCCTTCTTTTTTTGCACACTGGACAAATCTTAATGTTATGTAACAGGTAAAGAAATTTGGCAATATTCGCAAAGAAGACACTGAAATCTAAAAAAAAATGCACAACCAAAGACAAGCTCCTCGGCAATACATCATAAACGATTAACAAAAAAAAAAAGAACTTGAGCAGTCGCTGCTCTGGTGAATGTATCATGTAGCTCCACGAGCCACTGCGACGAAAACAAAATCTGTCACTTAAAACCGCACCGAGCAGTTGAGCTTACTTACTTTTGGAATGATCCCCCATATCACCCAAGAAAGAAGAGCTGAAAATAATATCCACCATACAGGAAGGATAGAGGGGATTGTGGTAGATGCAGAAAAGATGTGAGGAGATGACTGGCCCTTCGGCTGCCTCCCTGATAACGTGTGTCTCTCCGGACTTGGGGGGGCGGACGAGGAGGCTGCAGGGTCCCACACGCAGCAGCTGTGACGTCATGACGTCAAAACCGGGCTTCTCCAATCACGCTGTGGCAACCCTCTCTTAACCTGAAAAAAAGAATTTCAGTGTATATTTGTGTGTATGAAAAAAGCTTGAGAAAGCAAATGTTTACGTTTTGATTTTTTTAAAAACAAGGGGAACATAAATGTAACATCATCTAACCTCTTTTTGAATGTTTTTGAGGCTATAACCAAGGCTACATACATCTCATGCTGGTGAGTGATAATAATGATGATTATCATCATCAACAACCATCATCGAGATAAGCTAGAGACCGGGACAAAGCTTCTGCATCTAAAAAAGTGTAGCTACGGCTTAAAAATCTCAAATTTCCTCCCTTAAAGTGTCTTAAATGTTAGGCTTGGCCACACACACACACACACACACACATACACACACACAAATCATTAGCCTATGAGAAACATATTATCAGGGCAGGCTATTAGGCTATTTGGTCCGTATTTAAAATGATAGCCTAACAGAGGTCCTAAACTGTTAAACTGTGCTGTCCGAGTTCAGGAGAGGACTTTTGTCACCGATTTCATGAATTTCTTTAGCCTATATTTTGATTTTTAGTTCTTTACTGTGGGATATAACTTGGTCAAACATCAAAACCATCATTGTCATAACAAAGGGGGAAAAGATATATGTTGAGAACCAAATAAACGACTTCTTAATTTTCATAGGAAAAACGAAACAGGAGAAAATATTGCAGTAATTTGGTTTGGGCCATATATTCAGCAGCCTGTGATATGAGGATAGACGACAAAACTCCAAGCTCCGCGCGGCTTGCTCATCTACTCGAGAACGAGGCCATCTATTGGCGGAAAACCAGAACTGCAATTATTAGAGGAGGAGAAAGAGGAGGAGGAGGGAGATTTGTTCTGTGAAATGCTGAGCCTACACAGGATTTGACTTTAATTCAGTCTTTGAATCTAAGCGTGTATCTATACATGAACATGAGAGCTAAATCTCCGGACTACAGGCTGAATAACATATTAAATTTAATCAAATTAAACTAAATTTCCGCAGATAAAACCCCCATCAAAACAGAATTGTATCTTTGTAACAGTCTCAGATCTACTTCAGTTAGGCAACATCAAATTTTATTCTCAGTGGATATTTGCATTCCACATTATATAAAGAGCCATTGTGTATACAAATAAATGGAAAACTTAAAGTATTTGGCTTCAGTAATTAGGCTATGTGACTTAAAAACATGCATTTCGATAGGTCGCTGTTTGAATGTTGGAAAGAACAAAGTAGAGACAGATGGACAATGCCAGTGTTTGCTGTGTCTCTGTTCAAACACCGTTTTCCTGCTGTATCTTTATCTCCTTCATCCTGTAGCGCAGACAAAGCAAACAGACACTCTTCTCTAGTTTCACGTCCTCTTAGTCATTTCCATCATTGTGGCAGAGACAATATCAGTCTGCTTCTGTTGCCAGGTTGAATGTTGGCAAGCATCTTCATTTAGTAAATAGAGTGCAGGTTGCGCCCTGTTGTTGTCCACACACATACAGTAATTATTTGTGTATTTACTAGTTTCTCGTCTGTGTCTTGATTTTTTGTTTGATTTGTTTTATAAATTCTTGATATGTCCTGAAAGTGTGAACATAAATCAGTTTAATATAATTACAAAACACGTTTTCCGCATCTTTCTCCTTTCTCATTCCCTCTCTGTCATAATATGTTTATGCCAATAGACTGAGCAACTGCAAGAACCTATTTCGCTGTGCTTATTTCGAAAACCACAAACAAATACGCTCCTTACTGATTGGTTTCGGACTGCTCCTCTCTGACAACTTTATATTTAGGCCTATGTAATATGTAGGAGAAGGGCGCCGGGAAAGGTGTTGAGTTTAAAAACATGAATGTAATTTAATCATGAGTGTGTCTGTTAACAGTAAATGTTGTTTGCTGTGAGAGGAAGGCGATGTTAAACGCGTGGCTGCGTCATTGGATCAAATCCTGATCAAATCAGATTTCCTTGTCTTTGTCCCTCGGCGCTGTCTTACAGGTGAGTTGCGGCGCAAACTACATTCTATGATTTGCAAAAATGTCATTCTGAGTCGCTCATTTTAGCCGATTAAATGCAAATTGTGAATGCAATGCAAACAATTGCTTAATGTAATAGGCTGTGTGTGGTGGGATTTTGACTGACGTCAGGTCCAGGCCTATTACAAAGAGTGGACATCAGCTAACGTTACTGCAGCTGGCCATGTCGACACTACAGTCTTGGAATCCATGAGGACCCCTGCTGCAGAGCATAACAACAATAACAACAATAACAACAACAACAACAAGATTGACCCCAATCATGAATGCAATCACTGCATGCTGCCAGCAAGGTTGGAAGAGGAGTTCTGTAACTATCATGCCTGATAGCTGGCAGTGGATGTGAAAAACTCTATAGTCTGTTTTTTTGTTTGTCTGTTTTGTTTTTGTTCCTGGCTAAACAGGAGCTTTACAATAGTACAGATAGACAGAATACCCACTGCCGTCCGGCCTGCTTAAGAAACAGTTCTTCAGTCCATTCAAGAGTGCCAAAACACAAGGTGATACTTCAGCTATATTAGAGCACAGCTGACATGAAGGTGACCCGCTCAATTAGGATGCACAGCATCACTTTATGGAGGCCCTTTGTAAATAGAAAGTTTTTGTAGTTGTTGTTTTAAGGAAAGGTGGCTAATGAGATCAGTAAGCCAAATTGGTTAATAAGCAAAAATTGTCCATCATGATTTATATGCAGGCCTTCTGTGAGGTCATCCACATGCTTATATGTGCTAAATTTGTCAGCAGAGGATTTTAATAATAACAAAGAAACATCACAGTTTATTATGCATGCTGCCCTAAAAATACAATTTGTTATTAGCTTATGTGATTAAATATATTCTGTTGCTTCTCCACTGTTTTTTATTCAACACCATATGAACAAGGAGGAGCTGAACTTCACACACTGTGCAGGAGACTCTGTCACATGTCGTCTGTGCACCTGTCAGCGGTGATTTATTTAGTGTTCTCAGACTTCTCACACATGATGTGCCTGTCATAAATATACAATTTTTCTGGTGTGAAAAACTAAATTTTGAAATCAGTATCTCATTGGTAAAGACCTTTAATTAATCCTATAGCTTATAATTGTTCTTAACCTCCGTCCCGGCTAAATTTGGTCCTGTTATCATAAGTTCAAAAAGAATCCAACAGTTCAAAAGTTCAAAAAGTTTGTTATGAGTTTACAAGTGAGACTCAGGAAAGTTTTTCTCTCCAAATCATCTGCTCAAACTCAGACTCACTCTCAGTGGAAGAATTTCTTACAATTTCTATAGTAAAGTCTTTCAGCATGGATAAAGCAAACAGACATTGTAATTATGCATATGGGACTTTGCAACTTCAACAATTATGTCTCAAAGCCCTAATGCATCTACAATAGGTTTTTTTCTTTTTAATAAATGACCTCACTCTGTAATCTGTGATTGCTCAATAGAAGCGTCAGCTTGTAGGTCTAATGGTATTTCAATTGAATTAGGATGCATTAAACTTAATCTTAGGTATATTATTACAGCTCATATTGATCTTTATTTCGAGGTTAGGCTTTATTCTGTTTGGTATTGGAACAAGGTGAAGTGTGTGGTAAATTCAATGTGGCTGACTCACTCACATCACTCACTTTAATTTGTACTATTGGTAAGGTGTTTTCAGAGAGAGTAGGATCATGTTCGAAACACTTTTGTTTCTCATTGTAAAAGTGGCTTGAATGTCATAGACATTTCCCGCAGATATTTTTAAAGCAGGTTGGGCATCTGTTACGCTTTTACATAACCTTTTCACCCCGTCCCTGGAGAGCTCATCATAAGCGTTACTTTAACTTTTATAGTCTCCGTCACCGTCACTCAAGAGCTTTGTAAGCCTCAATATGTTGTGGTTCCCTTTGCAGAATCTTCTCCCCAGAGTGTCTGCTAAGCTGGATGTGGCCACTATTTCAGACATCACTGAGGTCAAATCCCAAGACACCTTTGTCAGGACCGTGTGTGCTGGTAAGCCTCTTGCTGTCATGAATGCAGTAAATGGTGTAAACAACACTGGAAATGTAAAGAGGAGTAATCAAAGGCATACTAGACACTGAAGGTTTTTCTGGCTTTCTGTAAATAAGAACACAATAATATAATAACTCATCATAACAGTGGAGCATAAACAAAGCCTGATTAATGCTGTAGAGGCGTGCATTGAGTGTGCTGCACTTAATCATTCATTAAAGCTTTTGGCAAATTTTTGGTGATGATGTTCTGGTTTATTTATGCATGCTGTGTGTTGTATATAGCATTTCCCACAATGTGCAGCCTGCGCAGTGGAATATTATATTGAATGCAGGATAAATTATTTTGTGCACTCACTGTTTGGCTATCGCTGCAGGTCAAGGGTTATTTTTATGAGTGTTACAGTGACAGAAATATCACATGCAACGTTGTTGTTTGTGACCTGTTAATGACTGCCAGATCAAGCCCAGTCGTCCTAGCTGTCACTCCAGCATAAAAGCCTCCCAGAAGAATCTCTAATCGCAGTGTGATGGGACCCATTAACCTCATGAAATATATATGTGTGACTGAAATCATCCACTTAAACTTTGGCAAGAGTGAAATGTTCTTGTTTGGAATTCTGTGGGGGGGCTTTCTTGGCTGCTTTACCGAACTTTTGACAGTGACTCGTTGTCTCTTTAATGTTTTAGGGCTCAGTGGCACTTTGCCTTTATTGTCTGGCCTATAAGTAATTTATTTGGCCAATTCTTCGATTCAGCTCGATTTAAGTTCTGCCAATTTGTTTGTGTCTGCTGGAGCATCCTCATTTTTTCCACAAAGGAAAATACAAATAAACCCAAGTCATAACAGTGAAAACATGTTTCCAGCGTTAGGACTTGGGTGCCTGTTTATCAGCTTGCTAGCTAAAGGAGATATGTGGTGTGAGATGTTCATGTTCCACCTGTGCACGTTTTAACTGAGGCTGAAACTACTGCATGAAAGGCTGAAGTTGCTGTTGATCAAGGTAATAAAATTTCCATTGTAAAAATTCCTTTTTTCAAGTATTCTTTAGGTAATTCAAGCTGAAAACAAAACATTCTCTGAACCTTAGGTTTGCAATATGTCATGGATTTTTCATGTATAGAGTCCCAGCTAATTTATGTCCCTCGTTAAGATCCTTTTAAAAACTTAATCGCCATATGAAGCATTACTTGTGAGCAAAGAATTAAAGAGAGATTTGTCAACAGTTTGATCACGTCAGGTGACCTGTGGCTGTAGCAGAACCTAAACCAGGAGTTTTTTCAAATAAAAAGCATGCTGAATATTTGGAAAATATAGGACAAATTCGATGTGTGTGCCAGGTGGGACTGATTAGAATCTTCATGTTTCAGTTTAATTTAGAGCCAGCAACCTTTTTTTATTGGTGTCGTTAAGTCCAAAAACCTTTCTGAAACCAATTTCAACATACATACTAAGCAGCAGGCTGAGAAATCAGCACATAACTTGAGTTGTTTATTTATGGCCTCTGGGGGCTTACTGATGTAAAAATGTGCAGTTATATGTTTATTTGTGCATAAGACAGCAAGATTACACAGAAAACTGATACATCTGCTCTCAGAGAGAGAGATAGAGAGGCTGCATTTTTCCTTTGAGATGCAGCGAGAGTTTCACGAGTTGTTGTGGAAGGTGGCATGTCCCCCATGGGGGACTGACAAGGTCTGACTGGCCATGACATGAACAGTCAGACCTGACTGTTGCTCCTGTGACCTGTTAATCTAATGCATGCTTTGTTTGTTGTCATCAAGGATTCATAATTATTGCATTTTGCTAAATTAAAAGACATAAAGTTGAAAACACAATTAAGACTTTAAGCAGATGATTTTTTTTAATTACACTTTGATTATTTGATGATCAGCTGTGACCTTTTGATAAATCTTTCGTAGACCATTTAAGTGTGGATCTGAATTACAATCAGATATTTATTTTGATAAATGAACATACAATCTGACTAGTTTTAAATTAAACACATAGCATCACAAATATATAACTAATTTCAACTGAATCAAACATGTAAAAATACTGAGAAGAGTCATGATACTCTGATATATAATGATAGAACAGAAGGAGGAAACTCTATAAACATTCACATGGCAGTGTTCTTAAACTGTCTCAATCTGACAGATTTTTTTTTAGATTATTCTTGCTGCACATTTTTTTTCTTTGTAGTCATATTATTGCAATCAACGGTAATGTGACTTGTTTTGAGAGATTAAGCTAATTACTTACATAGTAGCACTATTTAAAACAGATCTAAAATCTGTGTACTAGGCTGCAATGTACAGAATAATTGTTTTTATTTGCTTAAATTTGAACACAATAAAATAGGTTTATTTAAAAATGTTTAAATACTTAACTCTACAAGACACCTTAGCAATATTTGAACTTCTTGAAATGTCAGTGACAGCTGGTTTAATTCTCAAAATGATTTACCAGAACAAAAGTTTAAGTGCTTTGAGTCCACTCTTATGTCCAGAGTCAGCCCAAAGTCAAATTAGTATAAGCACTCAGGTTTTAATATATTAAATCTATGTAAAAAGATATTACATCAAAGGATTTTGTAATGACCATAGAGACAAAAAAAGGCCAACTACTACTTTAGGATTTAATTATATTTCAAAATATGTATACTTATGTATCTATAATATCACAGCAGTGATGGTATGTCTGCATGCACAGTTGTTTATTTTATGACAGGTCCTCAAAAAGGCCTCACCTAGAAAAAAAATCACATCCTCGTGCATGCGAGGCCTTTCTGAGAGGGGAACCATGTTGCAGATTTATAATTCATAATTCTTCAGAGTTAATGCAGTATTCACATGATAATTAGAATTAATTTTTGATTGGTGCCTCGGGGGTGTTTCTGCATTGTTGCGCTGAAGAACCTGTGCCATTATTACCTTATTAGTGTAACTGTCAGCCGCCTGTTTTATTTTACAAATGCACATCTTGTATTTTCTTATCAGCTGCTCTCATCAGCACAGAGCAGCATGCTTGTTGCTTATCAGCAGCTTCAACAAGAGACTGTGTCACTTAGTGAGGAGAGAAGCATCTCTGTTTGGACCAGTCTCAACAACATCGTCATCGACTGAATGCAAGGAAACAGTTGGTCTGTAAGGAATTTAAACCATTGAAACCAAACAGAGAAACAACTGAAAATAGAAAATATCAATAATCCAGTTTTTCATTGTGAACAGATTCATATTTATCACTCGAATATTATATTTGCCTTATAATCTAGTCTAATGTAGCAGTCTGGATTTAATGCAACTTCTTCCTTATGTTTTTTTTTCGCCCTTTGATTAGCAATTAATTAATTGATATATTTAGAAATGTTTTATTATGGCATTTACTTAACTAGAACTGAAACAATTAGTCGATCATAATCAGCATATTTAGATTGCTTTTTCATTTGAGTCCTTTTATTTTCATTAAAAATTCCTTTGCCCTCTGGCCCCAGCTGCTCTAATGTGAGCATCTTCAGCATTTGTTGTCTTATTCTAAATATGTTTTTAATATGAAAAAAAGAAAGAAATTTTTGATTCATTTTTTTTCTCCTTGAACTTGTGGTGTGTATTTTTCAATATTTTCTGGCATTTATAGAACTATTATTTGGTTGGTTGGGAAAAGAATCAGCAGATTAATCAATATGGAAAATAATTATTATTGCAACACTACGTTGCAGAAAAGGCATTGAATGCATCGTTGGTTTGGGTGCAGCTGGGTATAATGTAATGTGTTGTGTGCGGCAGTCCAGGCTTCCATCTTTGAGCTCCACAGCATTCTGCTTACTGACCAGCTGATTCAGTTGTGTCACAATCTGCATGTTTTGTTCAGCACTCGTGTTCTCACACCTGAGGGAAGCTTTGCTGTGTGAAGGAAGAGGTTTCAGCATCACTTTGGGGTATTTTATTAACAGGACAGCAGGTGTACGACTCCCTGACCTGCTCCCTCCACCAGCTGTGTGTGTGTGTATGAGCATGTGGAGACCAAATGGCAGACAACCAGAGCTCTGGGAAAACTGGCTGTGTTTGGCAAATTGACAGGCAACTCTGGCGAAGCAAAAGCCATTGGCCACTTTCCAGAGGAAACTTTGAAAAGCTGTTTGTATGCAGCATGATGGTGAAGGCAGAGGGGTGCGCTTTCGTCTCTCTTTTTTTTGTCTCTCAAGTGAAAAAAAGGCCCTGTAGATTGACAGCGCCTTTCATACTGTATTATCCAGCCTGGCTTTTAACTCCAGGAGAACTGTGTTCACAAATTGATGCTCTGCTCCTTTGGGGCTGTAGCTGAAACATTAAATTGTACTGAAATATTCATATGTGAGTGCATTTAGCTGAGAGCAATTGATGTGCGACTCCCCAGACGCCAGATGGAAATGTTGCAGGGCCCCAGCACGCGCTGGCAGACACCCCAAGCTCTGGCCGGGACAGTGATTGTGATTTAGCCAAGGCTACCAAGTCAGACTAAGTTGAGGGCTGCTGGATTCAGGACGGCTGATGTCATAGTCTGCCCCAGTGGCCAGAAAATATCTGGTGTGTTGTTCTGCAAGAGAGTTGATAACTAAGACGATCAAAGATTTTAGTACAACTCAAAATATTGTCAAAAGCCACTTTTTTGTTGCAGTAATGAGGGTCAGATTTCCATTAGTTTTAGACAGATACATATCACTGGTATTTCATTAATGCCGTTTGTATGACTGCTGAAGTTAATCGGTTTCATTCAACATGTCTTTATTGAAATGCAGGAGCTCTACATTGCAGTTGTTGCAAGTTGTTCAGTCAACCAACACTGTATTTTGTATATCCTTCATAAATATTCATGCATTGTATTTCACTATAAATATAGCATAAGCTTTTCATGGGACAAAGCTCAGAATTCTTTTTTAATTCAAAAAGTTTGTGTTTGGAGCGATTACATCGTTTGTCAGTCAAACACTGAGGAAGCCATTTGGAATAAAGATTAATATGTCAGTGTGTGAATCATTTATTGTCACTCAATATAAATTTTCATCACTTAAAGCTGTTAACTGAAGTTACTGTAAATGTTTGGTTAGCACTTTTATTACACTTTTGTGGCAGAAGAAAGATGTTGAATATGAATATTTTCATGGCTTCAGTGGAAAAATGTTGAATCTGTGGCAGCCATTTCCCTGAGGAGTTGAGCTTTTTACTAAAAATGTTTGCTAATTTACCCCTCATGTAGCAAGTCATGCATAACTACATACTCGCACATCGGCCTGCTGAATTAATTTGGATGTTCTGTAGATTATTTTATTCAGGTCTTTGGAGGACTGAGTAATGTAGCGTCCTGTGTCCCAGAGGACTGTGTCACTTGTGTCCTCATGTTTATCACATGACTAACTGGCGTACGTCCTCCTCTGATTGCTTTTAACATTTTAACATATGCAGAAGCAACAAGACAAATAATCAGCGTTTTTATAGCTTTTTTCTTTTGCCTTTGAGGCCAAGACAAAGGAAAATGAAAAAGAACTTGACAATGCCCAAATAAGAATAATTTTTCAAATTTTGTTTTCTGTTGATTGTTTGTTTTTGTTCCTTTTATTAGCCGATTAAAAGTGTGATTTACATTTTCTGAAAACTGATTAAATAATTAATATTTTAGCTTAAGAGGACTGAAGTGATTGAGCTTGGTTACTCAGTGAGTCTTGTTTCCAGTTCTCTTCTTTTTTGTTGTTGTTGACCTACTTTTATCCCAAGAAGCACAACAGGCATCTGAGGGGAGGTTGCCACAAGAAAACTGTATTTTTATGTAAATGCAAAAAAAGAGAGAGAGAGACAGGGAGGGAGAGAGAGACGAAAAAACTTCTGTAGCCATGAC
>JAQLOL010000001.1:24865931-24883317 GCA_029783665.1 Naso thynnoides
AGAGAGAGACAGGGAGGGAGAGAGAGAAGAAAAAACTTCTGTAGCCATGACAACAGTCTCCTGAGTGAATTTCTTCCACCAAGCGATTCTCTGGATCCTGTGCACTTAAGAAATATGTTTCAAAAAGAGAACCTGAGAAGCTTTTTAAAGCGTGATGTATAATTTATTTGTATTTTTCTCCTGCTTCAGAGCCTCTTGAAGGAGGGTCCTGTGCGAGACGTGTTCTGAATCTGTCAGGCCGCAGCAGTAATGCAGTCATACTCCCCACATGTATTCCTCCTCAATGAGATTGACTCTTTTTAACATATAACCAGCTGTTCAGTGCCGTAGGGCAGCATTCAAAATCTCTACCACGCACTTGAAAAGAAACAGCATTCGCAAACAAAACCGTTCAGGTGTTAATCAGTAAATGCATCTTGGACCAATGAAAACATCAAATACTGTATGTTAATACCAACTCATTGTGATAGTAGGATCATGTTAGATATTGAAACAGTTTAGTTTCAATCACATTACCAGGTTGTTAGGTTAGGGGGTGTAATTAAGAATGTTTCTTGAATAGGAGATGGATGTATACATTTCAGCTTTCAGGAAGTTTCAGTACGAGTCAGTTAACATGGTCGGCATTGACTGTTTAGTGCTGTTGAGTCCAAAGCTCCAAGAGCAAGACAATTACATTTATTCATATAGCTTGTTCATTTAAAGTAAACTATGGCTTTAAGCTATGCATAAGTAAGGGCTGTTTTGAGTGACAGCAGGTGCTGTCTGTCCGCTATGTATCACACTGTCATTTGTAGCAATGCTATCCAACCCAGCTCCACCTTCCTCTTTAAATTTGTTTACCTCTGCCTCCAAAACACCAGGCTGGAGACAGCCATAATGCCAAATTTGAGGACTCAAAATGGGACTCCACAAAGCAATGGTTTGTCTTTGACAAACCAATGGCTCTGCTCATTATCTCATTTACTGTCTAAGGTTTATGTGATGCACGCAGTAACTTTTCCATGGCCACTTGCAGGCAGCAGGAACAACACTGACATTTGTACAACGAGAGTTTCATACAGGACACACAGTCTAGTGTCGCGGTAGGTAACATATTCATCCATTACATCCTGTCTTCTGCTAGGTTATTACAGTGAACTTGCTTACAGAAAGTTTATTTAAAAAGAGAGAAGACTCAGATTGGGAATCTAATGTTTGCTCTCCTGTTACCTCAGTTTTTGGTCTCCACTAACTCCCTAGACAGTGTGTGAAATATTTTTGGGTGGTAGATGGTGCTTACCTACTGAAATAAATAAATCATAAATATCAGCCAGATTTTATAAACAGTTTTTTTTTATTACCAGTACACCCATATTATACGATAGAAGGAGACGCCTTGTGTCTTGCAGGAAAACTGAAGGAGCAATCAAAATTTGCATATTCATAGATCCTGGAATTTTTAATGAGGTAGGAGGAGTGATGATTTGGGGAGATCTTAAATATAGAAATTGCACCTTTTTTTTTTCTTTTGCAGACATCAGACACACAATTGGCACAAGCAGGCTATTTAAATGTATTTCTTAATTCATATCCAGAGAGCTAATGGTAATGAATGATTTTACAAGTTTTTTATACCTGCAGAATTAATACATTAATATATTGAAAGGAAGGAGGGAAGTCATTATCTTATTGCATCTAAGAGTCAGTAGATCTGAATATTATCTTGGAGGCCTAAGAGATGAGAGTTTCTTTTAATTCTTTTTGTTTTGCCCCTGAAAGCCATCCATGCTGTGGTCGTCTCATACCTTGAGGATCACACTTGGTCACTGTTGGTCCCACATTGTTTAAAGCCTCAAACGTAATGTATCACTGGTCCTCATCTCCTCTGCAAAGGAGAATGAAAACAATGATCATGTAATCTTAATGCAGTTAAAGTGACTCCCTCTGAGCCATTATTAAAGCATTTTAATTATTAAGTGTCTAATGGTCACTGTTAATTCACTTAGCTTCCTGTGAGTATGACATGGGCTGTGCCTCTTGGCTCGTCGGAGAGGTCCCAAAAGCAATTTACTTCTTAGCCTGTCTCCTAAAGGTCTGCTCAGTGTCCCCTCCTGTCAAAAGTGAGGACTTAACTCAGGCAGGCCCGATATGATATGTATTGACAAACTAGGTTCATATGAATAATTTAGACTCACCTTTTATTTGGCCTTTGGTCATTAAGAAAATGCATTCATTCACATGTTGTCTACATTTATTAGCAAAATTTTATTTCCAACAGATGCTTTCCTAATCATGTACAACAAATATAGCTTCATCAGTGAGCAGTGCAGCTCAGGGTGGTGCTGCCTGGAAGCTGAACAGTGTGAGTTATCTCCTCTCTTACATGGCTGGGTGAGTAGGAAGGGGTTCTGATTAGAGGCACAGCACCTCCACTTGAGACATTAATACCGAGGCAGCCGTGACGGACAGACACTGAGCCACAGTTTGGCGCCCATATTCAACAAGATTCTTGTGTGTGTTGAGAGCCAAGCACATCATTACTTATTTACTTGCTCCATGGCATGCGATAGGCATTGTTGTTTTTGTAAACTAGATTGATGTGATGGGTCTAGTAATACGAAGGCTCCAGGTTATCATCTTACACGTTACACTGAAAAAAAAAAAACAACACAGTTGGCTCCTGAAGAGAAAAGCAGGTTTAGCCCTAGTTTTTTTTTTTTACCATTTTATTTTTTAACGATTAAGAATATTTTAACACCAGTGTTATGTAATCAAAATGACATTTATTTGCCTCTGTTGAAGTACATCTAAAAGTCTTGTTAATTTTTGCAAAATGCAATTACTTGGTCTGAGAGCTCTACTAGTATTTTTATAGGCCTGTAAAATGTTGTATAGTGCACCTTTAAAAAAAAGTCTATTTTGAAGATGTTTTGATGATAACTCAGGCTTTGAAAAAGTGCTAAAACTTTAATTTAAACTATTTATATATTTAACAATATGCAATAGTGAGAGTTAAACCTTATGTCTGAATTATTCTGTTGCATTTAAATATCAGTAGGTCCTTTATTGTTTAGAATTAATTCATCTGTAATATTTTAAATGCTTGATACACCTGGTTGCATTTGATGTCTCATAGTTTTGAATGTATCACTGATCCAAGTTCAGATCAAGTTTAATTTGCTTTGTTTGTTATGAAAGAACATTGTGATTTCACCTTTCCGTCACTTAACCAAGTCTTCATATCCACAGTTTTATTTTAATATTAATTTTACAACAAAAAAGTTTATAAAATTTAAATTTGAATACACCAGTGAAGGCTTTTTTAAAAATTGTATACCTATTTGTAACTTTTTTTTTTGCTCATATCTTCCATATGCAATAACTTTTCACCATTAAAAAATAATTTTCTCTACTTCTCTAAATATTATATTATACATCCCATCTATATGTCATCACCTAATTTGGTAATTTCATATACCTTGTCATTCTAAATATACCTATTACACTTCTTTGAAAATGTTATTGGCAGAAAGAGGATATTGGCAGTTAGCACAAGAAATTTTGCAATTGGGAGATGAGTCTTCAGTTTTGGGTCCCCTAAAAGAGCTTCAGACAGAATTCTTTCAAAGTTACACTGATTGTGTTCTTCCATGTACCACAACATTATTTGTCATAGTTCAGCAAATGTGTTAAGTCATTTACAAATGAATGAAATAAGGCTGTTACAAACACTCCTCATACCCAGACCTGCAAATTAACTATTCGGTTCACCAGATTTAAAACACACGTTGATGGCTAAATTGCAGTCGTAACAGTTATTAACAATTAAAACATTCTCTGGATACTTGTAAACATTTGACAAGCAACAAAATGGTACAGCCGTTTATCTTCTGAATTAATAATATAAGGAGAGTAATTAGTCCTCTCACGACACACCGGCAACGACTTGGCCAATTAGCAGTTGTTGTGACAGGTCCTCCAATGTTAATAACCCTAAATAATTTAGATTTTTCAAAATCATATGCACATAAGGAGATTATGCAAATGAAATACTGGTGTACAGTGCAGTGTGTAACAAGGAGCTTGTGAGAGGAACTTGGGAGCTGCTCACTCAGTCTACTCGCTTGAAAGCATGTGTGACTGTTTACCCTTTAACAGTGTTTTATCTTGCTGCAGTCTTTGATGCAGCTGAAAATCACTTAACATGACATATTAACAGGAGTCAGTTGACTGGAAGCAGTTAAGGAAATACTAACTTTTATTTTTGCTATTTTCATTCAAATGATAACACCTGCATTTGGCAACACCTTCAACCATATCAAGTTTACAAAAGTGTCTGTAAACATTAAAGTGCAAAGAATTTGCTTGCCATTTAGGGCACGTCTTTTAAAGGTTCATGCTACAAGCACTCCAGTCTAGTTTCATCTGAACAAGTCACTCAACTTACTTTTTCATTTCATCCACACAAAGAGACCCTACTAATGTCTTTTAACAAGTAAAACAAAAATGTTATTCAATCAGTTTTGATGATGGTTTCAAATCAAACAAGTAGGTGACAAAAAGGCAAAGGTTTAAAGAAAAAAGGGCTGTTTGTAGAGTTAAACCAGTCTCATGTGCCCTGTGACTGTTTGAATGAAAAACAGCATGACTGATGTTTAAAATTTATTATACAAATTAAAAGAAACAAAATAACAAGAAAAATGTATTAGAAAAAAACACTGCTTTTAACTGTTGGAAATACCAAAAACAGCAAACAGTGTCTTGGTTTGCAACACTGTTCAGAATTGAAGTTTTTGTTCTGTATAGGCTTGAATGGCCCCTTGCTGGTTTTAATTCATGTAAAGTTCAGTGCATTAAGGACCTATTCAAAGTGAGAATTCCTGATGAAGAATGTGTCCAAGAACACATTAGACTCCTCTTTACTGGCATGGTTTGGTCTTTGTTGTGCTCTATCAGGGCATTTCTGATTTCAAAAACCCATCGAGGAGGAACAGAGGTTGGACAGTATGGCAAAGGGCCTAAAAGTTCTTATTGTCAATTCTACTATCAACTTCTGAACAGGTCAAGTTAAGGAGCATCAGTGTCAGCTGGAAGCTAAGGCTCAAGCTTGCTCTTGATTGGCTAACATTGGATTTACACAGCGACAGGAAAATCCCATTGTTTAGTCTTGTGTGGTCCCTCTCATGAGGTTTGACCAGCCACAAGAGTTCAGATAAATGCCAAACAGCATGGCAGTAAAAAGAGCAAAGACTTCTGTTTCTGTGTAAATGTAGCTTATGTATCAGGCATGTGCCCCAGAGGTGTGTCAGCTGGTCCCAGGAGCCGGTACTTCTCCTCTAGGGACGGTTCAGTGGTGCCACCCTGCAGGTGGATCAGTGGTTTTGTCTGCAACAGCATAGAACCTCTTCCCTGGCCTCGCCTCTCCTCTTGGTTCCTACGGTTGAAGATGTTTATTCGGTTGTCCAGTTCAGGGCTGGCCTTTTCTGAGCCTGTAGGGCTGGGAAGCTTAAGGTTGACAGGGTCCACTGCCAGGCCCTTTTGAGCAAGGCAGGAGTCCTCAGAGAGGGAGGAGAGCAGCTCCTGCACCACCGTGCTCGGGTCCCTGCAGGGATCCTTGCCCGAGAAGGAAGGAGGGCAGCAGCGATGGGAGCTGTAGCTCAGACTGAGGTCATGAGCTGTGCTGCTGCTGCAGTCTGTCATAGATGAGCCTGGGGTGTGGCTGCTCAGGCTGTGGGGCCGGGCTGTTAGGCTGCCGCTGGACCGTGTTATGCTGGTTGAGGCGTCACTTACGGCGCTGCCCACCCGCTCCATGGCGAGCATCGGGTTTGACTGGATGGGATTTGGATTGGTTGGGAGGTGAACATCAATGGCTGCAGTGGTGATGATCCGGGCACCTAAGCCAGAAGCTCCAGCATCTTCAAAGATATTGTATAAATTCAGAGAAAGAGGGACATCAAGATAAAAGAAATCACAAAAACTACTTCATACACAACACAAGCAAACAATTGGTAAGTTTTAAAAGTTGATAAACTGCATTTTTGGCTGGTTCCAGAAGGGACCTCCTCAATACATGGGCATGTCCGTGACTGACTGACTGACTGACTGAGCATATTTTGGTGAGCATACTTCCGTGGTTCCTTGGGTTTGCTCGACAATACGTGGGTCCTTCCGGAGCTGTTACATTCTCAATCAGTTTGCTGTTAGCACGTTGCTTGCATTAGCTCGGAGGCCCCTCTGTTTGTCAATGCTGGGAACAGCTAGGAATAAGAAGCTCGCTTCTGTGTGCCTTCGCTTATGTTGTGGACTGTTTGCACCGTGTAAAACGCTACATTCTAAATCAGTTTGCTGTTAGCATGTTGCTAGCATTAACTCATAGGACACTAACTAACTTGCATGCTAGCTCGTAATGTAGCCTGTACATTTGCACTGGACTGATTTAAAACACCCTGTGCCAATAATAGCAGTGGCTTTAGGCTATGTGATTACAAGAGACCAGAGGAGCATGATCGCTTTTTGACTGGCGCAGAGAATTGTGCTTCTGGCATATACGGGCTAACGCTAGCGAGGTGCTAACAGCAAACTGGAAAGGGGAGAATTCAGGCTCTGCAGCGCTTAGCAGAACTTCAGCCCTCTGTGTGTCCCTGGCGTTACAGTGTTTTGTCAGAAACATGGACCCTCCACTCTGAACGACACCTAATAACACGTTGCTGCCGATTCATTTTCAGGCATTTTCCACAGGCTTATTAGCTAGTAGCAGTTAGCTAGCATGGTACCATTAAATTGTACGGCCACTGTTTTATCATAATCTGTCAATAAAAAACAACAACGACAAACTACTGAATGTAAATTAGAGACTTGTGGTTAATGACAGAAGTTGTTGGCGATTCATTTTAACCTTTTAAGTGGACTAGGTTAAAATTTCATATATGGTTGGCCCATTTGGTGAATGCCTTTTTTAAAAAAAATTTAAAAATTTGGCCAGTGTGTTTTAGTGATAGTTACAGCTAAGTGACAAAACAGCTCTTCATGTGCTGACAGACATAAGGGATACCACAGTTAAACACCTGAAATAATCACTGCCAAACACACAATACAGATTTAAAAATCAATAGCCATCCCAAATGTGTGCAAATGGAGAGACCTGAAAATAAAAATTTGTTACAACACTTAAAATTCCTTGAAAGTTCTCTATAGAAGCAGACATACCAGTAAATGACTGAAAAAAAGCATTTCCAAGTACAAAGTCACCTCTTTGGACTCAAACATAGGCCTACTTATACTATATCATGTATGTGCAAATAGGCTACACTACACTCAAACACAATTCAGTTAACATAACATATAGGGAATATGATTGTAAACACTATTTTTTGACTATACCTGTTACTATCCATAAATTTGCACCCTGACCAAACACAGCCACCCGTAGCTACAGAAATTATTAGTGTCTGAGCACCACATAATGCAAACGCCCTATTGTTCCAAGAAGCACAGTTGTATTATTCATCCTATTAGCCTATATCTTGATTGACTTACTAAGACTACTGCATAACAACTACTAATATCCAAACATGCTCATGTTACACATTACCTCTATCACTAAAACACACTGGCTGAAAAAAAAAAAACGCAACCACCAGACAGGACCAGCCATATACTAGGTTTTAACCTAGTCTTGTTATAATACATGCCAATTTGAACGGCACACAGTCTAGGAGGTATTATCACAGAGGGTGCTTTAGTAAAACTAAACATTTCTTGACAGATAAGGAGATCTTCTCCATGCAGTCTCAGTAAAAGGAATAAAATATCCTACAAAAAATGGCAAACTATTGGCAAACTCGGTTTGACAGGATATTGCTTGCCAATTGTTAGCTTGTTTGGTGTGTTAAGCCAAAGGTCAGTGTAAGAAAGCCTGTTATGTAAACTGTAAGGGGGCACAACAGCACCTACAGTACCAGAGACATACTGTATATCGATTCTTCTTGTGTACCAGGAGAATGACATAGGCTAATTCAATAGAGATATTTACTCCAAGGATTTTCTATGACAGTAAATTTAGATTGCTGAAAAACATGATACAAACACCACTGTAAAAAACAGAATTAAGATTTGTGCGGTAAAAGCCATGCTAAATAAGATGTACAATGATAAATGAAATAAGACATAAAATGATTATAAACTCTGCTCAGGTTCTTTATTAGGATGCAAACACAAACTGCCTCACAAAATGTTTTATATGCAGCCAAATCTAAAACCAGACCTATTAAGTTTTGTTCTATGACCTGCACTAGCAGCCTTATAACTGTTGAAAAAGGCTATTGAGAAGCTTCATTTAATTTGATTTTCATGTCATGAAGCCTTTAATAAAGTGGTGGAAATAAAGTTACTGTCTATAGTCACTTACCGCTGCTTGCTTCACTGTAGTATTGGCTGATGTAGTTGTTCATGTCATCACGTACAACTGGATCTGAGTGAAAGAAAAAGTAAACAAAAGGAAGATAAATAAATAAATAAAAGAATTACCCACAAATTCAGCAAGCATTACTACCAGTTACTACTGAACACTGCATACATATCAGTGGTTTAACCTGCAAACAAATTTATTAAAACTTGGTAAAAAAGTCACTCATCCACATGATACAAATTTTGTGTTGTGTTGTGCTTGTTTTTGTCATTCAGTGTTTTTGTCTTCTTACTACTTTGTATGATATACTGTATAAAAGTATGCATTATAATTTGCCACATATTACTGGTGTCACTTTTATTACTTCAACAACTTTAACATCACAGTGAGTATTGCACTCTGGTGGTTAACTTTTGGGATAACTCAAAATGAAGACAAAAAATGCCTCAAATACTGTTGAGACTTTTTTAACCTAAACTTACCCAGGATACATCCCATTGAGATTGAAAATCTTTTTTCAAGACCAGACCTTTAAATCTGCCTCCTCCACTGAATTAAGTTGGCACTGTGACATGTAACAGCAGGTTCTTGTCCCAAAATGAAACTGTTCAGTCAGCGCCCTGGGGAAATAACTATTAGCCAGTCAATGCCATGGGCGGGACTGACGCCATTATCTCGCTGTTGGCAACTTCATTGCCTCAGATGTTTTCAAAACTATATTTTAGTGTTCTGTTTAACTGCAATATGAGACAGCTTGTAACTGGACTGCTGTTGAAAACCAAGCACCACCCAACTCCATATAACATTCTTGTCTGAAGTCTCACAGGATTTCAGAGCGAGACTTTTCTTTGAGCAAGACTTGTGTCTCAGATTAAACAAAAGAGGTTAAACTTTATTTGGATAGTCCACCTACAGATTGTTTACAGAATATTTCTAACAATTCAAAACATATCAGTCGACATTCAACAATGTAACTGTTTCACGATGATGACAACAATATTATCAACAATTGATACGTTGTTTAAATGTTACAAATACACTATAAACTATCTGTAGGCTGACCATCCAAATAAAGTGTAACCAAAAGGGATTTAACTCATTAACAAAAAGATCTATCTCTGTAGAGGTCTGTAAAATAGACACTCAAGAACTACAGCCGGTGAGTGGCAAAAAAGCTATTTTAGTGGTTGCAATAAAAAAGAGTTGAAGTTGCCCCAAAGGATTACAGGGTAGCTTTAGCAGCCATGTCACAGCTAACTCTAACCACTGAGGTGATCGACTGGAACAAATGCAAGACTTTTGGTGAGTGCCTTTAATTTGAACACCTAAACATGTAAAAATGGAGCCCTGGTGTGAAAATACCAGAAAGTGTACAGAACCATAAACTGTATATAGATATTAAGTCACGGCCTGCCCGTTTAGAGTTAAATATATTATGACCGAGACATGCTACCAATAGTCTGTGTGGCACTGACTGTATATGAATTTCAACCTTTCATCTGTAAAAATGTTGGTCAATTCCGTTTCAGCATCACAAACTAGTCCAAATGGAAAACATCTGTTATGTTTACAACATAATATTGACAGAGATGACTTCTGCCCCAGGCCACAGGTGCTGTCTTGACAAGTGGTCAGGATCACGCACTGCTACACTGTGCATTAGCTGCATGCTGCTGCACTAGAAATAAACTGGGACAGGGGCAGGGTGGGGTTGGGCTCTGGGATGGGAGAAATGGAGGGGGAATGAGAGAGAGCAGGATCTCTTTGTTCACGCCAGATCCCTCCAGTCTATCAGGCCTCAGTGTGCGTGGTGAATGGCCGTGATCTGCTGTGTTCTTCTGTCCGCTTGATTGGTCTTGAGCTCACTGTCCACTGGCTGAGTGCGAACCCAGAGTACCCTGAGTGCTAGCCCCTGTCCCCTGGGACATGCTGCAGACTCTGATGGGTAATTTCATTTATTTTTCAGTCTAAAATATTAATCCCTGAGCCACCCCTGGAGAGGAAGCATTGCACTCACTAAAACAAGACCGAGACAATCACTCCACAATTAATAACACATGAGTCTGAAGAAAAAAAGAATGGGTCGTCCAGCATACATAAAAGGCTCTTCCTTTCTTTCTGTGACAGTCGACTCATCAGGCTGTCATGTGTCAGTGGAAAGAAAGAGGTGACATGCTGAGATCCTCTTAGTTCAAATCTAAACTATAATTTTAATGGGTGAAGTATCAGTTCTACACCACAGGTGAGGGGGCGTTAGAGTAAACCCAGCTACATCTAATGTCAACACAGTATGAGTACAGGCAAAAAGATTTTTTTTTAAAAATAATGACAACAAATAAACTTAATTGTAGAACATAATTTCTCAGTTTATGGAAATTTGTGTAATATATGCTTTTAAGGCCATGTAGCTCAAGAGATGGAAAATATCCGCCTGTCAGTAACTCTGCTCCTTCTTAAGTCTGGACTGAAATATCTAAACAACTATTAGATTATGGATTGGTTCAAAATTTTGTATAACCACTCATTATTAGGGTCTCACCAAGGTACTGGTTGGCGATATAATCATCTTTTCTCTGCCAATATTGGCCTATCGCAGATATATCAGCATCAGCATAAGTGTGATATGGGCTGCTATTAAGACCGTTTCTTAAAGCAAAACAAAACAAAACAAAAAAAACTTGGGCTAGTGATTTAAAATGGTGTAATTCTGTAGTTTGTCCAGCAGATGGTCCATTAATTAATAACTAATAAGTGAAGTGTTTATAGTTCAGTGCACTGATGTTTGGAATAAAGTTTGTTAAAACATAAAATATACTGCCTCCATTACATATCTTTGTCAGTATTTGATTACCACTATCAGCTCCATAAATCCCATATTGGTCGGGCTCTATTCATAACAACCAAGCATACTGATTTTTTGCAACCCCATGAATCTTCATCAATGGTCTCCGATTGGTTGACGTTGGTGGTTTTGAGTGAAATGTCTCCAACACTATTGGATGGATTACCATCATACTGGGTGCAGACATTTGTTGTCTCTTTTAGGATGAATTGTAACACCTTAAAACTCGTGGCAAAGCTTTAGCTCAGACAATTTCATTAATACAGTGGGGTAATTTGAAAAGTTCCTTCAAACCAAACATCTTTCTTTGTTGCAGTAGCTTTGTTCCATTGTAAACACACTGTTGCAGTACTTTGTGTTCTGCCACATGAGTTCTCTCACAGCATCTGAGAGGAAATCCAATAACTCATTGATTAACACTAATTGCCCTTGGTTGTTCTTAAAATTTGACATGGTTTGGTACTTAAAGGTGGCAAAACCTTCAGTCCCCAGGTCATCCATTCTCATGACATCCAAGTGTTCTTGAGAGTTTTATGGCACTCTGCAGGTTAGTGTGAGAGAAACCTTTAGAGACCGTGTGTGTGCAATATTCAGCAATACTAATACTAAACCTGACTTGACTTGAGCCCTGTGGCCTACGTGTGCATCCCAGTGACCATGTTCATGTAAAATGCCCCACTTGTCTCTGAGAGCCAGATTTCCCACTATGCCCTTGGGGTAATACAGGGGCTGCCGTGGAGCTTCATGGTGCCCTATTGTGGTTTGCAGGTGAAGGGAAACAGATGTTGACAGGAGCCCACTCTCTCCTTACAAGGCCCAATGCACAGAGCACTCTGTACCTGAAATAGCCCGGGTGGTCTGGGCTCGCCACCAGGAGGGCGGTAAGAGAGATAGTTGGGGCATGAGAGAAACCCATGCAAGCTGACGTAGTGGCGGAGAACATGCTTGTTTTCTGCGGGATTCACCAGATCCTAAAAGCTTTTTTGCCCTCATATTGATCTCGGAGCGCCTGCGGTCAGATGGGTGTTGTGTGAGAGCGCTGAGGGGCTAAGAGGCTGGCCTCGAAGATGCTCCAGGGCTACTGCTCCAGATTAACTGTACACCGGATGTTACGCCGTTAGAGACTTTTTGTTTCACATAATTATGTACATACTTTATGCTGCACCTCTCTCCTGGTTTGTCATGCTGCTTTCTCAAGCAAACACTGCACCGGGCATGGTGTGTGTTCAAATGATTTATTTTTTTAATGCCAAGAGCTTTTGTCTTTAATTAGACACTTCTCAATTTGGTAAATCTTGTTTTGATGTTAATCATAAGCTACTGCATTAACCTCAACTCAGGCCATATTGGAGCCAAAATTTGTTTTTGTTATTTGTTATTTCAAAAGGATCATATTATCTAAAGGTGCTATAGACAACTTCAACCATCACCACAGAGAATCTTGATCACTGAAGAAGCAGAGATACCTAGTGGTCCCAATATTGTCATACGACGGACTCACAAGCCTTTGACCATCGTAAACAGAGGTAAACAAAATAATCATTTTGGACCTGACAAAATTTTTAAAATAATTAATTTACAATTATAATAATTTCAGGGGGAAAAAACTTTTATTCGGCACCTTTCTAAACACTCTGGATTTATTATATTTTTTAAACTATTAGTCTATGTATAAATTTTACCAATATATTTTTTAAAAATCCTGATTTCTGTCTAATATTCTGTCAGTTTAATTGTCCAGTATATACATGTATGCTTTATTTCAGTTTCACAAACCTGACCACTTTACATTTGTGTGTCTCTAGACTTAAAATAAATGTTGAACTTGTCCAGCAACCAACTCATGTAATATCAATGGTTTCAGCAGAACAGTTTTGGGTTTTTTTCAACCCACTCTCTAAAAACTCAGGCACCATGCTGTACCTGCAGTGGCATGAGGCTCCCTGGGGTTTCTCTGACCGCCCTCATCGTCAGACTCCCCAGGAGTCAAGCCTTCTACAACCTGGAAGCTCCTGCCCTGTTTTCCCCAAACGTGGTGAATCTGCATGGCTGCTTCACGTTCTGCTGCAAGGTCCAGGTCCTGCTGGGCCAGATGTGCCCTCAGCTGCCTGATCTCGAACTGGAGACGATTGGTTTGAAGACATGGAAAAAAAGAGAAAAGCAGCAGGTTAGAACAGAGGAAGTAGAAGTGTATTTTCAATAGGGATGAATGGGAAGGACAGAAGAAATGATGAAGTCAGAAAATTAAAGACAGGAGCAAGAGGAATGAAAAAGTAAAGAAGAGACAGAGCAAGAAGGGACAGAGTGAAACATGCCCAGAGAGACAGTATAATATTAAACAAGCAGAGCCTCTAATAATCCTTCAAATCATCTGGATTGAAATCAGTGATCAAACCAATCAAACTAGTAAACTGTGTAATTCGTAAAACTACGCCTGACTCATGTACAGCTGTGATAGCTCAATAATTTTGTCCATTGCAGCAGTTTTTGTGAAAGGAACTGAACACAAAATTAAAAGACTTTTACAAAAAATTTATGCAGGAGGTATTACTCTGGTTTCAAGTGAATTGGGAGAATTTTTGGGAGGATTTGATCACTTCCTTTACAATGGCTTATTTATGTATTGTATATGTATGGTGTCAGATCTGAAACTGGATGGTCAGTTGAGGGTTAAATCTCTAGCCATATTTATTGTTTTCTGCACTTTCCTGGATGAGATCATCAGTGTGCACTCTGAGCGATCACATGTGGGGAAAGACTGGACTGTTAGTGAGGTATTGCTGCCCTCTAGTGGCCAAAAGTGATGTGAGTTTGTATTTGTGGGTAAACCATTATCCATGCAAAACCTACTTACTGTTTGTTTTCTTATTTTTCAAAGGCTGAGTTGTTTTTACTAGATTTACTAGAAAACGGTGAGGGACACCACCCTACAATTAGAACATTTTTTATATTGATAGACAACATAAGTCTACAGTTTATTCTACTTTAGTATAACACATCTATTCCTCAGGTGTTGCTGTAAAAGTTTCACAGTTGTGTTGATCATTATGCAGAAATGAGTCTGTGGAGAGTTTGTTGTGTTTTGTGCATAAAGGCCAAAACGCTGCTCTTGTAATAATACATTCCTAGGTTTGAGTGAAACTTCCTGTCAAGCTAATTTGGCAGACATATCAGCTCTGTGGGGAAATGCAGCGAGCCTTAAAGGTTAAATCTGAGGTGTTTTGATACTCACAGCCTGTTCCTGGCAGATCTGAGTGAGACGCTCCAGCTGCTCCTCTCTCACAGCCTTGGTCTTCTCACACTGCTGGATCTCCAGTTCCATCTCAACTTTGACTTGTAGCACATAAGCTAAGATGGAAGAGATGAGAGGAAGAGAGTTTTAAAACAATAATAATTATTTAGATGACTAACCTATATGGTCAGAAACAGATTGCCAGGTTTTATAGGAGGCATTAAGACTTACTAAGAGGGAAATGATTCTAAGGTCAAAGGTCAGACCATTTTTACTTCGCCCATATGTCTGTCATTACACTTGCAGCCCTCATTAATTGCTGGTTACTAATCCTACACCTGCAATGAACACATTTAACAGTGTGGTCAACAGCGCGGTTTAACAGCAAAGTTTCATGGGGTTCTTGTTTTATGCTTAAAGTGTCACAAAGCTCTAGTCAAATTTTAGCCTAAATTGACTCTGTAAACTACAAACAACACAAGTATTAGCTGTGTTTTGCTTTGACGTTTCAGAAAACCAGAACAAAGGGAAAAATCTGAAACAAAATTCAGACATTGGGAGTGTGTGTGTGTCTTTGCCACTTCAGGGTACTGGTGCAAAATCTGCAGATCATTTGTAGTTTTTTCCCAACGAAAGCAATGGTTTTAAAACTTCAATGAAATAAAGGAAGTGTGTCACATGACCTTTTCCTACAACACTGTTGTAATGAAGTGTGAAGCATACTTTGGGCAGCTTTGAATCACTCTTGTGATTGAAGGTCAGAGTTTTGGCCTCCTAAACTCATGATTTAATCTACTGAATATGTCTAACTTTTAGGACACAAAACTGCAACTGGATAATTGTTTCTGTATATATTAATTTATTCAGTAAATGTTTTTTGATAAAGTATAGGAGGTATATGTGTACAAAGTGTATTTAAGTGCTTGAGAAAGGCAACAGGACTTCCATGAAGGTCTTGAAGAAGTTTCATATCTCCTCTGAAAGCTTTTTTAGTTCGGAACTGAAGACCTTGAAGACTGGGAATTTTTACAGACAAATATTAAGTGTAATTCACCAAAATACCAGAAAGGCAGCTCTGTTGGTGATGCACGCGCCCCTGAAATCACATTTTGATCTATCAGGAACTCAACGTCACACAATTTGACAGCACATTTTATTTATAAATGACACACTTTCTGCAGCAGGACAGGAAGGCGTAACTAAAAAAGGAATGTGCGAGTAAATTTGGAAACCTGTTGTCGTCAAAGGTGGCAAACAGTCAGTACCTAACACCTCCTTCTCTCTCTGTCTCTCTCTCTCCGATTTGGCACTACATAAATAAAATAAAATTGTCTTGACTCACTGTCAACACATTCGTAACTCAGCTGACTGAGCACAGCCAACATTCATAGGTGAAACATGATCAGGGTTGTACTCATCCCATTCCAATACTTCCACTGTTGTTGTGTTTGTTGTTGTTGTGACTGAGCATCTGAACTATGAACTACAATGACATTCAATTGCCAGAATTGTCAAAACACCAAGAGGAGAATGAAAGTTCCTTTCTGGTGTTGAGGGGAGCAGAGAGCAGCACACAGTCATCGTCACATGTCTATTTATAGTCATGTTGGCATACACACACATTTCAAAAGTAGGGACATCAGAAAAAGTCAATCCAGTCAGAATAAAAAAAGACAAGACTTCAGAGGTGCATTATTTGGCCACAAAATGTGCAATAATAGTAACACAAATGTGTTCCTCCTTAATTACACACCCACCGGAAAATAGTTTACCTGCATTTGAAATGGATGTAGGACTTTACATCAGTCCATTTTTTTCTGTCTGTGAGTATTTTGCTACTTTGTATGCTGCCTCAGAAACATTTCTCATCATTCATTCATTCACCTTTTATCATTGGAAAATGGTGAATGAATGAACTGTATCACGTTGGCAGATGCAATGACTAGCTCTGTTTAAAGCATTGCCATTATTACAGGTAGTATGATTTCATTGTCTCTATATTTGTTTTTGGCTATGTGGGTTCTGAAGTCAATGCAGAAAAGGAACACTTTCAGCATTTTACTATTTCTTTTTGTGTAATTTTCAGATCACATATGTTCTACACCTTTGAGGATTGATAAGTCCCATCACATCACTCTGCTGATAAATTTAATTTTCTCTAGTCCTTACACATTCCGCTGCAGTTCACTAATTCATATTTCCACTCCCATGAGACGACAAAAACATTGCCACTTTCATACATCAAGTGAATTCTAGGATAGACTCAATACCTCTGCTATGATAAGCTAGCTGGTCCCTCAGCTGTACATTTATTGGTTTGAGTTTGATTTTTTTCTTTTGAGGTTTGTTGCCGCCTGCCTACCAGGAAAACTCAATCACTCATAAATATCAAAGCTAACAGGTGGAAGTGTGCAGCAGGAAAATCTCAGGAGGAAATCAACATGCTGCATGCTAAGGAGCAGCAAACATGCTTCTATTGAAAGTGTTTCTCTGGAGTAATTCAGAGATGTTGAAAGCTGAATTGTCTTGATCCCCAAAGTTATAAATCATGTCATTATGTGTGTCACCTTTAGTTCAATTTATTTGTTCCACTAAGAGTCTGGAGTAAAGACATCTTTAAATCTTGCAAGCTTAAAGTGATACACGCACGGATTTACATTGTAGGCTTTTTCTCTTCATGGACATTAGTAAAACATTAGGTCAAAGATAAAATTGGTTGAACTAGTTCAACTTAGTTCAACCAAGCTTTAAGAGCTATCCACATTTCTTCTCTACTGAATTCGCGTTACACAGATATTGTGTTCAGTGATGGACTTTTATTGTGAAAACTGCTTCAAGATGGCGTAGACGGGAGGGTAAGACGCTGCCTACACAAACATACGTTTTACTAAACTCTGTGTGCACCGACAATGTTTTCTACCCT
>JAQLOL010000001.1:24921079-24943982 GCA_029783665.1 Naso thynnoides
TTCCGTAGACATCGCTAAATGGTTATTGTGATTTAGTGCTAATTTACTAGAACCATCAAGGTAAAGAAAAAATGTGTTAAAACATTTGCACACGTCAGATTGCTTTGGCTTTGTTATTTATACTTTATATAACAGCCAGGGCTCTTTAAGAGCGACACATTTTCCTCTGGTGAGCGGTGCAAAGTGACTGTGAGCCATAGTCATCTGTTTAGGATGAATTCTACCTTAACCGCAGCATGATGTGACATTTGCCACTGAGTCCATTGAGCTGTAAGGGACCACGAGCAGAACTGGTTCTCTTACAAAAGCACAAATGGAGCAATGATTTAGGGCTATTCATCTGGGTCAAGAGAATAAGTGCAGCTAGTTAGGATGAGACAAATTAGAGCCATGCTACTCCATCACAATCATGAGTTAAGAGAGAATAATGGTCTTCACTGTTCTCCTTCACCTCCTCCTTCACACACTCACCAACATACACACAGGCATCGCGAAAGCATCAGCTGTTCTCGCTACACACTTGGAGAGACCAGATTAAAAATAAAAAGCTGGGAGAAAACTTAACATGGAGGGTGCTCATGTCTTTTTGATAATAATAATCTGTAGACTATATTTAGTTTGACAGAAAGGATTAACACAGTGACCAGTGAACGCAGGGCTGCAGAATGGACACTGTGTTGTCGGCTTTGTGCAGGTGTGTTTCTGCATCTCAGTGTGCGCCTGTGTTTAGCATTCAGAGTGACATGGGTCAGAGACACCTCAACGGTACCACTGTCTAAGTATATAAAAGTCATTTTTGTAGTAATGGAGGCACAAACCATGAGAAAGAGTGAGAGGGGCGATTAGGAAAAAATGGTTGAGTTCAGGAAAATATCCAAAAGAACATGGTCTGTCGCTCTGAAATTCCTCATCAACAGCTTATCCACTTTTTTTTTGCCAGGTGCTGGACAAACAAACAGTTGTTTTTACACTAGTTGGGAATATGAGGAAAGTGTGTAAGTAAAGAAAGAAGGATCAGCGCTGCACTGTACTTACTCAGCATTTGCCATGATGCTGGGCGATGGAGAGAGGGGCGGCGATGGTGGAGCTTGTCACAAGGTTTTCCGCTCAGTTCTGGCTCTTTTAGTGCTGCAGTTCACCTTTTCTCCTGCAAGATGCTGCTCTCATGATGAATCTGTAACAAACACAGCCATTGTTACAAGTGAAGGAAAGTAAATTTACTCATGTTTCACACAGGACGGCTAATAATCACCCGGGTGGCAGGAGATCCAAACTGTCACTTCTGCGACATTTTAATGTCAGTTGAAAGTGTCACTTATTCTAGCATCACAACTTCTTCAATTCAGGCACAAACGATAAAAATAGAAAATCTCTTTTGCCAAGTGCAGCTCCCTCTGCATCCTGTGATTGTTATCTGTGGTGGGAAATATGTGTTAATATTGGTGGAACTTATTGCTTTCATCACATGCTTGAGGAACCACAGGGAACCTGTTTGAGGTCCCAGCGGTGATAAATGCCAAACCAACACAAAGCCCCAACTTTGCAGCTTTGGTGATCACAAATGTTTATGAAAATCTGAATAAAATGAAAACGTTAGACATTGCTCACCTTAAACATAAACCATGGTATAAATGTAAAACTTTTCATCACAACATTAAAGCATGTATCTGCTTAAAGTTCTGGCTCAGCAGAGCAGGTTTTCCACTTCTTGCTATCAGTAGGCAATTAATTAGTGCTGTTTAAATCAGACTCCAGTAAGGAGAAACTAGATGAGAGTTGTGTGCACAACTACTGAGAGCTCCTCGCTGTACATTAATGCATTATTTATTCGGAGCAAAGGACCTACCTGTGGGAGATTTACATTGTTGGCGGGTAATCGTGCCTCCCGCTGCCCCCTTGCTGATACTGATGTCTCCCTCGGTGGTGATGAGAGTAAGTGAAGCAGCAGCAGGCTCGGAGTGTGTGTAGGCTGCAGCTATCCTTAGCACTTTTGCATTGGACGCGCACCACCACCACCGCCGCCGCCGCTGCTGCTTCCGCTGCTTCCACTTGCGCTGCTCGGATTTCAGTGCAAACCCAAAAGAGCCGCTGGAGCTCAAATGCGAGAAGCATCGTCACTCGGCATAGCTCATATTAGCTTTGTCAGTGTTGTTCAGGTTTAAAAACGACCCTTTACAGTGCGCTCTCTTCTCCTTCCTCCCCCTCCTCCACCTCCTCCTCCTCTTCCTCGTTGAGGCTTGTGCGTGTGCTGCTCCAGATCCAGGTCCCGCTCCTCAGCCGAGGGTTTCCCCGGCGAACGCAGCGGGGAACCCTGCGAAAGGAGCTGTCCAGGAGCTGCAGAGAGCCCGACGGAGCCCGCGACTCTCCACCGACCCGCTTCCGCAGCAGCAGCCGGGCAACACGGGGCGAAATCTCATCCAAACGCCATCAAAACATTGACGTTTCCGTGCCGGAGACTGACAGTAGCCAATGAATCGTGTGACATTTGCATCTCTCCGGTCACGACATAGCAATCTAAAATTGTGGACCGTAGTTGTGTGTGGTGTGTGTGGATTGTGTGTGTGTGTGTGTGTGTGTGTGCGTGCGTGTGTATGTGTAAGAAAGAGAGCCTAGGAGTAGATTTTGTCAGTCCCGATTGAGGCCAATGTAAGAGCGGATTATCGCCACAGATGATGTTATTAGCTTTACGCTTGGTAGGTCGTCCCTCTCCGTGTCATGAGGGTTTTTTATGGTTTCCCAAAATAAAGCTACTATGGCAATATAAATTGCCTTTATTGCAATTGGCTTAACCGTTTGTCATTCATCGGGATTAGCCAGTCGATGGTTAAAGCGCACATCAATCAATCTCAAGCGTCTCTTCCTTTATTTAAACACGCCTGGACGTGGGCTGCTGAAGATGTTATAGGCTGAGGCTGATTTCAGGGTGTGAGCAAATAACGAGAAATACTGTAGGAGGCCTGTGGTTACAACCGAGGGAGGGGGCGTAACGCCCAGTGGGCTCAGGGACTGAAGATGCTGCTGCTGTAGTGGTTCGAAGAGTTGGGTAAAGAAAGAAACCGCAAAGAAAAAGAACAAGCACATATCTACAAATTGAATGTAATTTATTGAGGAAAAGAACAAAACAGATATGATTTGGCACATGTAGAAAAGTGCATCAACACCCAAAGACTTTGTTCAAAGAGCCAATAACACGAACTTAAAATACATTTTAATTTTCTCTACATAAACTATAAGAGCAGGCGTGTGTTATGATACAAAAGATAACTTCTTAATCATTTTCTTAAAAAGTAAAATATTTGAACTTTCTTGAAAACATCCATAATTGCAACAAACACTGTTGCATGTATAAGAAAGCCAAAAAACATTAACGTATAACAGCAATTTATGACCAACAAACACATATATACTGGAAATTGCACCTTCATGTCGTCAGGATATTATTCTAAATGGGGAAAAGGCATGGCCGGGATATCCATGAGCGTAACTGGATTTGACAGCAATATTTGATTATTTGTCATATTGAGTCGTATTTTTCAAATGTGCAACAAGGTAGTCTCAGATTATACTATCAAGATTTCAAAATGAATCTTTACAATTTATTTCTTTTGCAAGGACATCATATCCTCATCACCTTGACTAAACCCCCTCACATTTTATCTGAACGTTAACTGCAAATCTTAAGGTTCCAACCACCATTTGCTCGAGTTGGAAAATTCCAGAGTGACGATAAAATTAAGAGCTTCTGCGAGTCAGTGTCACATTCACAGCCAGCAGAGCAGCTCTTTTCTGTTTTGGGATGATTTTTTTTTTTCTTTTAAGCTGCAGAGGCAGGTCATAAAATAATCATTAAGCTCAAATATTAACAACAGGAAGTAGGTAGTAGGAAACATAAACTTGAAATGTGGACAAAAAAGAGGCACTGTAAGCTTCTGACTGATTTCCTTATGCTCAACAGTTACGGTACATTAACCTCCTGCAAGAGTTCAACTGTAGGCTAACACGGTTTATTATTTTTCATTGGTAAGACAGAAGTGTAAAAACCATTAAGTGTAAAACCTATATAACAAGGAAGAGCATTCAAATCAAGATGGACTTGATTTCAGTTGAAGAGGGACCACACTCCTCTTACTTCCATGAATTAAAAGTGCCTGCGCTGAATCAACAACAGCTTGTGAGCCACACAAGCGTATATAATTTACTCACCTGTAAAGCAAACAGATCATGAGGTTGATGTTGCAAGATATGCACTGAATGTGTGCGAAATTTGGGTAAAATATAAACACTATATTTCACAAGAGTGCTCCATCACATTCGAGCAGAAGAAGAGATGATCGCTTTGTCTTTATACATCTGAACTTTGCGAAACCCACTTGAGTATGAAGCTGTGTCTCCGTACGGAGTCTCAAATTTCCCAAATGATGCCGTTACAACGATGGCTAAATAACCGTTTGCCTGCTTTCCGAGCAGAAATCAAGAATTATTCTGAACCGTAATTTGAGTTAGACTGTACAGAGTTTTTTGTTCCTGACTGCTGCTGCAAACAGGAGCAGGATGTGTGGTTTGTTTTTTTTGTTTTGTTTTTTACTGTTTGTCCATTTTACTCAAGTCAGTCAGCCTAAATGGACCAGAGTCATGACTGTAGTGTACTCATGCTGCAGACTGTCGGTGTCACTGTCGCACAGCGTGTAGTCATCTTTGACAATCCGGTCACAGCCAATCTCGCCATTTCCAAAAAGGCCAAAAAGCGGGACGTTGGGGAACACTTTGTGAAAGGCGTCGGCCTCCACGTTGATCTGGTTGTTGTAGTAATTCTGGCCTCTCCCCACACAGGCGAACATGAACCCTAAGGTGTTCTTCTCTGGAATTTTGGTTGCCTTTAGCCGTCGGATCGTGGCTTCAGCCTCCTTTGGGTTGCTGATGTCTTGATCCAAGAGCACAGATGCCCCCTGCACCTTGGGGCCGCTCAGGGTCAGGCCCATCACGCCGTATGCACCCTGGCTACAGCTACAGAGCAAGAAATAATAGAGGGAGAGTGTGAAAATTGCAGAAAGAAAAATACAGAAATCCTATTAAGGTAAATCAAACAAAATGAGGTGAGAGTGCAAGTGCCTATGAAAAGTCCTTCAGTCAAAATTAAGTTTGAGGAAATTTCATTGTATTTAGGAATTTGCAGGAGAATACTTGTAATTGTTACTACTGTGTAAAAGCATAATTCTTCACAGACTGCTAAGAAGAGATAACTCAGTTTCAGTGTCGGATGTTAACTCACCATTGTCTGGTGGGAGAGAAGACGCTTTCTACCAGCCCTCCAGCGATGACAGCCTTGCTCTTGGCCAGCGGCTCCAGTATGTGGCTAAGGAAGCGAGCTCCTCCAGGTTTATATGCCTCATAGACAAATATAAGTACCACACGCAGCTCTGGGTTGTCAACTAGTCCTGAAAAATACCACAATTAAAAAGGGGGTAAGAGGAAAGGTTCAGGTAGATTTCATGTTTTTGTGTTTCCCTATTGCTGTGAGCAAATCACTCACCTGCTTCTACCAGGGCTGTTGGGGAGATGGACTTCTTGCAAAAATGAAAGGGTTTGATGGTGACACCTTCCATGCTGGGGAACATGATTGTAAAGCCAGCTTCCCCCTCCTGGTACTCCTGAGGAGGGCTGGAGCAGGAGCCACTGGGAGTCACTGCACAAAGGAGCAAGCATGAAGTGCACACATGTCATTTGTCACAGAGACAAACTGGTCTGACTTTTAATTTCAGCCAAAACTGCAATGAGCAAGTTCCTCCTCTATGGCTGACAGTGTATTCATCACTGAAATCAGCTGTTTGTGTTTACATGGCTAAAAACCACCCAGTATCTGTGCTATTGACACCATTAACCACCTAAATATTCTAAATGTCCAAACTCTTCTAGAAGTTTCATAATTTGTTTAATATCTAGTTGAGTAAATTTCTAGAGGGGTGAATGGAAGCCTTCAGGCTAAAAGGAAAAACTGGGAAATGAAAGGACTTGGTCAGTTTTGTTTTTTTTTGGGCTCTGTTTTTGTTTGTTTTGTTTTAATTGTCTTTTTTGTTTATTATTATTTTTCTTCTATTTTTTCACTTTACAGATCCTTAATACAATCCCTACTATACTAAGTACCATAGTGTTAGAAAGCAGACAAAGCATCTATCATCCCTCTGGTTTCTAGAGGGGTGGGCTGGGGGACTTAATCTGGGTCAAGCACTCGCTGCCATTTGGGGCCAGAAAATACTAATTAGGCAACAGAGAAAACTTGAGAAATCAGATGTTACAGGACACAAGCAAGAATACTGTTGCAGAGTGTGACCCGTCAATAAAGAAGATGCTTTTACATGGCAAATAAGGAAAAGCACAGGTGTAAATAATTAAATAAAAAGATGGCTGGATTCCATTTAGCTGCTTCAGTTTCAGGGTCCTGGTATCATGCATGCTGGCTCACTGTCACACTAACATTGTTAATGTTATGAGTAACACCTGTGCTATGTGACCAGTCAGAATGTCTGCTTGTGAAAAAGGCCCACAGACTTCTCGTACAGTCATAATATTCCCCTTAATCAACAATGATTCTTACTAAATGGTAGGAAAAATAATATTTATTTTTGTATTGAATGTTAAGAAGACTTTTTTTTCTTTTCTTTTTTTCAAGTGCAGGTGGTTTCTTCTAATCAGCATCTAGTGGCCATTAGACAAATTGTACCTCAAGGCACAAATGTTCTGGCCTGACCAACTAACTGCAGTGGTTTTCACTGTACTGGGACTATTTTTCTAAACTCAAGAGCGCCACACACAAAAGAAACTACAGTACACCTGACTGAAAGACAGTCAACATCAGAGAGATCAGCATGTATAACTCAGGAATATGTGATGTGGACAAGGCCACATTTAAGATGTTCAAATTGCTTAAAAATATTGTGATCAGAATAAAAAAAACATGCATTGTAATATACAAAATACAAAAATATTGTACGAAATACTGTTAAAAGCAGAGATGTATGCTTGGCTGAGTGGCATGGAAAAAATCAAATACCACTCTTTGGCCAAACACTTCCACATCAATCTTGGGACGATTTTAAATTTTATTACTATGAGATCTTTGATAAATATGTAGCAGTGCGCAAGAGTGGGACTGAACTCTTACTCATTCAGTACTTGAAAGTTCTCCTTGTCTCTTCTTCATTCAGAATAAAAATTAATGGGTTTCATTTTCTGGTGATGTTTGCCTTTATAACATTAACTTATAAGCCTATTAGGCAATTGTGGCTGTTTGACCAGGACCTGGTGAGCCAGTCAGAATGCAAGTCTGACAAAGATTATACTTATCGTAATGAACCAGTTAACCCTATTTCAGAAGATACTAGCAGAAAACAAGAAAAAAAAAAGCACACACATGAATTTGAAGTCCACCACACTGTTTAATACAGTCAGTGCTCCAGACAAAGCCTACAGTTCAGCTAAAAATAAATGAATGCTTGTATCAACAACAAAACTCTTCATCAGGATCCCGGGAAACAAACGAAAAAATGTTCAGTTTTGAACTCAATACAACGGTTCACCAATAAAAATAAACCAGAGTGAGGCCTTTTATGTTAAATTTTTTTTAAAAAGTGTGTTTCTATGACTGCTCTGAGTTAGTGCTCATAGTCAGCCAGTTTGCTGCTGACAGCTTCAGGGAACGGCCAACATGGGGACGAAGCAGTTTCATAACAGGTCTACAGAATATCCCATACACTCTCAGTACTGTTTGTAACTACAGCTCGTGGCATGTGGGACTTGGAGTTTTTAAACAATATGCAAACTGGGGTAAAATAATTTTTTTTTCCAGTTTGCAAATACTCACACTGTAGAGCACTAAGAAAATTACATCACTTTACTGTGATGCTGCATTTAAAAACAGGAAAAGGCGACACCGCTGTCTTATTATTATATACTTAATAAGATCATCAAAATCTACAAGATAATGTTGTGTCAGTATCAACATATCGCCCAAACCTACCCAGAAACATCAACATGGCAGGCACGATTTTACAACTTTTAACTTACCAGGATTATGAGACCGGCATAACTGCTGCATCTTTAAGATTTTATTTTTACTTATTTTAACTGAATTTGTACATTTCAGACTTATGGCACATTAATATCAGTTTTCTTTTCTTTTTTTTTTTACAAAGAGTTGTGCAGAAACACAACGTCCAAGTGTATGAAGCCCCATGACCAACAGGCATTAATAATCAGTTGTAATCTAAGCTGTATGGCAGACTTATTACAAGTAATCTATTGCACCGACCTTTTCCAATCAAAGATTTCATTCATTTGAATTAGATGTGTGTGATGACCCTGGGGTGACCCTCAGCTGCAAAAATGAGTGTTATCACAAACAGCTGAGGCTGCCATTAAACCTGACAGACGACGGGGGCCTGATAAGCCATCATCTTGCGGAAAGAAAACGTGGCTGATGGAGAGTCGCTTCTCCGCAGGGTTGTGATTATATGGAGAGATGGGGAGCACAGCACCCGGCAGACTAGGCAATCTATCAGAGGGAGAGGCAGGGAGGTGCCAGCCACCAGTGGTCCTTTCCAACTAGGCAGCAGCAGTGGGGATTAATGCCTTGTCCTCTCTGCTCAAGGGGAACTATTTCTCTTAGATACACTCAAGACATCTGGTTAGCTTTCTTTTTTTTTAGAGCATTCAAGTAGATGAACATGCTAATACCATATATTTGTACCATCATAACTTTGAAGCCCACCTTAGAAGCATTTTTATATCAGCACTGAAGCAACTGATTCCCTGCTGTGTGGCTGCAAATGGTTTTATTGCGGCTGAGGTGGGGATTTTATTCCTTTCTAATTCAATAAGAAATAAGAAACACTTACAGACTATGCCTGGTGTGGAGATGCCCATGATGTCACAGCCTTTGGGAAAGAGCAGGTTCATTTCCTCAACTGTGTCTGGAATGTGGCGGCTCTTTTTTGCTTCACAGAAGTTGGGAAAAAAAGTGTTAATAAAAAAGGTCAATAATGCTCATCATTTAAAAAATAAACTACACATAAGAGATGAAATTAAACAATCTTACACAACAGTTTCAGATTCAGAGAAATTTCCACCAGCAAAGAAATTTTTTCTTAGCAGTTTGGCTTTAAATATTCTTTTCTTAGTTCAGGGTTGGGAAGATTACTTTGTAAATGTAATAGGTTACAGATTACTAGTTAGCATATTTAAACGTAATGAGCAATGTAACTATTTCAATTACATTATCAAAGTAATGTAATTTATTACATTTGATTACTTATCTAAATTTCTAACAAATGTTTTTAACTGTTTTTAATGTTCGAACCAGGCAGTGGCAGACGTGGGGCGCTGCAAGTTCAAACAAGAGTATCAGAATAGCATCAAACTTTACTAAACAGCCTTGACTGGAATGCCAAAAGCAACAAAATGAGTATTATTCAACACATAGTCTGAACTTTCTACTGAAAACTTTCAGACATAATCCCCTTTATAGTTACTGGCATTTTCATAAGTAACTGTAATTTAATTAAACATTTCTTTCTCAGCAACTGTAACTTATTACAATTGCATTTATTTGGAATTAAATTACATAATTTCATTACATGTAACTAGTTACTCCCTGACACTGCCTTTCTTCAAGGAGTTTTGGCTGAACTGAAGTGCCTCCTTGAAAAAATCTGTCAATTCAATCAGCGCTAGGAGGCGGGGCTTTACTGAGAGTAGACCAAGAGAACTACATTGTGTGAGTATGGCGATTGTAGTTAGCATATTTTAGCTTTCACACTTTTGCACAATTCATTTAATAAGCAGTCGGCTTCTCTCCACCAGACTCCCCTTCAACTCTATTCATGGTCGTTTTTTGATTTCCTGAGTTAAACTTGACACTTAAGTGGGAGAGAACAGTCCGTACATGCAATCTCCTTCACTGCAGCTTGCCTCTGTCTTGTTCAAAAATCTGTCGATCAGTTACTTCCTTGCTGGGTTGCCACTGTAGCATCAACATTATTTGCTCCCGGTCCTCCTCACTCAATTGAGTGCCTGCACGAGAGCTGAGACTCTGGTGCAGTAACATGGTTTAGGTTTTTTTGGAGGTCAGACTGAGCATGGATTTAGCTTTTATCTCACTAATCTATAACAGTGTGTGTGTTTGTTGGTGTGCACATGCGTGCATGCACTGTTTCCTAGGGAACGTGAGGGAGGGTGTGGGAAAGAGTAACGTTAGAGTGACTGGGCACTTCTCCTCTCGGCACAGTCTTCTAAACTGTGAGCTGTTGCTTTTTTTTTTTTTTAGAGGGGGCGAGGGGCAGGGCTTGTTGGTGACAAAAGTGACCACCAGACACGTTACATATTTGCTGATCAATCAATCGGAAAATCGTTTGCAATAGCCAGGTTTCAACCAGTAGCTAGTCGCTATGCAAATGTATAATTGAGTATGCAAACTTCCAATTGATTTTCACTAAAATGTCAAGATATAGACCTGAATCAACACTACTAAATACTTATAAGCATCAGATTTCAGCTGAAAAAAGTGGTTGAGGGGTTTAATTACTCTTTCAACTCTGTTCTAAATCAGCTTGCAAGCTATTTTAAATTGAAGTTACCAAAGCAACTATGATTATACATCGCAATGTTACCAACTAACTCTCACTAATTAGAAAACAACTTCACCCTTAGTGAAAACTAACACCGAGCAACAGCCTCAACACATCTTGCCTTGTTAGGTAAATATCCATGACATAACCATGACGCAAGCGTTATAATACTCAGTACTGTTTTCACTAGCATTGCAGGTGCTCAGTCATAACAATCATGCCACAGTTGTGTAATATCTCACAAACATGTCAATATGACACTGAATACAGTGACAAAGAGAGTCAATGATCATGTGTGGAGCTGACTAAAAGGAAATGTACATTCACACTGAGCTATAACCCAAACGCTAACTGAAATGCATCATCATATCACCCACCTCTGTAGCAGTTTTCACTACCGCAATGTTCAGAAATTAAGGATACTGCATTCCATGATATTACACAGTTTTGATATATTTCCATTTTTTGAATGATCTTGGATATTAGGCTGTAACTACTTTTATAGCACTCCTCCATTCTGATTCCATAGTTTATGTGATAAGTGACCATTTCTAAAACACTTGTAATACAGGGTTCTCAGCGCATTTAAATATTTTATGTATAATCTTACTAATACACAGTCATTATAGTGTCAAAGAAAAATAATCAGATTTAGATGGACCTATTGGAGAAAGCAAGAGGCACCTCTAAATACTAGCGTGACAAAAAGGCAGCATAGGCATAAATCATTTACAGTACTTTATACAGACAACATAGCACAAGTGTGGCTGCTAAAGGCTGTCTCTGTTTCATATGAACTTTAACACATTCATTTGAAATGCATCTGGAATGAAGTCACCTTTTTCTTTACAATTGTTACACATTCACCACATGTAGGACATATCTTTCTATCAGCAACAACCAGACACTAAAGAATTAAGTCCAACAGTGCAGCAGCCTATTATTTAATACCAACCTTTACTCTGTCGGTAGCAATAAGCTTGTCCACTGAAGGTCTCGCAGTCCACCATTGCCAGAACTGTCTTAGGCAGGAGAAACACTTTCTGAAAAGAATCACAAGCAGAGTGCACGCTGTTAATCGGTGTTTAACATTTGGTCCAACAACTCACTAAATCTTATAAACCATTTTTGATCTAAAATACATGATTAGCTGTTTTTTTCACGAGCTTCTGAACTTATTTTAAGTTTATACTACAACAGCTAAGCAAGTTACCAAAATAATCAATACTGTCAGTGTCCTTACCAATCATTTACAGAGTTTCAGTGGTACTTGTACAGCATTATCTATATCAACATTGCACATTGCAAATCATGGTACCTTTTCAACACAGTTTTATGGTCCAAAACGTCTTGTCATTGCCGTTCACTCCATGTAAATGTACTGCCTTACCTCCACCTCGTCAGCCAGGACGCTGCAGAGGGCGTGGGCCTCTGTGCTGGACGGTCCACAGGCTGACACCCAGGCCGGCTGCTGCTGAGTCCTCAGCACTCTACGGGCACAGTTTCTCCACAGTCTGCACACACTGACAAGAGACACAAAAACATTTATCTTCAACTGCTAGCTTAGTAATAACTTGATAAAAGAGCTAGCTAGCTGCTAAATTCGTGCTTCTGTCAAACATGACTGAGCATCTGAGGGCAATTAGTAAACGTTACATATCGGGTTTTTACTTGTAACTGCCACCAGCTTCCGCATTAGTTTGTGCAAATGTTCCATATGTGACTGAAAAACAGTTTCACTTTCAATCGACATCTATGAACGTTAGCTGAATTCACAGTTTAGCATACAAACAATGTTTTCGGTGAACGTTAACGTTACCTTGCGATTCGCAGGAGCGATTTGGTTGGTACGAACGTGAGAATTCGCTCAACCACCTCGGCAACATTGCTGAGTATGTATGCAGCCTTGCTGTCTTGAAATGAAACGCTAAAATCTGGATTTTCACCCATGCTTCCTTCTGAAATCGTGAGTTTTCCAGTACGGCTATCCAGCTACGAACTTTCACCTCTGCTCTTCCACAGCTGCCGAGTATTTGCCTGGAAGTGACAGCGCCTCCTGCGGCGCGGAGGAGCAATGACAGTTGAACGTTTACTCGTTTAAGGGCTATTTCTGAAAAATGTTTAAAAGGAAACATTTCTATTGCACATTTTTCTCTTAATTTTTCTAAATTTCATTCTCACGAGAAACTGGACACAGTGTTTCACGTACAGCACTTAGAAGAAGAAGTCTTTATTATTTATTATTTATTCACACATACAATTGTGAGAGTCATTCTCTGCATTGAGCCCATCCTAATTGATTCTAGGAGTGGTGGGCAGCCTGTGTGGTACTCACACCTGCATACAGTACCCGGGGACCAACTCCAGGTGCAGGACAGTTTGAGAGTAATCACAACTCATGTCCACACCGAAGTCTTAAAGGGCAACTCTGCCAATTTTCAGCCTTATCTCTATCTATGCAAATTAGGGATATAATGTGAAAACTAACTTTTTTTTTCTTGTAATGTTCTGTCTCTCTGGGACGCAGCTTCAAAATCTTGTTCTTCTTGGAACCAGTGATGTCACTGGTTAGCATACAAACAATGTTTGTAAAACCAGTGATGTCACTGGTTCCAAGACAAACTACAAAATGGATCCGCACGTTTTGGGGCTGTGGCGTACCGTACTCGATTTAAACTGGGCCTTCCTGGTGGGAGGCTCCCGACCTGCCCGCTCAGAACCAGCGGTGACAACCGGCAGGTGCGCGGTTGCAAACAAAAACAAATAAGACGCACATGGCGGAGCAAGACGACCAACCAAACGGATAAGCAGTCAGTTCAGTTACCAAATGTATAAAAGAAGCATTTTAAATCCATGTCCTTTTCTCATGAGATCCTAAATTAGATTCTTAAAAAGCAACCTGGATATTCACACTTAATGTCGTTTGTGTGTCGGGGAAGTTTTGAAACGTGCAAGTTGGGTATGTCCTCACCTGACAGAGAACATTATTGAGATAGTCTCATAGTGATTTCTAAAGTTTTTCTGTGTTCTCTGAGCTGAATTATTACATGACAAAATTGACTATTACAATTTGTCACAGAATTCCAAATTACCAAACCGATCAGTCATGTCGGGGGTGGCTATTCATGCACTTGATTACAGCGGTACACTCCGCCCTCGCCGATCTCTGGCCATCACGTGAACAGGAGGGTACCGGGGGCTCCAAAACAAGCAGACCCAATGTTTACCACTCACTTGATGTTGATAACTCAATGTTTATGATTTACTGATTGTCCTGACTTTAAATGTTGCATAAAGTTTAATGGGTTTTTGGTTTGTATTTTAAGTTGTTCACCCCTCGCCTTTCACATCACACTTCAGCACCACGTTTGAGAGGATTTTCTGGCTCTGGCAGGCCAAAAACCATAACTGATAATGAGGCAACATTACATAAAATAAAATTTTCTGATCCGAAGGGTAACAACCTTGGAGACCGGGCAAGTACTGTTTTTTTTTTGTCATGCAGTGCATGTAGGCACAGTAAGAATGGCTGTGTGAGCAGGACAACACAGAAAACTCAGCTTTCTCCGTCAGTATAGCACAAACGGAGGACTTCTATACACCGAAGTCTTACTACAATACTACAATAAACATCACTCATTGGACATCCACATTAAAGGTGATGGATATTCCCTTTAACCTTTGATAAAGGGTCATAAGCAGACATCGTTTCACATTGTTTCAGGGCATTTTAAGTTAAAAAGGTCTGGGAATTACTGCTTGATACATCTCTTACATGTTTACCTTTTACAGGTTCGGCCACACCAGTCATATTTCACTGTACTGATGAACTGCAGCAAACTAGGAAGTTTTAGCTCCTGTTCAACTACAAACAGTTTGGCACACTATTTTGCACTGACTAAATGATGCACATTAGAGATCACATGATGTGAGGAGACAGTCACAATAGTAACTGTAGTTTCTCTTTAAATCTTACACAGTTTTCATATTTTCAGTTCCAGGTATCAAAACATCCCAAAGAACCATATGTAATGAAGCCAGACATGGAGTAAAGTATACTTGATCCAGTCATTTATTCATAATCACTACATTTCCAAGATAAAAATGGGAGACACAAAAATCAAACATAGTTCCACAAAACAGAAAAGTAAGTGTGCAAACATTTCTTAGACTTAGCCAAACAAAACAGTACATTCAAGCAACTGGGCTAAGAATTTCTTCCTTGCCAAATTGGAAGTGAACAATATTACTGACACGGAGGAAATGTTTATAATACAGATGAAACAAAAACACACAAGCAACTTTACAAAAGTACACACAATAAAAGTCCCTTTTGTATATAACCTTGGCTGAACTTATGGCTTTGTTCATGATGATTATGTGCAGTATTTTTCCCTACAAAAGTGCAAATTTCCCCAACATATATATGTAAACCTATTAAAGATAAACAGTGAAAATCTGAATTTTGATTAAAGTGTGCAACAGAAACAGTGTAGTTCAACTGTAGCTCATCGAAGCCATTTGTGCTACCTTTTGTCGATTTTTTTTCTTCAGGATTACAAGGTCAGAGGACACATAGAAGCACAAGGGCAAACAGTATCTGCAGCAGCTGTAAATGTGAGCCAGCCATATTCAGAACAGATGAGGCAATATGGAGAGAGGGACAGAGCTGGGTCAAATGTTAACTATCTCCATTAGAGTCTTATCCAGCATCTGCTTTACGCTGAGGCCTTCTTCTTGAGCACGTGAGAGTTTATCTGTTAATACAGTAATGAATCGGTTAAAAATCAGGGAAAAAAAGCAGCGCACAGTTGAACAAAATATAAAGACAAAGCTTTGCTCAGGTTAACAAACAGTGTTAAATAATTATGTTCTGGTTACTGTTACAAACCCTGCCAGTGAGAAATTTCACATTTCAGTACCTTTTAAAAACAGGTTAGCATTCATTAAAAGGGAAAATTCACCATGTTTGATCTGGATGTTTTAGCAGTGCTGCTTTTAAATGTAGTCTACTGAAGCTGTTCATTCCTCTGTGCACAGTATTTTGACTGCAAAAGCGGAGTTCTCCGGCAGCAAATATTTCAACTGCTGCTACATGGCCAGAGAAAACAGAGGAAAAGCTAAAAACCAGCAGCAACAGAATCTTTGTTCATATCTGAACATAAATGCCTTGTTTGTAAAATCTGTATTTTGTGACCAGACCCTCTCTTGACCTGAGCGAAAGTGGCAGCTCACCAATTTAAACTGACTTCATTACTCTGCGTCCATAGAGGGGAGGACACAAAAATCTATACTTTAGTCTATACTTTAAACAACCCTGGAAACAGAGTCCGGTAAATGAGCGAGGGGTTCTGGGTGCAGGTATAACAGAGGGATGTTAAACACTTACTTTGCACCTGTTTCTCACATTGTAATGATTCAAAGCTGGTTGAAAATCAGTTAAGTATCTCTCTAAGGAATAAATGAAGGCTCTTCCAGCTTGGGTATCCAGGGGTCACAATGCTGCCCAAAAAAAAACAAACAAACAAAAAAAAAAAAAAACAGGGAAAAAAAAAAAACAAAGTTGCTATCTTGCTGTTACATTATACAGTGAGCATGGGCATTAGATGCTCGTGCACAATGCATTGTGGGGCATACAGGCAGTGCAACAGACGTGCAAGCAGAAGATCTCTGCTTTCTCAGTCAATACAGTACACACTGGGGGAACTTACTGCTTCAGTTGACACAGTTTAACATCAACACTGATTGGACATCTCCATAAAACTAGGGTTGTACTGAGTAATATGACGTTTCATTTGTAACATTAACATTCAAATTCTATGTCAACACTAGGATGCATACTCTGGGGCTTAGCCGAATGTTGGAGCTGAGGAACAAACGCCGGCAGACTTACTGCTCAGGGAAGAGCAGTTTTGAAGGACAGAGCCGTGAGGCGCTTTTACAGGAGCAAACAACAGGAATCACACTGGATTCTGCTCTGATTCAGGGCCTTTTTCTGGCAGGAGGAGAGCTTAGAGGGGTTTGTTTTAAACTGTAGGGATTAAAAAGTAAATTTGTCTTCATTTCAACCTGTTGCAGCAATGAGTCTGAACAATGCTCTACTGATTAGTCTCTCTCTTCATTGCCTGCTGAGTTAACTCGAGGGGAAACTTACTTTACATCATGAACATACAGAGAGGTCAAGAAGAGACTGAAAGAAAGCAACTGACAACTAGAGACTGATGATTGCCGAGTTCTGATATAGAAACAAACACAAGCTAGCTAGCTTCCAGCTAATGTGCGCTGTATGTTTGAGGGGCATGAACACAAATGATCCTGCAGTCACACAGGTAATGCAAGGGATGACTTTGTTTTGTTAGGTTGATTATATCATAAAACATGATGACAAACTTTTAAAGCTTCATCTGAACACTTTTCAAATAGCGCTAAAGCTTTGATAGTAAAAAAAAAAAGAAAAGAAAAAGACACTACATAAAAATTTTCCCTTTAAGAACATATCCTTGACTCCAATAATTCAGTGTAAATATTATGCTTAAGTTACAGACAGGACTGTAGTCAGGACTGCATTAGCTGGGTTTAGGAAAAAAGATGGCGCTTGGCCAACTCTGTGGTCTTACAAAGTATTTATCTGATGAATTAACTTCAGTTTGAAGTCCAAGAGTCCTCTCTAAACAGTTTGAGGTCAATGAAAAAAAATAACCTAAACAAAAAGAATGTTGGCGCGTTTAACCCCAAAATAAGAGAACATACATCTTATAAACCAACTCTCTCAACATCCAGTGCAAATGCTCACTAAAACTTTAAGATCGGTGACAGTCTGTCAAGTTGACTCAGACTTGTTCTTGAGCTTCACGGTTTGTGTGTGTCCTGACTGAAATGCTACAGAAAGAAATATGAATCTTTCAATAAAAGAACAGCCAATTCCAACTCCAACTAGATAAATCAAGTCAAATCTTAGATTTTCAGTTTATACCAGCTTTTTTTTGTTCTGTTTTACTTTTGTTTCTGTATGGCAAGTCGTCATAACATTTCAGAGAGGGATTCAGAGATGCAGAAGGAATTCTGGATCCCTTGCAGTTTTTTTAAATTTGACTTCCCCAGCTGTCTGCTACCAGCATCGTCATTAGCCTTAACCGCACAAGCACTATGCAGATTTTTATTGCACTGATGTGCTACAGCCCTGTCCTTAACAGAGGAAAATTTATTAACTCCATTCGGTATGTTTCATAACTTGTCTGACCTTCACCACCTGAAAATTCAGTTTGAGCATGCATAATGAGAAAATCATACATTTGTATCCCGTTTGTAGCGAGCCATACTTTGTTTAAGTTGTTGTGTCACAGACACCGTTGTCTATACTCTTTTTTTATGTCACAGCATTAGACAATATGCCTAGACTTGAGTTTGTGAAGAATGAAAGCATACGAGAGCTCGTTCCAGTTCAAGCCTCATTTAAAGCTACTCGCAGTTCATTGGTCAGCAGACGGTTTTTCTCAAGCTGCTTGTATAGATGGTCTTGACAGTCAGAAAGCAGGTAAGAGAAAGGGGAAAGAGACAGAAGGCAAGTTAGTACAACAAACAGACAAAGAGTTAGTTTGGCTTTAAAGCTAATCACAAAACAAGTTAACAGTGTGTTTTCAAGCGAACTGCCCGCCTCATGAAAAACTAAACAACTGAAACACTTACTTACTTACATTAGTCATTCACACTTTAAAAAGGTCTCACAAATGGTCACAAATCTTGTGTCAGTCACTCAATGCAACATCAAATACTCATTATTTCTTCTGCTAACTTTACACTTAAAGCAATTTCTACTAAAAAAATATTGTGTTTCTCTCTGTGATACTGATGACAACTAGGAGGATGCTTTCATGTAAGTGACTAATGAAGCAGGGCCCCTGTCCACCTGGTGTTTTTTTTTTTTTCCCCCCCTTTCCCAACGCCAGCACCTTTTTCCAACTGTTCTCAATGAGGACAGAGCATCTACAGCAGCAGGGGGGGCGCCACCCAGAAAAGTGCCGCATCCAGTGTCTTTTCCTGAGCGCTCTGACATTTGTGTGGCCGCTCTCAAGTGCTTATAGTTAAAAATTTCTCAACTTTTCAGGAAGTTGCTGGCAACATCACCAGAACTTTTCTCAACCAGCCTATCATATATCCTGGACAAGTCAAAGACATTCATTGTATTTTTGTCTCCTACTGATCGTGTCATGCACCCACATCCTCCATGCTCCGTGTCTGACTGCCGGAGCTATGTTAGCAGGGCCATTGTTATTATTAAGTCCATTATCCATAGATTTTCTCTCAGCGCATGGACCCTTATCCAGATTCAGAGTTTCACTTTTGCTGCAGGTAATGACACTAGAGCAAAATACATTTATTAGTCAGCTCTCAAGATTGAAATTCCTTCTTTAAAGATAAAGACACTAAATAGTCAGTAAGGGTGCTGCAGCTGTCAATGTGGAAAAAATTACATCTAAAACACCTAACCTGTTATGACTGCTGGTTTCTTACCATGTTCTTTTAATTCAAAAGCACGTGAACACTAGTTTGTTGCAAAAAAATAAAATCAACATCCCAATATTCCCATTATATCAAACAACAGTCCTCTCGAACAGAAAAGGGAACAGTGAATGTGAGAGGAGCCTTGAGTTTATTCAAAAACTACTCAACAAAACAAATTAAAACACAAAGGAGACAGAAATCAAAAAAAAAAGTGACAAATGGAAATGAAGAAACATGGCGGAAGAAAGGGGGAAGGGCTGGCAAAGATGGAAGAATGTTTATTTTACAGAAAGCGATACGGCTCAAAAGGTCTGTATGAAACATGGACAAACGGATGGCGGCAGCAACAGCCCAATGTGCAGGAGGTACACAAATGGATACACAGAGGAAACAAAGTTGGGCTGCGCTGCACAGAAGAGAAATGATGACACTCAACCAGCTTCTGAAGTGACGGGTGTAAGGATTTAGCTGTGAAAAAAAGGAGAAAAAGAAAAGTGTTGAAGGAAATTATAAAAGGAGGAATGGAAGGTGAATAACATGCAGAACCAAAAATAGGGAGGAAAAAATGCAGAACTGAGCCAGGAAATGAAAATGATGCTTATTAGGAAGTGTGGCTGTGTTGTGAGAAACTAAAGGGAAACAAACACTACTGCTCACAACTGTTAGTGGTTACCCACATTAGAAGGTTTTGGAAATCTAGCCTGAGAAACAAGTCAAAAACACATCCGTTCAGTTCACACGCAAACTCAATGTTAGACAAGCAGTGAATGCTGGTCTTAAAAGAATCCACTCTTCTAGAATTTAACTGAATAAAAACACTGCACTCAAACATGCCACAAGAGGGAGCTATTGTATGTGAGTAACAGTGGTTCGGGGTGTTGAGATCTACAGTGCAGAGCAAAAACAAGTGTGGTGTATTACATGGAAGTCATGTCGTTGAGGGCGTGGTCCAGCTCCTCGCTGATGGCCTTGTACTTCAGTTTCTGGGCATACAGCTCATCTATTGTGTGGGAATTATTATGAGGTGGCAATGAAGGATTTGCAATAAAATAAGAGGACAACAGAAAAAATAATAGTGTCAGAAAACAGAAGTAAAAAAAAAAACAAGAATAGAGAAACTGAAAAAAAGCAGGACAGAAATAGGAAGTGCACAAGGAACAGCTGCTGATGTTGTGTCAGATTCCTGAGGAGTCACTGAGAAACGGCCTCACATGTTCCATGACCCTGAGAAGACTGCTTGGGACTAAGCTGGCCTTGAAGAGTCACTCCACCAGAATGTAAAACAGCAGTGTGGTGAGAAATATTGTTGCTAGTATGAAAACTGTGGATCACCACTTTGTTCTTTTCCCCTCCGGTAGACAACTGACAGTGCAGACATTTGTCCTGAGGACTATTAAACTCCCTGCTGAGTAGATAAATAAACTCACACTGCACTGATGTTTACAAAAGAGGCGCTTTCTGTCACTTTCACAAGCGTGTCTTTGAGAAATTAGAGCAAACATGTGTATAGTTTATGATATCAGAAGATGATTCTAAAAGGAATCTATTAAGTCAAAGAAGGGTTGTTTTTGTGTTGACTGTTGAGAACTAACTGCCTTGAAATATAGCAAACACACACCTTCATTTTGTCAGAAAAAACTTTTACAATATCTGAAAATCAAGTGGAAAAGATTCATACCCTCCAAGTCATCAATGGTCTTCTCAAGCTTGGCGACTGATCTCTCTGCAAACTCAGCACGTGTCTCAGCCTGAGTGGAAGAACACAGTCAATTACTACCAATTTGTATTAAGTGGTTTACATTAATAACTACAAGCCTACAGGGCATTTAAAGAACTTAGATGCTATAAAAGTGCTGTGATAAAGAAATATTAATATAGTCAGCACACTTAATTCAAATAAGTGGTGAGTCGGCACTCAAGAAACAACAGCTACAAAATAAAAAACTTTTTTTCTAGTGAATTTTCAGATTATTCACCTCCTTCAGCTTGTCTGTCAGAACCTTGATCTCCTCCTCGTACTTGTCCTCCTTCTGTGAGTACTGTGGTTGCACACAAAGGTCAGAGTTAGGCACATATGCAACACAATATATTACACAAGAAAGTTTCAAACTCGTTTCAGTGTTTTACGATGTGGATTAATTGCCATTAATCGTCGTGGTCAGCCATCCTTACCTTCTCTGCCTGGGCCTCCAGAGACTTCAGGTTGTTCTGCACAGTTTTCAGCTCTTCCTCAAGCTCTGAGCATTTGCTGTTGATTTATGGATTTGGTTGAACAAGCAGGAAGATGACAAGGACCAATTATGACAGAATTTGCCTGAGATGTTAAAGTTGTGACATGTAGCAACAGATTGGGGGGGTGGTTACCTCTCAGACAGCTCGGCACGCTCCTCTGTACGTTCCAAGTCACTCTCAATGATCACCAGCTTACGGGCCACCTGAAGTCACAACATACAGAGTTTAGCTTGATACATCAAAGCTTGAGCTTGATACATCAAAAGACTGGATCAAATTCCTCAATTTATCCACTGTAACTAACAATTATTCATGACTTGGTGGCACTTATGTGCAACAGACAGAGAGTCGCCATTGATGTCAGCTGTTACATTAAAGCAAAAGAATGTAGAAAATGCTGAGCTCAAAGTTCAGAGGAATGTGAACAGCTGAGAAACTCGCCTCCTCGTATTTGCGGTCAGCTTCCTCTGCAATGTGTTTGGCCTCCTTCAGCTGGATCTCCTGCAGCTCCATCTTTTCCTCGTCCTTCATCGCCCTGTTCTCAATGACCTTCATGCCTCTGAGGGAAAGAAATTAGTATGGCGTGTAAATCATTAGCATCACAGGTGCAACAGCAGGTCTGTGTGTGTTTTGATAATTTCCTCTTGTAGAACTGGTAAGAGATCAACAGTATGTCACAAAAAAGTTTTCAGCTTATGTCTCATATTAATGAAGTAGTGAAGGCAGTCAGGACTGACAGACTGTTACATACACTGGATTACTATTTGGATAACATGTCTGGATACTTCACAGAAACGACGGTCTGTCATATGATGGGCAGCACTGAGCACGGGTGGTCACGTATGAACAAACATCGAGTAGAACGTGACATACACTCACCATGACTTATCATTTATGTTCCCATAAAAATTATACACCTGCTTTCATTATTATTGATAAAAAAAAAAGCTTGAATATCAACAAAAGTGCAAACAAACAGCGAATAATTTAGTGATGCAATTATACAAAACATCATCCGAGAAAACTGCTTTTCTTATTCAATGTAGCACTTTAATACACTGTTTCTGAACATAACTGCAATTTTACTTCCTGCCACCACTGGCAGCACTGAGCAGAACTGGTACCCTCAACAGAAGGTATCATGTGCAATCTTTGATTTTTAGTGTTTAGCAAAATTTAGTCTCAGTGCTGGAGTCACAGCAATTATTTTACTATTTTTCTTTGAGGCAATTAGTGCCAGCATTATCACTGTGTCCCAAAAAGTTTTCATCAGCATGAGACCCAATATTAAAGTACACTTGAATGATTCCAGACTGGATTTCCTTCTGTTTGACAAGCTCGGGATCCAAACATCCAGTTCTAATTATGCCAACTCATCCTTTGTCATAGCCCGTACGTCAACTAAAAAAAATGAACTGATGAGCTAAAAGCCCCACAAAATTTGAGGCTCTATGTATTTCAAGAGAGAACACTTTGAGTTTTCTACACTAAGGATTATTAGCAGGGCTTATGGGTGGACTGTGTTGGGGGGGGGGGGGGGGGGGGGGGGG
>JAQLOL010000001.1:24965596-24978266 GCA_029783665.1 Naso thynnoides
CCCCCCCCCCCAACTGAGTTAATCAATATGTCTGTATTGGTGTGGATCAGCAGATGAAAAACAACTCTTGAGCCAAACAATATAATAGAGAGAAAAAAGGAGAATGTGGTTAAAAAAAGTTAGATATTCACATCTTTTTGAGAAATAACACAAAATTCTAAGCAGATTTTTTACTGTGAGGACAAACCTTCTCTGTAACTGCACGAGCGCAATCAATGAGCTCTCGTTTGGTGAAGCCGTCGGACGGAGTGATCTGCAGAGATCCAGCCTTCTGGACAAGGAAGATGCAGCCATGCCCCAGCTCCTGCACTCGATTCTTGATCTGGAAACCGATCTGGACAACAGGGAAGATCGTACAATATTTATTTACTCGGCTGCTATTCTTAGTAAACATACAAAGAGGAAATTTGCATTAAAACAAAATCATGCACTGTGAATGTTTAGACAGAAAATGTGTCTCAGGTCCCACGTGACACATAGTTATTATCTGTATATTACAAACTTTAAGTGCTGTAAGATAAAAGTGCCACACTGATGCAGCAGAGCAGTATCGTGGGTTACACAGTCTGCCTTTGGGCGACACACAGGACATCCTCACCTCCTCTGGCTCAGCTGTGTGAGCGGCCAGTCGTCCCTGAACGGCCAGCTGGCTGTAGTCCACAGTCACCTGAGAGGCCAGAGCTCCCAGATCGTCTGGACACGTCACTGATTTGGTCATCTGAAGGACAAGCACAAACTGTCAGTCTAAGCAAAGCACATCTTGGTGATCTTATTTTGTTACACACAGGCTGGCTTTAGTTTTATATTAATAATATTAAAAGTTTTTAATTTGCATTTTGTTAAGTACTGGGCTCATAAACCAGCTGGGGTTTGCTTACACTGATACTTGTTTGTTACATATTTGGGGTGGGCAGTGATGTCATTATGAAATATAATGACAGACATTCAAAGCTTTGTTCAAAAAACTACGATAAAAGTTTCAGCCTTAGTTTACACTGTTTTTTCAGATTTTCATTCCTTTACAACACCTTTAAGTATTACAGTATTAGATTATTTCTTCCATTTTTATCTTATTTTTTTGTCTACGTAAAATTCCAAATTTTTTTTAACACATAACCACATCGTAAAAACCTAAAGACACAATTCTCCAACAACACCAGATAGACAGTCAGGTAAACAGTTTTTTCCCTTTCATAAACAATAATATCTTCTAATAACTACTATTTTGAAAAGGCTTACCATTTCCTGAGCAGTAACGGCAATGGCCTTAGAGTGTTTCACCATGCTGGTCTGGTAATCCACAAATGAGCCCTCAGGTTCAGGTGGTGTTCCTTCATCCAGCTGAGGAGAGACACACCCAAATACACACACACACACACACACGCACACACACAATTGGTTTGTCCTTCACATCTTCAAACATGAAGACAATTAATCATTCGGCTCTTTAGTTGCTGTGACATGTTAAATCTAATCTACACTTCAATTAGAGTTATTCTGCCAGGTGTGCAGGAATCAGTTCACGGGCAAACCAATGCTAATGCAATTTGATATTCCAATAAACACTTAGAATGAACGATAAACACTCCTAAATTATCCACCAAATCCACTCTATAATTAAAAATTTAAAATAGCATCCACTACAAAAACATTCAATCAGCAGCTTGCAGTGCATAAATTAAGTCTCTAGCATTTCTGATAAATTAGACAACACATCTGAGTGTCGTGGCAAAGCTGCGGAGATGAGAGCGATGATGCCGGGTGAGGAGAGCTGCAGGAGCTGCGATGAATAAACAAAATCGCAAGTACATGATGTTCGCTGAGTGAAGTGACACCTTGGACTTGCAGTCTTGACTAAGTGACAAACAGTTCAGCAGAAAAGCCTTCACATCATCTCTGCTGAATCTACAGCGGAGTGGCCGTTATGTCGATAGATTTTTTTAAGAGGATTATGTGCTTTTACACACTGAGTGACAAAACACACACACACCTGCTTATCATGCAGACCCAAAGCGAACCTCATTGCCACTCATTATTCAGGACAAGCCATGGAAAGTTGATGAAGGGATGCTGTTGCCTCTGGTGACCTACAACTGAGGCAGTTTTCCTCCTGTGCGATAGGTCCCACTCAGGAAGGTGCAGATGACTGTAATTAGTTGCTATTCTGTCTGTATTTGAGATAAAAGTTTTTTCTCGCTTTACAACTTATGTGGATGCCAATAGTTGGACTGTTAATTGAAGAGAAGGTCTTCAGGGTGAACACTTGCTAAGGGAGACTGTGCTGACAGTCAATTTCCCCTTTTCACTAACTTGTGATTTGTATTAATATGCTAATCAGTGGCTTTTTATGGTGCCTTGCAATCACTGAGGTTATTATCAAGATGTCACACAAAGGAACAGGAAATCAGAGCTTGTTTGCGCATATCCTGGAACATCTTGCAAAAATATTAACAGCATTTGCTGTCCTGCCATTTCTTCTGCACTCTATCAATTTCTACCTTATTTATTCCACTTGGTTTCTCAACAGGATTTTGGCTCCTTCCATTGAGACACTTGCCAAAACAAGAACTTTTCCGCAATGCCATTTTGCCAACTCACTGAAAACATGCTGAAGGAGAACGTCGGTGCGTACATAATTCTCAGGTGACTACAACTTTGTCCTCACTTAATTTTTTAAATCCCTGCAGCAAGAGGTGGAAAACTGAGACCTTTTCCTGGATTGTGACAAAAGTTTGAAGGAAAGCACCTCTGTGCAGCCACACAGGTTGGACCAAGTCTCAAGGCCACTTGATTTCCATTGCAGAAACATGCTCTTAGTACGTGGAGAGTCACATTTTTGGCAGGGAGGAAACAAGAGCTTGTGGCGTACTTCAAGTGTTTAGACTAGTTGTCCATGGTGAGTGTTACTGCAAGAGTGCCGGGATTACAAAGACTTGAGCAATTTAGGATAAAAGTGGATGTCTGTATTATCAAATTTGTAGCCTAGTGTCTTGTAACAAGCATAGACAAAGAAGAGTTGTGCAGTGTTCCCCAAGCTAATGTTGAGTTTGTGTACAGAACAGCTGCTATTTTCTCTACCTCAAGTCACAGCAAGAGAAAACTGCATCTGGCCTTTTCTGATGAGTTTGTGCCACTGGACAACAGATAAGAGATGACTGTCTGTAGCTGCTCCTAAATCCTAATCTGACCAATCAGATTCATGGGATTGGGGAAATAGAAAAGCTTATAGCCATGTTCCAGCAGCACTCACCTTGGCCATGGCCTCTGCGATGGATTCCACCATTCCTCCCACCATTCCCACTTCACTGGCAGCCTCATTCAGTGTCACCATGATGTCATCAACCGCCTCCTTCATGAGCTGAGCTGCCTCGGCTATGGCATCATGAGTGTGGGAAGCCTGTGTGACATCGAGACACAAGCACAGAATAAATCAGACTGCCCAGATGATCCTTCCTGGGTTAGAGCAGGAAGAAAAGAGTCGTACCTTCGGGTTTCCGCCGCCCTCCTTGGCAGCGTATAGCATCTGCAACGCAGATTCCGCCATTGTCTTGGTTTGGTCCAGGAAAGTCATCTGCTGCTGATGGTCCTTCAGCTTGGACGCCACACCCACAGAGGCTGTGATCAGCGGTTCAAAGTAACCCGCCAACTGGGTCACCTGAGGCAAAGCACAAAGGGTTCTGACAACAAGTTCTGTAAGACTTCATTGACTCCTTAGTTACAGCAAATGCTACCTCTTTAAATAGAGACAATAACTAGGAGAGGTACTGCTGTGATAATTAGCACAATTATGTCCATATGGCCCATTCCTAACAAATGGAAATGTCGTATACTGCTTCCCATCAAAAAAAGTATTACTTTGTTGCTAAACAGTCGCAGTTTTTAAGTAATTAACTCCCTGCCCTACATACCTTGTGCCCTAGTTGGGAAGCTTCGCCTCTGGCAGCGGTGGAAACGGGGTCGATTAAGTGGCCAATTTCCTGCACAGTGGACGTCAGCTGCTCTTGCAGCGCCTAAAGAGAGGAAATAAAAAGAAATGAGTTTTTGCCTTGCCTTTTTATGTGAGACAGTGGTATATTCAAATAAGTCAGCTGGAATCTACAAAAAAAGCATCAAACAGAAAGGGAGGGAAATCTTTGCCTCCAGCTACTTTAGCCTCTTATATGTGAGCTTAAACTCTTCATAATCTTTGATCAGTTTTGTATTAAAAATTTATCAATCTCTGGTACCAAACATAAATATTTAGAGGGATCCAGACTGTGGCTGCGGTTCTGATACTAGAAGGATCAATTAAATGTTGGTTTTTTGGTTTTGGTTTTTTAAATGACAATGAATCCCTGGTTTCTGTCTAATAAGCTGTTTGTGACCTAGCGTGGACCAAAACCTAATTAAAAATACCAATGACTGATCCATAATTTATTAGAGACACAAAAAGCAACACAAGGGCAAGAAAAACAAACAGTTTGGTTGTTAAACTGACTGATGAAAAGACAGAAAAAAGTGAGCAACTGAGATAAACAGACAGACAAGGACAAACAATGCAAACAGAGAAAGTTGCCGGTGCTTGTCCAAGGAAAATGTCGAGTCATTTTCTGAAGGTTGCTTACCTCCAGCGAGATGTCGTCCCTGCTGGGTAAGTTCTGGCTGACTGCTGCCAGAGAGGCCTGCTCAATGTCCCGGATACATTTGTTGATATTATCAATTGACGAGTCGCACTCCCGTTGGCCTGGGGCCTTGTCCCTGAGAAGAAAATGAGAAAAGGAAAAGAAAGCAATAAAAAGGTTGAAAATCAGAGTTAAGAGAAAGGATGATGTACAGGAGGAAAACAGGATAGAAAAGGCCATGAAGACAGGAAAAAAACATATACAGAAGACAGAAATAGAGCAAAGAAGCAGAGATGTTAACATAAACACAGACAGATTCCTGGATGTCTCTTTAACATCTCTTCTACTGGTTCTCGCATCTCATTGCTGCTCAAGTCACATCTGCTGAAATGTGGCCTGCGGGGTCTCATCGCTGCACAGGGAGATCAAGCTGGGCAGCCAAATTAGCGCTGAAGCCTCTGAGTGTTCTGGGGCAGTGGCCGCACGGGCAGAATAAGTTAAGTTAAATATCCATTTCCATGCACAGCAGCGTACTGAGAGCAAAACTAAAACAAAACCTCACCTCCGTGTGTAATGAGACTAACAAAGTTGTGGGGTTGGCTTTGCAGGATGGAGTTCATTCCCACTGAATAGAACTTTATCGCCACACAGCCAAGGATGGTGGAATTTGGTTTTAGTATCTAATAGTGTTGGGCACTGCTTCAGATTACATCACATTGATACACGTAATACATAATAATAAAGTGCAACCAACATCCAACATATATTACATATAGAATAAAATGCATCCAGTACATCCATACCGCATTTAACAAAGTGCAACAAACAGTACAAGACCCATTTATACACAACACATGTTAACAATGCCAGAGGGCCACGATGATGCTCAGTCCAATTCATGTGGAATTGAGAGTTCTTACTCTGTGGGGAAGAAGCTGTTCTTAAACCAAGTGGATTTTGTAGCCAGAAACCTGAGCCGCCCCACAGAGGGGAGAGGCTGAGATGAGTGGTTTGCTGGGTGGGAGGGTTTGACAATTCATTGGTGGTATATGGATTGGATTGAGGTGAGGGTGGTGTGGGCGGTCTTGGAGGCCTTATCACTGTCACTGTTTCTGTACCAGACTGTGACTGAAGAAGCTAGATAGATAATGCTCGATGTGTAGAAGCTGACTGGGAGTTGTTTACTGACTTTGAACTTTTTGAGCTGTCTGAGGAAATATATACGTTGTTGACCTTTTTTGAGGATGTGCTATGAGTTGGTGTTCTTTAGCACCACGGTGTATCACTGGATGCTACTGAAAGCCTGGGCTCAACTCTCAGTGCTCAACTGAAAGAAAGACCGTGATAAGGGCATCAGAACTGAGTGAGATGCTAAGCTGGCAGCATGCCTTCTGAGCCAGACAGAAATATTAAAATTCAGCGTGTTTAACACTAAGAATTAGATCCTCACAGGAATCCGTTTTGTTCTGATCAAGGTCAGGTAAAAAGCAGCAGAACAAGAAGATTAAAAATTTAAAGAAAGCATTTGTATCGCCATGGTGAAATGTTGGGGCATCTGTTCTCAAGGACATAGTGTTCACCTCACAGGCATTTTTAAAGAGTCAGAAGAATGAAGGTTAAAGTTACTTTTCAGTCACTACTTAATTCTTTTCTTTCTTTTTTTTTACCTAAGTTGTAACTTTTCACCTCCCATAATCCTCTTTGTGTACCCAGAAAGAAAAAACATCACTGCAGAAAAAAAACGGAGCACAGTAGTGCAAACATGGAATTAAGGGATAAAATTATGATGTTTTATTAACCTCCCGGAGTTTCCGCTAGTTGCTTGGTAACCTCATCATGACAACAAGACTCCAGGAAGTTGTTGCTTTTAGCCAAGAAATATTCTGCCAATTTTTTGGTACAGATCAACAGGCGAGGCAAAGTATGAGTTGTTGGTAGGTAGATATTGTTGCATTGCCTGCAGCCTGGCTAGCCATTAGCCCACTCCAGTCCTTATGCTATGCTAAGCTAACTGGCTGCCGGCAGTATCTTTAAATTTTCTACAGAGACTTGAGAATGGTTTTGTTTTTCGCAGCCAATTCTAGACAAGCAGCAAATATTCCATTATGGGTTGACCTTTATACAGTATGGTGTCACTCTTCACTTTCTTGAGGGTGTCATAAGTTCTCGCTCACTAACCGGATGGCTGTGATGAGACTCTTGATGGAGTCGGACACAGTGCGGGAGTGACCAGCCAGAACAGACCAGGTGGGTGGGTCTTTGGGGTTGATCACCAATGAGCGAGCAGTCTTGAGCAGGTGGGTGGAGCTGTCCAGCATGGAGCGTGCTGACTGAAGGATCGGCTCCTGCGCTGCACACCCCTACAGGGACACACATTAAACTTGAGCAAGAATGTAGAAAAGTATTCAGAGCAATATCCTGTTTTTCCATCATAAAACCTCTGATCTAGGAATTAATGTGTACATTAACACAACAAATATTATTGTTCACATGGCCATACTTCACTGCTGATTTGAGCAGGGACGCTGGCAAACTCTGGGTTGGAAGCAAACGTTGTCAGGTTTTCAACAGCCTCGATTAGGGGAGCCGTGGCAACTCGACACCTGTTTCTGTTCTCCTCTGAGAAATCTCCATCTAAGGCCTAGAAAGGCAGAAAGATGGAAAATGAACATAAATCTGATGTTACTAGAGTACCAATTAAGTTAAACTAATCCAAGAGTTAAGAATCAAATCAGCGAAACAACTCTGATCTCAACAAATATGAGCAGATATAAATTACAAATATTTCAGAATTCACTCAACAGAGGATTCGTCTTAATTATCCCACCATCAGTCATAAAGCAAATCACTGTCAAAGCTGAATTCATCTCTAATTTGTGGCACGACAGTTACAGAACAGAGCCAACCTTTTTGACAAGGCTGGCAAAGGAATCCTACCCTACCTTGATGGTTTTGACCAAGTTGGCAGTGCTGTTGGCCACCTCCTTGGCTGACTGGACAAAGTGCCTCTTGGCAACTGGGTTGGTTGTCTTGGAGGAAGCCAGACGGCAAGCATTGCACAGCGCTGAGGTGTGCTTTGCAACAATGGTGGCTGCAGAGAGCACCTGCCACATTATAAGCAACAAAAAGTTAAATTAGCAAGTAGTTGTTCAGTAGATGACAATGAAGTCAATAACTACTTAACCAAGAGTCATGATTATATAAATTATCTAACATTTGTGCCACTGACATTTTTAAGTATAATAAGACAACATAAAAAACATAAACAAACATAAAAGTTAAGGGCAGGTGCAGGCAAGTAAAACAGTAAAAATATTTCTACTATTGAATTTGCTGGCACCTGCTTTTATCTTCTGCTACATTCTGGTGAGCTGGAAACAGACTATGTAAGAGCGCTGTGGGGGGCTTTAATTAGGTTGTTTGTTTTGAACAAAGAGTGTTGCTGAAGACGATAAAGGTGATAATGAGGTAAATATTTGACGTTTAGGCCTGCAGCGAAGGCGTCTGGATACACAGTTGGACACTACTCCATCAGGCATTTGCAGAAAATACATAATTGTAGAGCTATAAAAAGATGCATTTGTCAATATCAGTAGTTTGAACACAGCCATCTAACTGTTGTTATGGGTTTAAGTAATAAACAGGAGAATTTTCTTTTTGAAGTGTCCCATTAAACCTAAGAAATTTGTCTCGAAACATGTCACTAATGTTGCCAGCACGAGAGAGGGACTCAGGGATATTTCTAAAAAAGGTAAGTATGACAGAAATTCTGCAACAATATCACACTCATACTCTGCAATTCTCTGGGTTTAACACTCATCAATGCAACACTCTGATCTAATAATAAATCACACTGTGACACATCTCTGCAGAGAAACAAAGAGACCCATCTGACCATGCTGCCAGCACATAAACTTGTTATAATCTAAATCAGACTGACGGGTTTTTGCCAAATTACCACACAGAGAATTTTGTTATTGCACTGACCTGGGAGGGACTACTGTCTGGATCTACAAGGTTCTGACAGGCCATCTGGATCGCCTGGTTGGCTTTGGCAAACTGGATGGGATCCACCAAACCCTGGTGCCCTGCCTGACTGTTGGGATCAGACACACCCACCAGATAAGATGCCTGTAGGGATGAGAAATAAAACAAAAAACTCCCATCATTAGCAACAAAGAGTTCCAGTACTAGTAATGGCTCTTGTTGTGTGAGACTTGTTCCTCTCCACATTCTGTACCTGTCCTGCAGCTTCTGTGAGGCCACACAGGGCTTTTGAGGCCGATCCTACGCAGTCTCCGAATGCAGGCACATCTCCGTTCTTGCAGTTCTGTGAAATACCTGCCATTGACTCTCCCAGGACCTGGACAGAATGAAGGAGCAGTCCAGCAGAGGGCAGAGAGCAGAGAGAGGGATGCTTAGGATGCTAAGCTGTATGTGTTTGATCCCTAGACTGTTTGATTTCAAGGCGTACCTTGGAGTTTTCCATTACACTCTCGATGCAGTCAAAGTAGGAGAGGTCACTGACTGGCTCGTTGGGATTGTCCAGCATTCCTCTGACGGCCTGGGAGATGAGTGAGCAGAGTGAGTGTAAGAGAGTATTTCCTGGTTATTTATTTTCACAAAATTCTCTCTGATAAATGCCAGATGAAATAATTACTACAGTTGCTAATTGCTGTTATTTCATTTTGGACTACACAGGTCTGTTTGATGCATTTGATGATATGATGGCTGACTGTTCCTGATTGATAACACGGTTTATATGTTCTGTTCACCTCCAGCTCTCTCAGGGCGTTATCACACTCCTTCTGGCCAGGAGCCTGCTGTGTGCACAGTGTGATCAGCTGGTTAATGCTGTCAGTCACTGCTCTAAAACAAAGAAAAGAACAAAGAAAAATAAATACACTCTAGTCCTTGAAGGCTGCAGCAATAACAGTTGTTTGTGAGCCTGCTGCCTTTGACGTGTCGAAGCACATCTATTAGATTTGTGTGTGCATGTGCATGTGTGTGTGTGTTTGTGTGTTATTAACAAAGCCTCTGCGTGCATCCCTGCATACATCTGTTTGGCTGTGTATGCAAGCTCCACCTCCATCACTAAGTGTTTGAAATTCTTTATATTTCTTTCAGCATGTCTTTTTGAAAATTTTTGCTTTTTTTAAGAAAATTACAAGTGAGGTTTGGCAGCTGCAAGCCAAATCCTTTGATAACAAGGACGCCAGATAACTGAATGTATTTGACTGATAATATGGATTTTGAAACACAGAGTTTAAATCAGGGGTAAAGGAAAATATTGGATATATTGTAATATATTCACTATGTATAAAAGCATCAGAAATCATGTGTAGGTGTGTATGTGGCCAGCTGTGATACCTCGCAGCAGCAGCTAGCAGGTTCTTGGCGTTTGCTGCTGCAGGGTCGACAGACAGACTCTTAGCTGCCAGCAGCAGCTTGCTGGAAGCCATGGAGATGTTCTTCAGGTTACCAATCACCTGCACCTGGTCATCTTTTTTCTAAAAACACATAAACACGTAACACAACGGCATCATCAAACACACAAACGTGACTTGGACGGACTTCGACGTGATTGTGAAACTAATGTAACGAGACCAACCTGAGTGTGGCCAGCCATCTCTATACCAGCATCCAGGAACTCGTCAAAGTCTTGGCTAAACTTTCCGGAAGCCACAGCCAGTTGGCTGCTGGAGCCTTTGGAGGCATGGACCACCTCACCCGCTGACTGATTGAGGTCTGCTGCCGTTTGGTTCAGCTCACTCTGGGCTTCCTGAAAGGACTTGGAGGCTGGAGGGATCTGATGGAGGACAGAGAGGAGGAGGAAAAACATGAGATTGAAGATTAAATTGGAAAAAAAAAAAAAAACTCAGTCCTTCCTGTGATGTTTGTGGAAGTAATGGAGTTAAATATAGATCTAACAATTCCAAAACTACCACATCCATTCTAGCCATCAATTTTGCTTTTAGCTTGTATGCGTCACTGATATCAACACATTCCTCCAAGACTTGTTCTGCTGTGAGGTATTTAAAGAAAAACACATGATGGTTATTTGCTGGCTGAGATCTGGTGCTTCACAGAGCCAACTCACAGTTTCAATCAGCAGCTTCTTACTGGCCTCGCCGATGCTCTTGAGAGCCATGTCTACATCCTTCTGGCCAGGCAGACAGTTGACGCAGTTGTTCAGGGAATGAGACACAGCTTTGGCCACCTGGAACACACAGTACTCTGAGTTAGAGCAACCAGGCGAAACTGTAAATCTACATTTAAAAAGAGCAAGGTAGAACAGTTGCAGAACAGTCTTTTTAAGAATTACACTTTCCTTGTCTTATAACCATCAATCAATATGCCTGTGTGTCGTGTTTAATTACACAACCAGTCACAAACTGGGTTGTCAAAGGAGGCCAAAAGAGAAGCACATGACCACATGAAGGGAACTTAGTGATGCACGTCTTTGGGATACACACAAGAGCCAGCAGGTTCCAAAAACAGCCCATAATCCCATTGCAATATCAGACAAGCAGTATTATATTTGAGTTTTTTATTAGCCAAAAAATGCCTTATTTGTGGTTTTGTGATACCTAACTACTGAGAAACATTTAATATATTCAATTCATGGAGAAAATATGAGGCATACACGTAAATAATTAAGGGACTTGGCCTGTAAATACACCACCAAGTTTATTAAAGTAGTCCCTTATTGAATTTGACAGGTGTTCACTTTCATTTATTACTCAGCAGATGTAGACACACATCTGGCTCAGACTTCACACTGTGAGAAAACATCATGGAGAATATATAAACCAAAGAAGGGAAGTTGGGGGAAAAAAGAATTGACTTTCCTTCAGAAAAATATCTTTAAAAAGTCACATTACTTAGGTGCATAAGACATGAAATTCAGTGATGTGAAAGGTTCATAATCTTAAACGTTCTATTTTTTGTCCAAACTCAGACTCATCCAGGAGTTCCAGGTTTTATTTGTAATGTATTAAAAATGTATCAAGAACTGAATATGTTGCACGAACTTATATTAAGGAATGAGGAGTGAGATAATAGCCCAACTACAAATTAGTAAATCAGTGCTTGTAAACAACAGTCCCATGAAATTAAACAGGTTGTAAGTAAATTCTTGTTTTGACATCCTGCAGAATTGTCTTCGCAGTGATGGTGTCAGCTTTATATCACTGATGCTGTCTTCAGACATCTTGACCCATCTCACCTGCGCCAGCCTCTGCTGACTCTCAGCATCTCCGGGGGAAATCAGAGCCTGCTTGGCCTCATGAATGAGAAGCGCTGAGCCCTCCATGACATCACGAGCTGAGTCCAGCATGGCGGCAGCAGCCTTGGGGTCCGTGGTGGAGGCAGCGACGCCGCGGGCCGCCTGGGCCAGAGTTTTCAAGGCCTGAGCCGTCTCTCGGGCTGCTATTCCTACATACAGGATCAGAGAAAGCACAGATTTGACAACAGCTACAATCACAGAGGTACCTCAGAAGAAGTATGACACTTTATCATGTAATCATTTTTAAATTCTGAAGTCACACTTTAGTATTCAATTTGCACAGGATGTTTGTTTAATGCACAGAAAACATTTGCTCTGTTCTGACAAATGTGTTGCAACAAGCAACACTGACAAAACTTTTGATAGGAGAATTTCTCCTTAGGTTCTATGGAGAACCAGGGACATGGTAGAGGTGATAAAAACTCTCTGGAAAACGTGTCCATCTAAAGAAATCAAAAATGGGCAAGTTTAATTAGTTCAAAAATCTTTAATATCCTCATTAGTTTTGCCTTACTGCCTGCATCACACAAAGCAGTCTATTTAGACTTAGTCAGATCAAGCAAAACATCAACTGGCCTGTGATACAGGATATTTGGTAACTGGGTTATTCAATCACATCTCAAGCAGTTAAAGTATTTTGAAGTCATGTGAACAAAAGAAAGAAACTCTGGGTAAAGTGTGTGCTGCGAAGCAAAGGATGCTGGGTCAGAAAGGCGTTGGTGGCAGTGATGGCACTTTCAGAGTGTAAATGTATAAGACTGGGGACATTCTATTGTGAATG
>JAQLOL010000001.1:24999793-25013089 GCA_029783665.1 Naso thynnoides
CCCCTTGGATAAGAGGCGAAACGTCTTCCTAGACAAATACAAGTCCAGTTGCCTACGATTCAATTTGCCCAGAAAGATGTGTAAAAGGAAAAAAGACAGAGGTACCAAAACCTTGTGAAGGAGAAATTTCAGAAGTGGTGCCTCTGTGATAAATTCTGGCTAAGTTTTCAGTCAGGTGTTGCGTGTATGTGTCTTACCAGGGTGAAGCTCTTCGGTGAGGCCGCCCACCTCTTCACAGTGGTGAGTGGCCACTCCTGAACCACGTCTTTGGTCCTCTCATCCACTCTCATCACAGACTCTTTGGTGATCCCCAGGAGTCGCGGCACCAGCTTGTTCTTACTCTTCATTTTTTCCTGCAGAAACAAGCAAAGAAAGACTTAAAATAATCTTTCCAAACCACACAAACTGGACACAAATGCGAAATGCCACCATTTAGCGCAGAACACTGCATTCAACAAATACTAAATCAAACTAGACTACAATTAGAAGGCACTTTGTAACCCTAAACTTGGTGCCATCCTTCTCACAGTGAAGCAACATTAAAAGGACCACTGACAACACAACATCTGGCAACAGCTAATGACTCATACAAAAACTGCCAACACTGCAAAGGGGGTCCACCTCCAATCTTGAGCTCTGGTAAAAAAAAAGTTTGCAGCAACAGCTTGTTTGATCTTATTAGTGTTGGACTGTGAGGTTTCTATCTACACTTTTTAGTCCCTGAAGTTTCGCATCACAGCGGTTTGAGGCATTAAAGCTGAGGTAGGCAGTTTATTTTTGGTGCAATCAGGGAAAAAATCCATCATAATCTTTCAACATATTATGATTCAGGTGGTCTGAAAGACTAGGCTTCTGCGCCTCTCCTTGGCTCTGTATTCAGATCATGACGGGCACTTTTTGGCCAATCATGGGTCATTTCAGAGAGCCTGTATTCCTACTGGCTGCTCCATGTGACGTCCCTACGAGTTGACTGGCTAGCAAGTGATGTGCCTTATGTTCTAAAAGTGGCCTCTGGCAACTTGACAAGCTGAGCTGCAGGCGACACCTTCAGCTTGAGCGGGCTTGAGTCAAGCTGACGGACCAGTTTACATTAGTGCAACTTTCCCTTCAATTATTTCATCCTATCGTAAATCTTTGGAGCAAACTGGACTTAAAAGAGTGACAACAAACCAAATAAAATGTTAGCCTCAAGAAAAACAGGGAAGTTAGGGTGCAGCAGAATTGCTTCCTTAGGAGTCTCATGCTACAGCTATCTTGATTTCCAGACGTTGCCTACCCCAGCTTTAACAAGGCCTGTGACATTAGCCAATGTTCATCTACATGTACTGCCACTGGTTTTAAAGATGTCTGCTGCAGTAGTGGGATCAACATTATCCACCATAGTACCACAAGCACTCTGAGTTCGAGTGCTGGGGACCATGCAGTTCTCTCTACCATCCACTTCAATTAACACTTTGCAAGTTATGTTAATTTTTCCTCTGGATTTATAATTGCAACATGTAGCGTCTCTGCTTTCCATTGTCTTAAGCACTGTATGCAGGACATTTTTCACTCTATTGAACCACACTGTACAAATAAAGGAAAACAGGTAGTGAGCCAACAAGACATGGACCTCAGTGAAGCAAAGATTTTTATTCTGAATTTTTATTTTGGAATTTTATTTTTTGTCAGGGAGCATTTTTGCCCACATGAATTTTCTGTATTTTTCACATCCTGCCGCCTACTGAGGGTGTTACTTGAATAAAAAGGCATTCAGAGAAAAGGAAAGATTAACAGTTCAAGCAGCTTAATTTACATTCATTGGCATGACCATTTGAAATTTTAATTTTGCTGTCATGCTGATCTGCCAAGACAGGTCTAACCAGTCAAAAAAACCACCAAAACTCTTCTCAGCCAGTCATTAAAGCATAACGTCTTAATCATGTCTTGAGCTGCCTGTCAAGAACTCTCAGCATCCTCTTGTATTCATTAAGCCTCTAATGTCACACTCCAGTCACTCTCCGAGCCACAGAACTTCTTTTCCTACCCCTGGCATGGAAAGAGAAAGTGTTTGTTTCCTCAGGAGCTGCAGTCGGTGAGCAGATGGACGAGCGGTGATGGGCTGTGACGTGAGGGCAAAGAGGTGAATTGTGTAAAAGTCCTGGAGGACCTGCGAACTTTCTGGGGCCTCCAGGGGGGTTATGGGTTAGACGCTATAGACTGCGTTTTTCCAGGGTTATTTTTAAGATGTTTCTGCTCCACTGGATCACACTTGGGAGTGGCGTAAAAGACAAAGGTGAGCAGATAGGATTTCAAATTGATCAAGGGGAACACAGATCCAAGGCCAGGAGGTGGGATCTGGTTTAAGTTCTGTGTGTTTTACTCTTATAAAGGAAAAGTATAGGGTGGACTTGCAGGGCTGTGGAATGTTTGAGTTGCTGCAAACAGAGATTTGATGAGGCAAGCGCTGATCTTAAAGGGAGCTTGTTGTTTTGTTTTGTTTTTTAATACCTCACCTCTGCCCTTATCCTCTGGTGCTGAAAGCTACTGATGAAAAGCCAGGAACTGTCTGACAAAGAGTCAGTAACAGCAGCACAAGTGACTTTTTTCTGCAAGCAATTACCAGAAATGATTTAATTTCTACGAGAGCTCGGCCATGAGGAATGAATAGGTGACATCTGGAAAGCAGAAAAGGAGAGTCTTTTATGACTTTGTGGACATCCTCTTTATGACAAATGACGTAAGAAAAGTAAAGTTCTTCTTTTCATAACCATTACACTGGTGCTACAATTAAAAACAGTAAATTGCTCCACTAAATCATCACTAGCAGTTGGACTTATTTGGTGGGGTTACTGGTTCCGTGTTGGCCTGTGTGATGCCTTTCAGTCTCACTTATTCACTCCACTTCCTCCCTCACTCGCTCGGAAAAAAATTCTTTAGTGCCACACTCGGCTGCACAGACACATCTGATTTCCTTCCAGCAACACGCTCAACTCCCTGCAGACAAAGTGCTGCTGCTGTGTGTTTGTATATGTTTGTTAGTGAACCACAGAGAGATGCCAGAGATGTTTGAGAGATAACAGCTATTGGGATAAAAGCTAGTCAGTTATTGAAGGTTGAATTTGAGTTTTTCAATCCAGCTTAAAGTGAAAAGGACTGAAAAATGCTTCGGATGCAGCGATGAAAATACTTCACATTACTATTAAAAAGGGCCATTGTGCAAGTCTAATTAGAAATTTTGCATTGGAGCAACATTTTTGCAAAAAGTACATTAGAAAATTCAGCTTTGAGAGAAGCTTTCTATTCAGCGCAAGGGCAAGAACATGCCAACTTTTCTTCCTGTAACATTTTCAGATCTGGCATGTTTTGAGCAGGACATTTCATCTCTTGGATTGGGTGAATAGAAGTTTTAAAGGTTCAGGTGGACTGACAACATTCCCAGCTGCTCAGTCTTCTCAAACCTTTTTATCCAGTTAACACCAAGCACAGAGAAAAGAATTCACACTCAGGCAATAGAAGACTCTGACTACGTTTCCAATTCCAAAATCTGCTGCCCCCTCCATAAATAATTCAATTCAAAAACAACTTCAGGCTGAATTTCCCATTTAAGAGAATAGATCTTTTAATGGAATAAAATGTTTTGCCACAACTTACCTTGACCAGAAAGAAGGAGACACCATAGGTCCGCAGAGACCGAGCCAGCTTGACATATTTCACTTTTGCCTCAATCTCTGTCATTTCTCCACAGTTTTTGTGTTCCTGCAGGTCGGATTTAACACATATTTAACATGTGAACAGTTGCAAAACACTGCAAAACAATCAATATGTGTCTTTTTGTGGGTGTGTGCATCACCTCACCTGGAATACTTTCTTCTCAGCTCCTCTCTGCTTTATGTATTCTTTGGGTAGAAACTCCTTCAGGCTTGAAAAGAAATGACACACAGAGGAAGCTGGAATTAATAAAAAACGCATGACCTAATCTTTTCTGCTTTAGCCTTAAAACTCAAAAGAATTGAATGAATTCTCTTACTCAATTCAAATTAAAATAAGTTCTATATTTCATATTTGCCAAAGAATCTAATGCAAAGACGGATGCTTAGGTGACTGAGAGGAGCTGGTGAAGATTTGAGAAGAGTTTCAAACGGATGGAAGAAAAACCATCAGTGAAGGAGAGAAAGTTGAGCATTTAAAGTGTGTGTGTGTGTGTGTGTGTGTGCGTGTGGAACAGCAGACAGGTGTGGAGGGGGAGGTAGGATGCCACAGATGAAAGCAGGGAAGCCTTTCCTACTGATTACAGCTATTATCTTGCATGCACTTTTATATTTACTTCCATTTTCTTTTGTATTATATTTTTACAATTTTGCTTGCAGCTACAGATGCTCGGCCTCCTTTCGCGCACAATTACCTCATTGAATCTTCTAAATTAAACAACAGATTCTATCATTTTTGGCCATTGCTTTTACAATCTTTTTGCGCTTTTGATCTGACGCCCCTGTCAGCAAGATGATATTATGTCTCTGCCCTCTAAAATTGCTACTTTCATCTGTTCTATGATATGAAAATGCTTTGGTTCAGGTTTGGTCAAGTTTAGGCATAAAAACAAACTTGGTTGAGTTTAGAGAAAAATCATGATATGGTTTAAAATAAGTTAAACAACTTTTGTCACATTTTTGGAAAAAAAGAAAAAAAACTGACTGGCAGCTGAAAACACAAACACACAACAAACACTGTCCTTCTGCTTATGTTTTGTTCACACACACACACACACACCCTATGGATGTACAATAAACTGGACTGGGACTTAAACATGTTGCACATTTACCTGAAGTTTGATGATGTTACACAATAAAAGTAGCTTTTCTGTAAAATGCCAATTTTATTTAATATGGATCAAAACTCTTCACGCTTTACTACTAAGAGATCCTCTCGTGGGATTGACACTTACTCTAAGAATCCAGTTTTGTGTTTGTGCTCAATGTGGGGTCCAAACTGGATCTGAGCCTGGATGCCTCCAAACTCGCAAGCCTTGTCAAAAGACACAGGGTGGGAACCATTTAAGATGTCATCTCGAGCCTAAAAGACAAAGAAAATGTGTTGTCAAGCAAACATATCTGATTTAGCTGGAGACATAAAACCTTCCAGACTGACAGCTTCAGACGGACAGGTCAGACCTGCACATAAAGCAGATTTAGCTGGACCGGGTCCCTGGAGTCCACGTTCTGGTCGGAGTAGAAGAACTTGCGTCTGAGCAGCAGGGTCTCGTTCTCATCCACCCCCTGCTCTCTGAATGTTCTGCTGTGGTCCAGCCAGTTCACTAACAACACAAAGTACAGCCACAGTGCTCAGATTATAACAAAATCTGTCTATAAAATGGAAGAAAGACCTTTGGAAGAAAGATTTTTTCACAATACTCCAATCATTGTGATTATGGAAAGACTAAACGATTTAAATGCAGTAAGAGATAAAAGAATCCTCTTAAGTTTCAGTTTAAGTGATAATGGTTTTAAGAATTAGTCAGATAATACAACTCCAAGCTATCTCCACGAGTTTTTTAATTTAACATCTTTCACTAAGAGGTGGTTTCACTCTCATCACTCTACCATAAATCTAAGATTCCTGTTTAAGATGGTGAATATCTCTGGTAGCTACTAAAATAAGCTATTATTATATTTGAGTAGCATGGCACTTTTATTAAAGGTCCAGTTGGTAGGATTTAGGGGAATCTATTTATAGAATAGGGCAGAAATGGAACACAATATTCATAATATCTATGTTTCTTTATTTGTTCGGAATGACTTTCATATATAAATCTTTGTGCTCTTATTACCTTAGAATGAGCCTTTTATATCTACTGAGGGAGTAAATCCACGACCACTAAGTTTGCCATGTCGTATCACCATGTTTCTATGGTAGCCCAGAATGGACAAATCAAATACAGTCTCTAAACAGAGCGTTTCACTTTCTTTGCAAGCCTTGTCGCCACTAGTTAGTTAGTTTGCCTACATGCTTCGAATTGGGGAATGTTTAGTCAGTTGAATTATACAATTTCATTGCAAGATGCCGTTAAATCCTAGAATGGATCTTAAAGGGTTGACCTTTGTGCTATCAGGTCAGGTCAACAGGTTTTTAGCATAAACATTTTTACAAAAACAAATAAAGATTAGGTCATATATTAATATGGCTGAGCTCACGGTCGTCGTCGGTGTGCAGTTTGGCTTTCAGTTTTTCCATTTTCCTCTCATCTCGCAGCAGCGTCCTGTCTTTCTTCAGCGTACCCATCCCATCCTCCTTCTTCTCCTCCACTGTCTCCTGGATCAGAGAGTATTCCTCATAGTTTGTGATGCCTGGAATCGTAATGACAAAAATATGATTTTTAATAGTCTAACAGAGTCCTGTTGAAGATATGCTTAACTTAACACATCATGCATTTAAACTGATCTTTTCTTCATGCTTTGTGAGTATCTCTGCGTTTCACATTCTCATTTATGCGGGCAAAAGCTGTTGTACACCAGACGAAGCTATTAAAATTGTTAATTGAGTGTATTCACATTCTTATTTCCCAGTGATAGAGGGGTCACTGCGCATTTCTGAGCAGAGACGATTGGAAGCCAGGATGTTATTAACACTTATAGTTAGTATATGAGCTTTTAAATAGGACAAGTGACAGTTAAAATATGTAAAACCTGTAGGGTACACTTGAGAAAAGAATGACATTATGCTGGAGGAAAAGGCTCGTGTAAGAGCTATGTACCTATTCTACTGCATATAGTCACTAGCAGCTCTCCCACTGTTTTGGAGTCGTCCACCATGATGGTTTTAACGGCGCCATCCAACATTTTGATTTTCTGGGGCCTCTGCTTCTTCTTGTATTCAAGAATATCCTGCTCAAAGACAAAAGGTAGCGAAAGGAGAACAGAGAACAAAAGAAAAAAAGGGTCACAAAGAGGAGAGAGGAATGCAGGAATTAAATGTAAGAGAGAAAAGTGAGGGTGACAGAGAGAGAGAGAGGCTGAAAGTGCCGCTGAGAAAATGATCAAATGCATCCAGGTTGCGTGGAGAGAGGGGAGAATATAGGCCAGAAAACCTTATTTAACGGCTGCCTATCACAGCCCACTGCTCCCTTCCAATCACAACAATGAGGAGAGATTTGGTTCAGAATAATTGGTCACAGTCATGCCTTCTACCTGGGTTGCCTTTGGTGGATTTGAAGAGGAAAAACCATTTAGAGCTGCATAACCAAACTCACTGATGTACTGAGACGGAGTGCTACAAGCCAAACTACAGTCTGCCGGGCCTTCGGCAGCGAGGATCAGAGACCGGCAAAGGATTTACAGCTGGCTGCAGCTTCTTTAAACGGCACTTTTTAAAAGGTTCCTTTGATGTTTGTGATATCTTTTTTTTTTTTGCCTGTGCTTTTATTTTCTCATTCAGCGTCATTGTTTTTATACGTCTGTGCAGGATTTTATCATTAATTTCTATTGTGCACCAGCTTTATTCCCAGTTCATTTTAGCTGTTCTATTGAAGTGTTTAATTCGAATTCAGTTGTTTGTATTCTCACAATAAAGCACTTTGTCAATGATAAAGGTCATATATCAATATATAGATGTGATATTTATTTTAGGCTTGTGCAATGTGTTGCCTCGGCCAGAAAGTTGGTAGTGGCTGAAGGTTCAAACTGTTTTATGAAGCTTGTTGTCTTTTCTACATAGTGTGAATGATACTGAGATTGTTTGTATGATGATGACGATAGTTTTCTTGATGACTGATGTATGTTTTCTGCTATGAACTGCAGGACTGACAGAGCCCATAACAAATTTCCCTATGGAGACATTTAAGTATATCTTATCATCATAGGTACTATGCCTCAGCTGGTGGTGTGTGTGTGTGTGTTTGTGTGTGTGTGTGTGTGTGTGTGTGTGTGTGTGTGTGTGTGTGTGTGTGTGTGTGTGTGTGTTAAAAAAGCTAAGACTGACTTTTTGTACATTGTTTTATCTCAGATGTTAAAGTCTGTCAAAATATCGGTGAATAAATACATAATCACTGATTTTTGCCTCTTAAGGGGAACTTTTTCACCTTTATGTATCAAGTATAACAGAATCTTGGTAACACTGTCGTGATAAATATTATGAGTGCACAGTATCATGAGTTACTTTGTGATTCCCAGCTCTGTTGACGAATTCGTTGAGGTCAGTGTTATGTGCATATGTCAGTCCAGGAAGTCATGCATAGCTTCCAAGGTAACCATTTATGCGTGTGTCCTGACAGGCTGATACACTTACCCCATTGCGGAGCATATAGTAGTCCAGTGTTCTTCCAGACTCCAGCCAGATGCCCTTCCTGGGGTCTTCATCAGACAGAAACAGACCGTAGTCTGAAGCTGGAACAGGGAAAAGAAACATCAGCATTTTAAAGATGGTTGTGATGGAAGTTATTCCTAAAACTGAGATCAAACTTCAACCACGACCTGATAGATTTCAGAATTGGGAACAAAATGAATTGTTGGATGCAATAATGACTCATTTCATCCCATTCACGCAGTAACAACACATTTTGTGATGTCTGTCAATAAAAGCACAGAGCGTGCTTCATGCACATCTCTTAACAAGATGGTGCAAATGGGAACGATGGTATTAGTGCTGTCAAGCAGAAACAGTAAAGTTTGTCGCCTCCTTATGATCATCTATATGAACTAGGTAACATTCAATTGGGGAAAGGCAGCAAGTTACAACTAACTGGTATCCAGCATGTCGTTTACCACATGGAAACACGTGTAGTCCGATCCCAGTATTAGTTTGTCAGATAGTACAAATTACACAAGACAGGAACAAGTAAAATCTGAGAGTCATGTCAAGTACTTGAAAAGCTGTTAAGCAAAAGCTTAACTAATGACAAACTTAAGATTTGAATGATCCTCAATCTTTATCGTCATGCTTTCTTGTATTGTTTACGAAATTCCATGCTAACAGAAATTACACTAATTTCTGAGCAGTGAAACTGAAGTATTTATCAGCCAAATCAGGTTAAACTCTTCAAAAATATGTGGCAGTACATTTTTTCACTTGTTATATAAAGATCAAACATATCGTGTTTATTATCATGTAATAGCACTGCTTTGCTCCAGCAGATGTGTGTGAACATCAAAGACACCTACAAACTGAACCCTCCAGATGTGTCCTATGGTTGTCACCACACCTGTATTACATTACACCTATGCATCCCAATTTCTTTTAAATTTTACACCCAGAGCATGTCCTTCCTGTTGCATAGTTTTGTTAGCATTCTCACCCTGTCCAGTCTGAGCCTCAGGGACCCGCTCTCTGATTATCCTACAGGCATCATAGACGGCTGTGGAGGGCTCAAACTGCATCGTCTTCACAACGTTGCACTGGCGAACGCAGATTTTCAGCGACAACACCACCATCCTGGCAGGCGGTATGGGCGGCAGCTGCAACTACACCTGCGCGCTACAAGGGGCAAAGAGAGGAAAGGAGAGAGCAGGAGAGGCTGGGTTTATTGCATGGAACGTGAGCACAGTGACGGGACCATCGACAGAGATGAACCAGCCAGATGTTGGAGGAGAGGAATGACTCCTCTGTTACAGTGAGGCGGCAGACACTCTACACTCAGTCTGATGCACATCTCTCTTGTAAAGATAATTGCGTGCTTGTGTACTAAAAAAGTTACATGAATCCACTCTGGCATCACCGCTGTGCTTGATAAAACAGGTAACATCTTTTTTCCACTTAAAGCTGTTCATCATTTCATGATGCATCTGTGCTCTTTTCTCTTTAGGCAAGCTGTCATGATACACACACACCCACACCCACACCCACGCACACGCACACACTTTCCCTTGCACTGTTGCAAACAATGATATTATATGAATGCGTAGAAAGTGCTAATTTGTGCACAGCAAAGCCATTGTTATGCTTCATAAAACAAGAAGGGTCGACAACAAATGTATCACTTTTTGCAAACGGCCCATCTGTTCCTTGCTGAGGAAAAAGAAACAACAGAGATATACAAGAAAATTGAAAGAGCAAAAAAAACCAGCAACAACGCTATCTACAACAAGTGGAAGCAGGGAGGCTACTACCCACAAGGCTTTTTCATATTAGATGTGTGAAACAAACCACTTCTTAAACATTGCACTTCTAAAATCTGTTTCTTTGCCAGCGACAAAACCATCAAGAAGGGCCTGAACACACATCATCATCTTCACACATGCAGAGGCAGGAAAGCAATTTCCAGCTTGTTATCTGCTCAGTGTGGCTCCCACACTGTTAAACTAACAGCATGCTCCATATTTTCTTACCAAATATAAAGTTAACCACAAATACATCCTGAACAACACACTGGGGAAAATGACACCAAATGCAAGCCGTCAGGCTGCTACTTCATCTGCTAATGGTTACATAATGTCTTATCTGTGTCTCACGGCATAGAGTTCACAGAAACTTGTATTAAAAACTATAATTAAAAGAAAATCATGGCCTGAATTTTACTTTCAGCTTAATGGAGCTTTAGTCTGAGTTTCAGCTCAATGTCTAGCAGTTCGGCCCACAACTTAACTGTTTTGGTTCACTCTCGCCGCTCTCATGGTGCCATCTCTGGCCACAGCAGTTAGCTTTTCTCAGTGAAAAAACTATTAAACAGAACTATGCACTACTTGTTCAGCAGACAGACACAGCTAGCAACAAACAAGTGAACACAGCAGAGTACTGAGCTGCCAAAGACTCAGATATTTCCTCCTGGAGGTGAAGGACACCAAAAACAGAGCTAAAGGAGAGTTTACATTCTCAAATTCACCAGGTGACTAAAAAACAAGACAGATGAATGACAATGACAAACCTATAGATGTGCAAATAAGAAACTGTTTGCTGATGCAATTTCTAAATCAACTTACATAATATGTCAGTGTCCTGTTCACAGCTTGTTTACATTGCCCCAAAGTGGCCAAACAAAAATACAAAAAGCTTTTGCAGGTTTAAACACAAATATAAGTTTGCTGTGATTCACAGAGATTAACTGCAGCGAAAAGAAGAAGAACAAGAGGAGAGCTGTGACCTTCCCAACAGAGCACCTCCTGTCTTGGACCAATGGAAACACAGGGCTCCTCTGTGCTTGGGGGTCAAAGGTGAGAGGTCTCTGCAGGCCATGGCTGAAGTGCGCAGGCGGCCCCTCATCTCCTCTGCTAGCCTCTGACCCTGACTCAGACTTTCAGAATCTGCGTCCTATGTGAGATGTGTTCACATACAGGAGTGAAGATGTTTGTCTGGCTCCCAATGTTGACATTCGTCTGCAGTGTCCTGAAGCGCACTGCGGTAATAACACAACCTTACATTATTTACGGATCTTAAAATGAGTCAAAGTACTCTGGAACTCATCTCTACTGAAATATAAAACAAACTTATCTAAATATAAGATTTTTTTTTTTAAGTCTTTTAAGTAAATCATTGGGAGTTTCTTTTAACAGAGCATAAATACACATTTTATTGGTGCACAATTTTTTCTTGAAGCCTGTAAATATGTCTCTGTTATTGCTTTGAGCTTCATCTCAATCAGTCGAACATATACAAAAATCTCCTGTTGATAGTTCTTGGGCCAAAGCCAAATACCTTCTTACAATCACCCACACTGTCAGAGCCTGACTGAGCTTCAAGGACAAACACCATCCTGAAACACATATCAAACTCTATTCTAGTGAACCCACACTGTTCAACCTAACCTGTCAAAATGAAACCTGAAGAGTCACAACAGACAGAACACCCACCGATGCCCATAAAAGAGCTAATTCAGTGAATGAAAGCAACAAAAGCCACTTTGTGAAAACACTGACAGGCCTTTGGCTGATTTACAAATCTGACTGTATTTCTGAACTACTACAGATCCTCTATCCTTTTAAGAATCCACAAAGCCTCAGCATCTGGTTCAGAGTCATGGTTAAGGGTTGTTTTCCTCCCTTTTTCTGTTCTGATTAGATCACAGACTGAAACCTCGGTGGTCTGGCTTTTCACCTTAGGGCGCTATTTGTTCGCCTCCGCAAACAAACTGCAAAAAACCACAGGAATAATGTGATATTCCTCTTTTAGACGGTTATCTCTGCAGCATCAGCCTCTACACGCCTGAAGAATGGACAGACGAACAGCAGGAAGAAGCAAAGAGATAAGAGCGAGCAATGAGGAAGGAGCACGATAAACTAATATGCTGAAATGTTATCAGCGAACCACCAGCAGGCTCAGCAGGACTGCATGGTATGAAATGAAAGGAAAGCTATTAATGGCTGTGTAGCTGCACACACAGAAATCACTTCTGGAGTCGAACATAACGCCCCATCATGCTTCAGCATCTTTAACGTGACTAACTTTGCCACAATCCAGTGCACCCTGAGGCGGCTTTTCATTTCACTGTAATTGCATTTGTAATGTGAAACCAGCAGGTCTGCAGTGCTCAAGTTTAATAAATATTTGACTTGTTTTTTCCAACCATGTCATTAAGTAGCAGCTATGAAAGAATCTCACTAAATCAAAATTGATTTGGCGCATGCTGAAAAAATGAGCTATCATCAGGTGGTACAGCTGATAATGCAGAGCTAATCTTGTGTGCATATGTGCATGTGTGAGACCAGCATGTGCAAGTCCTCCACAGTGCTTTCATATTTTCTTTCAATCATGTCTTTGTTACCCATTCAGAATCTTTTGAAAGAGGTTAAGTACAACACCATGCAGTAGAGTAGTTATTAGATAAAGGACCGCCCTCTGCTGGACAAACTATGTAATACCACCATTTTAAATCACTAGTCCAAGCATTTTTTCCAGCCTTAAAAAAAAAACACTTCTAATGGACACATAACAGAGAACATACACCAATACCAATATATCAGTGATAGACCAGTATCAGCAAAGCAATATGTCTATCGGTCGGGCCTCATGGAAGAGTGAAAACAATCACTGTACAGTAACTTTTCCCAGTCTTTAGTTATTGTCCTGTATGGATGCTGCTTTGTTTTCCATTCCTTGGAATGGTTATATATCTATATTTAAAAAATATAGTCATTTTTAGATGCTTTAATGTGGAAATTTTTCATATTATAAGTTTAAATTTTAAAAATTCTAAAATGTTTAATGTGTTTGGGCAATATTCAATAAGGTTTAAACAAAGGCAATGTTCTGCATCAATATTAAAAGATTAAATCAAAAAATGTCTAACTAACATAACTAAGGATGAAACAGTTTCTGGTTTCACAATTGAACATGGTAAAATTCCCGGTGGTTAGTTTTACCATATGAATTTTTTATTATCATTAAAATCGCAGC
>JAQLOL010000001.1:25023367-25040784 GCA_029783665.1 Naso thynnoides
TAATATTATTTATTAACAAATAACAAATTGTACATTAGCACACAGCAAAAAGTGGCGCTGCAGACATAGAATTGAAGTGAAAAGAATCGCTGTGTTGCCGTGTATGATATTATTAAAATAAAAAAATAGACTGGATCGGAAGACTGGATCGGAAGGCTGGATCGGCGTCATTCATCAGATATCCAATCCAGCTAATTAGTCAATATCGGAGCTGATATCCGATCCAAATATCGGATCGGTGCATCACTAGTCATTAGTGCAGTGACATTATTAATTGTGCAAAACATGAGTAAAATATAAAATAGAAAGACTTTTGATACAAGTGAGCACACTCACGTTTTCCACTTACGCAGGCAATGTTACTTTTCAGCGCCAATTTCAGAATTTCTGTAATGTCAGTAAAGATTAAATATTTTAAAATTAATTACATAAGTTTTCAGCAGAATCCAGCAGCAGTGCATTGCTCTCCAAAACAATTATGCCTCTGTCTTTATTAACACCAACCATCTGCTCTCACTGTGCTTGTGTGTATGAGTTAGCAATATATTTTAACAGCACCACAGATTGTGGGGGGTCTTGCAACGACGATCCCATCCTGAATCCAGAAGCAGCTTGTTCAAAAAGAAAGACTATTACAGACAAGTTATTGGCTGACTTTAAAAACAGCAGTGTTGATGATGTTTTCCTGTTGTGAAAGAACATCAATATTCAATGGATGCTAAGAATCTTTTTAGACATCTACTCACACAGATAATTTTGGTTTTTGTCATGTCTTTATATGCAAATTTGAGCAGTCAGTTTGAGGAGCTCAAAACTAAAAAAAAAAAATTGATTTGCATTTCGAGAATTATCATCATGGATACCGGATTATCCACAAATTTTATTCCAAACACCATTCATTAAAAACATTTTCTACAAAAGAAATAGCTCCTCTATAAAATGGCTCAAGTACTAAATAGCAGCATGATGCTAAAGATGGCAGGGCAGCGTGTTTCCAGTCTGTTGGGTGCTCCAGTAAGGAATGTTAACAAAGTTGGCCTGACCACTTTTGAACCAGAGGGTGGTACAACCTACTTTACTGATTCACTGAGTCTCTGGTTGACATCACAGTCAGCAGCAAGGCAGGGGAGACACTCAAAGTACCAAAAACCTGGAGTACTTTCAACAGACACTCGAGGCTGACTCCAAAAGGGAGTCAATCCACACTGAGTCCCTCATTAGAACGCCCACAAAACTCTACATATATTCTTTGGTCTATTAAATGACAGAAAAAGTAAAAACAACAAAATAACATCAAAACTTCTAAATCCCAAGTTTTGTATGACCAACAACAAAAAAGAAAATCAGTTTATTGACACACAAAAAAGCAAATCCTCTCATTTAAGAAGCTGGAAAAAAGAATATTTGGCATTTCTGCTTGAAAAAATTACTCAAACGATTAATCTGTTTTTATAGAGGATTATAGGGAAAATAGTGGCAGATTATTTTTCTGTTGATTGACTAATCCATTAAGTCATAATATCAATTTCCCTATATGCCAACAGTAGCCTACACATCACATTTGTTAACACCCGCGCATAAACAGTTGCATGATGGATCTTTTTAGAAATAATGTGACTCACAGAGAAATAACTAACCACAGTAAATATTCCCTGAGCCTAATCTATACCTCTGGGGTCAGGATTCTCTTTCATTAGTTGTTTTTTCCCCTATTTTGGGGGGGGGGTCTGAGGACATCTGGAGAACAGCTGTTGCAGCGCATCACATGTGAGCACACACACGCACGCACGCACGCACGCACACACACACACACACACACACACACACACACAGTTGTTACATCGCCTCCCCATCAGAGGTTAAGGGGTCAGGAGCCCCGAGTCTAGAGCCAGCATTTAATCTGGTCGAGGTGTAGACAATCTATGGAAATCAAACACCACACAGCCACATTTACACACAAAAATAGGCAAGAATGCCCACACATGCACACAGGAATACACAGCACAGACAGAAAGACAGACAGATAGACAGACAGACATACAAAGCCTCTCTCGTCTCTCTTCTATACAAGGCAACTATTGGACTCTCTCATGGGAGGGCATGGACTCTCAATGATTAGTCCTGCTCTTCCACAGATCGGGCAGGGGGATTTTTTTGGGGAGGGTGGGACAAAGCCACTAATTCAATTACATAGACCCCGTCCCCGACGGGGCCGACTCCCAGTCCCATGAATGGAATGAAATGCATCGAGCCAAGTTGGGGGTGGGAGCAGAGAGCTAACAATGTGTTTACATTTGTGGTTTACATTTGCTTTACACTTGTCTCCATTTAGCTTGTAAGAGAGGAGCCCCTGTGAGTGTGCATGTGCCTGTGCGTGTGTGTGAGTGTGTGTGTGTGTGTGTGTGCACGCAGGCGTGGCTGAACACGGTACACTTGTGTGAGACTACATTAGGTGAGAGTTTCATAATTCTCGAACAAGCATGTAAAAAGGTGAAAACCACAAACTCTAACAGTTTGAAGAAGAGCCTACAGTCAGGTTCCATTAGAGCAGAACATTTCAATATGAATGCTTCATGAAGTCCCAATTCTGCACTAATAATCAAGCCAAACTGCATTTACAATGTTCCACTCCTTTGTAGCAGTAAATAAAGTGATGGCAAGACGGGCCAGCATACCATCCTCTGAGCAGCCACCATAAATAACATCTGAGGATGGCAAAAGCACAATCCCTGGCTGACAACTAACAAAAAGCCTACTTGAATTGTTTCAATTATGGTGTCAAATGAAATGTGCTCATCACAAACACAATCCATTAACTGTTGAAAGAGTTTATAGTGGTAGCGTGCAGGCTTTTTTCAAGATACATTAGCAAGATTTTGAGGCGGCTGACAATTTAACTTGCCATTACAGCCAAACATTTCCCAACCCAAATGTTTTTCTTGTTCTCCATTATCGCACATTTCCTTTTTGTTATCCATTAACCAGCACTCATTCCCGGGAGAAACACTGCCCTGGAGAATTCCCTTGCAACGTTTGACCCTGAAAAGGCCGGTTCATGTCAAAAAAGGTCCTTCCACTTCCACCATCGTCAGAGCTGAACAGAACAGCCTTCACAGCAGGAACGGAGAAATGAGGTAAAAGGGGCTAAACTGTAGCTGTCAAACAGTCATATTACAAAAAGCCACCACACAGACCCCCTGCAAAAAATAAAAGCTGTCCCATGAAATAATTATCAGTCAAATACCATCTCATTCTTGAGAAAAGGTATCTAGGGAAGCTGAGGTTTGTAGCTAAAATGCTGGGGCATCCTCCAAAGTGGGGGTCGTGCTGCAGATACCGTTTGTTAAGCAGTCATGGCATAGCTGAGCAACTTGAATCCAATCCCATTTTTGCGCTCCACAGAAAAGTATGATAACTACTGCACTCTGGTTACAACTCCTGAGCAATCGAATGAACCCCAACACCACCTGGAGCCGAGATCTCAAAGTGAATGTGAAATCAAAACGCACCGTAACCAGCTGGCTTCAACAGTCCAGTCAGGACATCATCATTGAGTGTAATTGGAGTAAAATTGTGCATAGTTGTGTAAATTTATAAGCTAATGGTAATGCAAACACAACTGAGTCACTGGCTATACCCCATTACAGCTGATGAAATGGCATCAAAACTAATGAGAATGCTGCATAAGTTGTTTTATCAGTAACTGACTTGATTAGACTGTTCTGTGCGTAATGTGTTTCTGGCACATATGGGCTGCTGATGTCCTCACACATCATCCCTAAATCCATCCTCACAAATCACATATAAAAAGCCAATTGGCTGCCACAGAAGTGAGCACACCATTTACAAGACACAATAAATCATCAAAGCCCAGTTTACAGAGGCTGAGTCTCACTCTGGCAGTCCCGCAGATTACGACGGGACGGCTCTCTTCATGAGCTGCCATCCTAATCTCCTTTTGCATCTCAGCCGTAAAGATATGGGAGTCCTCTAATCCGCACCCTGGGTGGACAGCTGCAAGCCGACATTTAACTGTCTGCTACTGTAGCTCCAGCCGTTTTGGTCTCCAAATAAACCCAATTCAGTCTACAGCTATATGGATTGACATACATTTTCATTAGGATAAGCACTGCTCTGCCATTCCTTATCTGTTCCATTAGCAGCTTTTGCAGTTTAGGTTTTCTACATGGATGAATGAGTTTTCTAGGTGTGACACTTCCCTAAAGCCCTGTTTGAGAAGTCCACTGCAATTCCAGGGCAACTTGATGAGATAACAATTCCAGCAGGAAAGCCAACCGGCAGGCAGGCAGGAGAACCAATTAAAAAGCAGGCTGCTGGCTGGTCAGAGGCTCAGGGACACGAAAGAAGAAGAAAAAAAGAGACACGGGGAAGTAAACTGCCTTACAGGGCTGTGGCTGCCTATTGAGGGCAAACAATCCAGATACTCCATGCCCGTTTTTTCCTCGCTGTCTGCAAAGTGAAAGCCTGACCCCATACTTGTCACTTCTATTGTTAGCAGCAGGCAGGGGCCAATCCCAATTCACCTCATACACATTAAATACTCTGCATTGTTTGGGGAGTCAGATGGCAAAGCCAAGCACACATGCATGAGAACGTACACACACACACACACACACACACACATTCACCCAACTCTCTTGCTAAAAAAGATACCAGCCTATGGAGACTGAGAGCTCTGAGATAATGGATGTCAGGGTTGCAGCTAATTTACATGGTAAATGACTTGACTTTGCATCTAAAGAAACAGTTTAAAGAAAGACCAGTTTCTTCAGTGAGGGAGCTGCTGAAGGCACCGCCGCAATGTCTATTCAAAAATACTGTATATTGCCAGTCAACACTCCTAATTTGTGCAGCTGTAACACATGTTTTTAAGAGTAATGTTCAACAGATTCTTGCACAGATTAACAAACATATTTTTGCAGAAGAATATGTTTTCTTCCAATAAAACAGCCTTTTCAGCTCATGGCATAAAAACATGGAGGCAATCATTCTGACTCAAATCAGACTCGCCCTCTAACACATTTTTATCTTTGTATCACGCAAATAAAACAACAACATAATTTCTATTTGTAATCGCCCTGTCTCGTTCAGATATTTCAATAAATAAAACCTGTTTAAAGGTTAAGCTACATGTAGATTTTCTTGGTATCCAACTAAATTATGATTATGATCAGTATTATACCAAAATAAAAATAGTAATAGTATTGTACCAAATAAACAAAGGGCATAAAATGTAAATTACTGCAATTTCAGAATGAAATGTGTGAAAAATTATGAATTAAAACCCTCTTAAGGTTGATTTCTTCTTTCTTCTACTGCATTATAGGAAACCATTTTAACCCCACATGATGAAGGTCAGGACCGATTTCCACTCATCACAAATCATGCTTGGGGAGTCCAACACAATGTCAAAATGTCACGCAGCCAGTGTGAATATGCTGTCCATCAATGCACCACCCTTCATCCATTTACCAGATGTGCCCTGCTGATTTACAGCCCTGCAAGGCAACCCGTTTTATTTCATCCCTGTCACTGGGTCGCAGCTGAGGTGTTGACATGCTTGCTAGCCACAGGGTCGAGGAGGGAACGGACAGGGTGGTGAAATGGAGGTAGGGGTGAAAGAAACTAAGAGAGGGGAAGGTTCGGGTGGCAGAAAAAGAAAAAGCAAGTGAGATAAAGAGGGAATGCGGGCAGCGGTGGATTGAGCTGAGGTTTGGGGGAGCGGAGGAGGTGGGGGGGTGGGGTGGGGTGGGGGGTTGGCTGCTACTGTTTCCTGCTAGGTCAGCAGACTGGGGCTGATTCCAGGGCGGCTTATCTTTCAGCAGGAATACCACAAGCACACCAAAGGCAGGGACAGGAGGGACGGAGGGGGCCAACACCGTGAATTCAACGCATGCTGCAGAATGCTGAGATTACTGCAGTGAAGGTGACAACCTCGACTCAGATTAATTATTTTAACGAGGGACTTTAACAAAAACGTGTGCCAAAATTGTTGCCGGATATGTGACAAAAAAACAAAACAAAACATACACACATTTTTAAAGCGCTGTGTTGTTTTTAAAGCTACATATACACTTTAAAACCATGGATTTTTTGTTGTCGTTTTGTTTTTTTAGAAGAAAATTCACATTTTGGGAAATATGTTTTATTAGCTTTCTTGTTGAGACCTATATTCAGAGAATCAATATCACTCACATACATGTTTGCTAAATGTACAACTAGAACCAGCGAGTAACTAGCTAATGTTGCATAACGGCTAAGAGACAGTCCCAACTAGGGCTGCACAATATTGAAAAAATATCTAATTGCAATTACTTTGACTGATATTGTGATTGTGATAGAGTTTTTCATATTAGAGGATATGCTAAAAAAATTTTAAATTTTTCTCAATTTCATTGGAAACATATTAAAAATATTATATTGTGATTTTTTTCAGTGATCTGTACCAAACTGAGACATTTTCTTCAGTGTGTAGAACATGATGTAGGCTGGGACAACTCTGCAGTACAATATTTTATTTTTTAAATTGTATTTTGATGCATACATTTCTCCTTGAACAACTATTGCACCCCCTGCGATTTAAAAATTGCAACAGTCCATATTGCATTTTGATTAAATTTCAATCAACTGTGCAGCCCTATTCCAGCACAAAATTTCCTTGTCATCAACTTGTTTTTATACACTCTACAAAAACATAATTAGTAAAACATACAAGTTACAGGTTAATTTTTTGTGATTGGACAAAGACAGACAGGCTTGTTGTTTTCAGTCCGTATGCTTATCTTGCCACATAACAATAATTGATGTTTGGTGAACCTAAGGACAAATGAAGCAGACTGTAATCATAAAATTGACTGATCAGCATCTTTCCAGTTAACCCTTAAAGACTGCCTGACTGTCATGTATTTATTTATTATACATCATTTGATTCAGGAGAACTTTAAGTTTTAGGCTTGTTCACTTAAAGTCCCAGTAATTTTTTTTTTTTTTTTGGTCCATGACTGGCTGAATTTACCTGAATTCTTTAAAAATGCACATTAGGTTAGTTTGGCCCAGTGTGGCGGGCTTGCTCAGTTGCAGTGGCTCAGGACTTAACCCTCCACTCTAACCTCACAATTTCGTTATACAATTTATTGTATAATGACAATACAGCTGCATTACCTTTACCTTTAGATGTGTCCAAAAAACTCTGAGCATAAATGAAAAGGTTATTAAATCCTAAAAGTGGACACTGAGGTAAAAGGGGGTCATCTAGGTCTTTACGGTTAACTTTTTGGTAACCAGTTGTCTTTTAGTACATAAAGCAGTTTGGAACAACTTTAGCTTCCTCATTTTTCTCTCCCTTTGTTTTTTGGTTTTACAAAAGTCCTGGAGGAAATTACCTGGATCATTAGCTGCTAAAGTCTACTTTCAAGTTCACTGTCTTACCATGTATCACAGGTTTGTACATATGTGATAGTGCCGTATCATGAGTAACTCTGTAATGTCATTTATCACGTATGTTAAGTTATTGATGACATGTACTTTAATGAACTGAGTGTAATGACAAGTGACAAGAGTGTATCAATGTTCTCTTACTCTCAGAAGGAAAGCAAATAAACATTTTCTATTCTTTTATTTCAATGTCCATCTGTGTATTAAAATTCTCCAATAAAGGCAGCTTGCCATGTGCTACTTCTGCATCCATCGACACTGAAACAGAAAAACGTTTGTGTCTGCTCCTTGTAAGCACAGCCTGCTCTGAAACAGGCCTGTAGGAGGGTCAAGGAAAGTTGTGGAATGTGTTGCAGTCCAAAGCGCACAGGGATGCCAGGTTGCTCAGGAACGTTCACCTGCTCCCACAGCTGCATGAAAGTAAAAGGCTTGGCAGCGCAGGAAACAGAACCCCAATCAGGGAACAAGCTGCCTTTGATACCAGTAAAACAGATCAAAAACACAAAACCCATTTCCCATCTGCCACTTGTAACTGCCATTTAAATACACCACCCTTGCAACGCATGTTGCCAATTAAAAAATCAGCACCGAGTCCCTGCGTGAACATTCCCTTAAGAGCAGCCAGTGATAAATTTCCCACCTGGTGTTTGCCTACCAGCCTTATAACCAAAGATAATCTTGTAGCTCACCGCGAGGATGCCTGACTCTAACAGTAACAAACAGAGCGCTCAGTCCTCAAAGGGACAGACATCATTCAATCATGTTGTTGAGGAGGTGAAGGGGTGGGTGGGGATGCCCCTGAAGTAATTTCCCTGAGGGAGTGCTCTGCACTGGGGAGATAAGTAACCTGACTGAGGACAAGGCTGGCATTCTACCCTGAGTCCAGAGACAAAACGCCCAAGTCCGTTTAAAGCGAGGAATCTGACAATGCAGCATTTGTCCAGCTGCCAGCTGAAGAACAAGCTCCCCATAGACATGCCGATATGAAGCGCTGTGCTCCAACTTTTAGCTAAGAAGATTATGATAAACAATCGAATTTTAAATTGGCAGAGCAGAAAATACCGATATTGGATTACCTCAATTAAATTCCAACTGGGAACAGAAGTGATTATGCAACCACAAGTAGACAGTGGGCTTGAAAAAAAGGCATATGAAGCATCAAACCCCATACCTTTGATTAATCCTACACAAGGAAAAACACCTATAAGTTGAAGGTAACGGCATGCAGTTCATGGAGAGTGCATTCAGTGAGCAATGTTATGCAAACTGTGCAGCCATTCTGACTGAACAAAGCTGGCAACCAAATCCAAGCATTGCAACTCATGCCTTAACACCACCTCCACAACTCGCTTCCATCACCCAACTACAACAGTATGCCCTATAAACCAAAGCCTTGTTAATGAGTTAATGTCATGTGATTTCCTTTGACAGGTGGTCTCATTTAAGCTTTTAAAAGCAGAGGAGTTAGACAGATTTTGCCCTCTGGTTAAAGACGGTAATCAAAAAAATGACCACCAACTTTAATCAAATCCACTGGAGATACGTTTTAATGAAGTGTCTCAAGAGACGCAGAAGCACTTCATATTTGATACAATTTTCAATTTTGGGTGATAAGAATCCAACACAAACATGGAGCCCATTTAACAACTTAACAGTCATCAGACAGCTGGTACCTGCAAACCCTCAGCAGTTCACACCAGCAACCATCCTAACTGAATAGAGCAGGTGAAATATTTCATCAGCTCATGTTCTTATTCATTAAAGAGGCAAAACATAAGAGAAACATCAAATCACAAGCTGTTTCTTGAATACTGCTATTGCTCAGCTACAAGAAATGCTAGTGAGGACCTGCAGCCTGCAGCAGGTGGATGGCCGTGCTCCAATCTCCGCTGCTCATAACTCCACTGACACCAGAAGAAGTCACTGGGAGGCAGCTAATGTCACCACCGTTTCCTCGCAGCTAGCTGCATTAGCACACGCTGGCCATAGCACGGCATACAAATAAAAGGCTATTTTCAGCCACTTGATTAACACTGAGCTTTCCACATGTAATGTAAGCCAGCTGCCATACTCATAACGCTGCCTCAAAAAAAGGAGCAATGTTTACAGCTCCACATAGCACACTCTGTTTGAGTGCCGCTTCATCTTCTTCTTTCTGTCCCCATTCTCTGCTCTGAGAGGCCTGGCAGCGCTCCCGTGTACTCTCCCTTAACTAATAAACAAAGAATGGTTTCCCTTATATAGCTCTATTCAAACGCTGCAAACTCTGCGAGCAACATCAGAGGCTTGCAGGGAGGCGGGGAGTGCAAGAGAGTCTGTTCCAAACTGAAAGGTTCTGGCCAAGGGCAAGGAGCACTGACAGTATGATTGTATAACAGTTGTACATTATCAGCCACTTAAAGTGCTATTTCTGGTGTGGTCCATCTGCAGAATTTTGCAGTGTCAAGTTGGATCTGTTTTCGAAGGCTGTGATGCGACACACGTCCAACACAAAATTATTTTCAAAAAGCACAAGTGTCATACTTCACGAGAAAGAAAGTAGCTAAATGCATTTTCTTGTAGCGAACAGCCGGTTCGTAAACGATAACTTTCAAATAAAATCAAAAGAGGGATAAGAGGTGAAGCACACCTTGCCAGTTCAAAGTGCCTGTTAAAACATTTTCACCCACTTGTGGTCAAAAGTCACTGTGCTCCAACACGGTGCCATTTTTGTCAACATGCACTTTGCACTCTGATTCGCTCTATCAGGGTCAGGGAACTCAATACACATCACTGCAAATGAACCAAGAGAAAACAGTAAGTATTAAAAAAAACAAAAGTCAAACAAACAAAAAGGAACCAATGATCATCTGTCAGACCTGTGAAGCTAACTGACATCCAGCTTTACTTTCTCATCATCAGAGAACAATATACCTAAAGCTTTCAGTTAATCTTTTTAAATAAATGGGGAAAATAATGACTTGTCAAACAAATTCAGTTACAGAAAATTACTGAATCCATTTAAGAGTCTTGCAATGGTTGGTGATGCCTGACTGATGGATTGGCTTAACCTGTATGAATGCACTCTGTGAAGCTGTGTCATTAACATTTATACAATTTTGCATTTCATCCTTGTCAAGAGGAAACCTTGTATCTCTCCCTCTATGCCTTTAAGTATACGACAACAAATAAAGACAACAAACAGTTTTAATGATGAAGTGTTACATAGTTTGTAGGGATGCACGGTATTGGATTTTTTGCCGATATCCAATATGCCCATGTTTTATAACCCATTTGGCCGATAATCGATAGCAATATGTACATTTTTCCCCCACACCTAACTGCAGAGATCATCAAGTCTTTCTGTAGTGGAATTCTCATACAGTATTATTATGCATACTCTTGCCGTGTTGCAGACAAAAAATACAGAGCTTAAACTTATATAATATCAATTGCTTGTGCAAAAAGAAGAAAAATACTTGAACTTACATTATGTAAAACAGATCCTATTTATTTATTACATCTGCTTTTAAACAAAACAAGTAAGATACATCCTACTTAAAACTGGATGATGCTCTCGCCGAGATAATCATAACGATACCAACAACCAGGACAAATTTGTCTTGTTTCACAAGTGACAAAGTAAGTGAACATTGTGTCTGTTCACAGGCAACATGTGAAACATGGTGTTGACTCAGAAGTTTAATCAAGGAAACAGCAGCCTATTATTTTATCGGTTATTTTATTGGTGGATATCGGCATGGTGGTCGATATCCGATATTTAATTTTAAAGCCAATATCGGCCGATACCGATAACGTGCCGATCATATCGTGCATCCCCAATAGTTATTTTCACAGTCATCATTTTATCCTCTAATTCATTTTTTAGATGTAGCACCTCGTCATGTAAATGATGAGCCCCAGAAAACAAATCCACTGGGGAACAGAGTAAATGCTGACCTTACTGAGGACACATTGTAATGCCAAGCCCACAGAAATAAAATTGGAAACAGGCAAATGTTACTGCAGGAGAGATTCTTTAGAATGCTAACATGTATTTAAGCAATCTGCTTATCACACTCACATCTCTAGAATATTTTGTCCCATCAATTCTGCAACACTGGGACCATTTCAGCCCCTCTGCCTGCAGGGTGGCCTTATACCAAACATTTGTAGCAAGAATTTATCCTCATGAGGAAACCAAGAATAGCTGCCCCAGGCTGCAGGAGGGCTGAGGAGGAGCGAAGGGGTGGGATACATTTCCAGCACTCCCAGAATGTTCACTCACCCCTGCTCAACAAGGCTCGCAGTCGCTCCGCAGTCACTTCCTGGGGAATTCCAATATGGGACTATTTTGATCGACCACAACATCACAGGGACAAAAATACTTTGATGAGTGATACAAATGTTGAAATTTGTCAACAAAAGACAAACACGTTGAGTAATGAGAAGACCATTTGGTCATGACTTGTCTTGGATACAGACACAGCCAACTGCTAAAGATCTTCACGGCAACAGAGAAAACTTCGATGCATTCATGTTTCCTATCATCTTCAAAATACAAGGATGTGGATACAGTTTTCACTGGCAGAACGATCAATGCTTATGCACTTGTTCCCTTTTTTTTTTCATTTTGGTCTTGATCTAATGCCAAGTCTGATTTTTCTCCTCTCACACTGTGGTCACACTGTAACTGTATAGATACCAGTTGAGACTGCACACTTGTGTAAGAAGTAAACTTGCAGTTGCCTTCATTCATCTGTGGTAGTGGAGGCAGTGCTTGCGTGTAAACATACTTTGGATACGATACCAAAAATAACCACAACAAGCAGCATTTGGCATCAAGTATTCAACTGAGTGAATCTAAAATAAAGCCCTTTGCTCAGGAGCACTTGTTGCGATGGAGAGGCTGTTACATGGTTCACTTCCTGCTTCCTGCTGCAAATACTGGTTTAGTCCAGAGAAACAAACCAGTGCCAGGTTACTTTGGCAGAGAGAGGAGGAGGAGGATGTGCTGATGGAAAAATAATTTTACTGCCCACAGCAATATAAGTGGTTATAAGGAATTCTAGCGAAATGTTAAAATTACAGGGTGTCATTTGCAGTAGTAACATGGTTCACAAGAGTGCTCTGCCACACGTGGCCGCATGCAAAACAGCCAGCCTGCACTGTGTTCGCAGTGCAGCAAGCTTTTGTACCGGGAGCAGCAGACACCTGATTAGGTTACATTTCTGCCCTAGTGACTAAGAGGCATGAGCCTTGAGGTGGCAACCATGGCAGCAGGGATTTCTGCCAGAGATGCACTCCAGTAATAGCTGAGGAGCTCAGCTGCAACCTGAAACCCACTTCAGAGCAGATCCACTCTGAGCCAGGGGTCGTGATGATGGTTTGCGTTGGCCAAAACGCCCAAAATCACGAGCGAAGGTTTTTAAATTCAAACTGGATTCAGCCCAACACGTAGGGATAGATCTCACAGACATTTTTGCAACAAAAGGACCTGCATGTCCGGACTTATTGATTCAATTACGCTCATATTAAGCAGTTTCATCATTCACAAATCTAACATTGATCAATGGGTAAAACAGCATTTAAAGCATGCTAGACCATTATTATAGTTAGGGCATTTTCGGGAGAAAAAAGGAAATTGGGCAAGTCGGCACAAATCAATTACATACACTTCCTTCAATGACCCAAACATAAAAGGAGGCTCAAGTCTAGAGGCAATTTAAAAATCATATGCAGACAATTAGGCAATTTCAGCTTGTGTTTACATATTAATTGCCAAAAAGGCTGTAACAGATCCCATGACCATCCGTTCTGGGAAGCTAATAAAGAAGACACTTAAACTCAGAAATAGCTGGTATTCATTTCAAAGGTCCAAGCTTAAACAGGAGGACGTCACCTCATTTAACCACACAGTGTGGACAGACCCTGTACTGCACTTATGTCCTCAAGAAACATGTAAGCATGTGTGTGCTTTATTCAAAGGCTGAAGACAAAGGGCTTACAATTGGCTGCAAGTCCCCTAGATGTTAATGTTCACGTCTTAAGGTGTCGTTCAAGGACATTTGAGCACAAACATATAACAGCTGCACTGAGAATGGAAGCTCTGATCCTTCAAGAATGGAGCAACCGACAAGCGGAGTAGGTAGTGATTTATAAAGGAACTTCAAATGACAAGTTACTTATTTTCATTTCCTATATAACACATAACACTATGAAACATTTACGGGTATAACAGTCAACCAGTCTCAACTTATATAAACATCTTTGTTCATGAACACTGTCATGAATGTGCCCTCCTACTGAGGTAACGCTTTCAAATGAGCAACTCCGATAATTTTTTTTTTTTTTAAAGTCCACTAAGTAGTAGGCAGCATGAGTTTTCATCCCGTCACTATGACAACCATACTGGAAACTGCACTCCAGATTGCTCAGCATGACCAAATTTAGTATTTTTAAACCAGACTGGGGGTCCGCTGACTTACATCACAGCACACACGCAACCACATATGTGGACTGCTGAAGGGCACCAGAATGCTCCTCCTGAAACTTACTCCATGTTTAATTATAGACTGAAAAACAACACAGCAAACCTTTCATATCCTTGAGTCACACAAGAGCATTTCAAACCAATCAATTAGCAAAGGTCCCTTGTGCAGAAATAGTTCCTTGTGTTACTGGCAGGCAACCACTGTACTGGCTTATATTTGTGATGCAACGCACATTGGATGGTGGACTGAGTGGGAGGCAGGCAAACCAGAACTCAGTGGGAGGTGGGAGAAAACAGAAAGTGGATGGGATGTGCCAAAAGCAGCCGCTGCTGCAATCATCCAATAATGACCAACATTACCACTTCAGACACAGGTTAAATGCTTCACTGCTGACAGGCTGGATGAGCAGTCTTATCATGAACGGATACAATCTCTTCAAACATGGACATCAGTTTCTAAATTGAAGTTTCCTAATCTTTAATATTCCTTCCTGCTGCATTTGTTGCACAAGCTTTTTTTTCCATTTGACCTTTCCAAAAACGAGATTTGGCTCAAAACTGACTCTTGTAATGCTTTGTCAACCCAGCCTGTTGCTAATTATAACTCTTCCCTCTAATATTAGATTGTGGCTAGGACAAAGGAGCATGGAAAATGATTCAATACATTCCCTCTCTGATAGTGGACTAAGTTAAGCACTGTAGCTACATTTGAAAAGGACAAGCACAGGGCCCCTCTTTCTCACAGGAAGCCCAGCTCGCAATCTTGTGATTTGACTCTTATGTTTAAGGTTACGCATGCCTTGGCTTGGTCACAACGAAGTGTGAAATTCTGTGATATTGTTAACTTGAACTAGGCCAGACATTCCTCCACCCCCATTCAGACTTTTTTTCTCCCCTCCTCACACTGCAGAACTGCACACACTGAGAAAATCACCACAAACACACCATTCTTAAAATGTGTCTCAAATGCCATTTTGAGACATTACACTACATAAACTGCAGTTAGTTAAAAATACTGCCTCTAAAGTGAGGTATGAAACTTTTAAATTGTCCTAGTCCTAGTTGTTTCGACAACTATGGTTACCGTAGTAACAGCAAGTGCACCTGAATACAGCAAAAAGTCAATGAGCGCTTACTTAGTCTAAAATATAACAGAGGAAAGCTGGTGTATCTGTTTACAGTGCAGTCAAACAAGGTCATATTGAAGGTCTGCAAAGGTAGCAGTTGTTAATCCAGGGTGCAAATGCCTGACCACACCACTAACAATCAAAACTACTACATATATATATATAGAGGGTTTTCTTAGAATGTAAATAGGCAATTGATGCCAGCATACAAAAACAGTGTGAAATAATGTGGTTTAATTTGATCAAGATCTTCAAAATAATAATTAAATGCATGCATGCAACCAGAGGCCAGCAGCAGTGGATGTGACTGAAAACACATCAATATCACTGAAGAACTGTCCCACATACTGGGAATACTGAAGCCAAACAAAGGACAGAGAAATTACAACACTTACGCAAGCATTTAGCTGAAATTATGCAAAATTTTACCATCCCCCCTGCATAGCATACAAATACATTTTCCATTGTGAAGGCAAGTTTGCTCATTTGAGAAGGGACATCATAGACACTCAAGGTTTGGAGTCATAAAAGAGGGCAGCCAAAAACTGTGCAGTGGACTCAATGATTCTGAGAAAACTGCTGTAAATCAAGGTTCTCCAACTAAACCTGATCACTACATTCTAAACATTAGAGGATGGTAATTTCATCTTCATCTCCAAGTGAGCAGCAGCTCCTTTTTGACATGATCATGATGGCGATCATGCATGCATTAGGGCATCATTCAGCCTTTTAAAAATTTCTCCTGTTGTTGCACAACACTTGCAGAGTAATGCATTCCCATGCTGGCCTTCAATTGTGTATTCACATATAATCATTATCTGTCCAAAAAAAAAAGTGGCCATTACATTTGCTTATTTTTGCCACCAAAAGCTGGAGCTTAGCTACCAGCCTGGCAACCACATCAAAACATTTGTTTAAGGCTGTGAAAACCATAAAAAAGGAATGTGTTCCACGTGACCAAGTGAGAGCAGCACTGAAAAAGACAAGCAGGACAGAAATCCTGATCCCTTACTCGCTTATTGCTGAATTAACAGCAGATCAAGAGCACGTCGGAGCAACTGTGGATCGATGCTGCTCGTCGGAAGATTTGCAAACAACCTGTCAAAAGGGCCTTCTCTGTTTAGCTCAAAACCAGTTCTCCACCTTTCCGCCTGAATAAAAATGCCCTCTTTTCATCACAGCAGCTTCTGCATAAAAAGGTGGGCAAATTTCAAGCTTAGCATGACCTTTCACTGACACTAGCCCTACAACTCTTGTAGGGAATGTGCGTCTGACATCATCCTTACTGTACCCCACAACTCTGATTGACCAGCAGGGTCATGCCACTTCCTGTCAGCTCAGCAGAGGCTGAACATGAGCAACATCTGTTGGCTTCCCTCCTACGGTCCAGTACATTAACATGGTGCCTCTTGTGATTAAAGTGTCATTATGGGTTTGCTCATCACTTCCCCTCTGTGGTCGCCGGTGACAGCAGAGCCCTGTTTCAATGCAGAACAAAAGGGACCGATCAATATCATGACTGAGTGACCCCTCCACAACTGTACAGGGTTGCCTTGAAGGTCTCTACAAGCCCCCCCCCCATGTTACAGACCAGCAAAATGGTCATGGATTTTAGAGAGTAGGTTATTTGTTTTAGTCTCTTTAAACATTTCAACAGCAACAGGACTAGAGAGCAGAAGTTAATTAAAGACTCATTTAAAGACCGATTTTAATTCCTTGTATGAGTGCAAAGCATAACTAAAATGCTTTCAGCTTTTATTTTACAGACTAACATCATTTCTCAAAGATTCACACCACTTCTTCTTCCCTGCCGCTGATTTCAGCACTAAATAACTGAACAGCTACATAGCAAATGGGAGGAAAGAAAAAAAGGAAACCTCCTTTGAGGAAGATTGGTTTCAAATGGCTAATAGCTTAATGGATGCATAAACACACTCTCCAAAAAGGTCAGTGCAGTCACTAATATAATGAAAAAGCTTTTGATTGCTGCTTTTATGTCAGGGAAGCCAGATAGGGTTTGGTCAGTTTAAGAAATGACTGGTGCCGTGTCTGGTGGCAGAGCCGCATACTAAGCAGCAGCAGCTGATAGTAACAGTTAAGCATGAGGAATGGGAAAATGACATTTTCACGGAGATGAAACAGAGGCATAATGGATCGGTGCAGGAGAACAGGGGCCTGGCTCGTTAGAGAGAGCTGCCATTTTGAAAGGACAGACTTTAACAGGGGGGAAACTTGAGGAGACAGGTTGGCATTCTTGCGCTGCTTCTGCTGAAATTTTCTCAGCACTTTTATCGACTATAGATTTTTCTTTGAGTGAGTGTGTGTGTCTTGGGGGGGGGGGGGGGGCTTATTTTTATGAATTA
>JAQLOL010000001.1:25040884-25052938 GCA_029783665.1 Naso thynnoides
CCCCCCCCCCCCCCCCCCCCCCCCCCCCCCCCCCCCCCCCCCCCCCCCCCCCCCCCCCCCCCCCCCCCCCCCCATCTTTGTAGGAATGACTGCCAGCCATTCCTGCAAGAGATGCTTTCCTAAATGCCAAATGGCTCTCAACACAGGCTGATGTTAGACATACCTAGAGGATGTGTAACAAACCAGTCAGAGAAGAGCACTCGTTCCTGAGGCATTACACACACACACACACACACACACAAACACACACACTGGAGCCAGCAGCCTATAAGGTCATGTGTCTTTTCCTGATGAGCCAGGCTCCAGGCAGCCAGAGGGGGAGTGTGTGTGTGAGAGAGGTGGGCTTCAAGGGACGATTTGCTTTTGCCCATCAAAGTGCCAGAGAAACCCACTGACACATCGCGAGCATTTCTTGCTTTAACTCACGTCAGCCTGTCAGGTCCGCCTGCTCACAGTCCCACACTTCACTGAAATGCATTGATCCACTCATTGCAATACTAGAATGGAGTGTATTGATCCTTGGGCACAGATCTGGCGCACAAACGACCGATCATTCACCTCGATTTAGCTGAAAAAAAAAATATGAAGACACACTGAAAATACCAGATCTCCTGCAGTGACAGTAACAGATATATAACATGTGGCACACTGGCAGAGCTCCTGTCTGTGAAGGGGTGTGGCAGACGATCCAGGCAGCCATCCTCACAATTCAAACAAATTCACCTGCTGCAGAGAAGCCACACATTATTTACATGTCGCTCTTTGCATTTTCCTCCCATGCGGCTCTCGTGATCTCCTTGGCTGTGATGCGCACCGGTGCAGGTTAGCCACAGAATGGCAACCACACGCACCAAACATGCTGGAAATAACGCTGCATGCACCCACACACACACGTCCCCTGCAAGCTGTGATGGTTGACGTTACGGTGAAGCTACCGTGCGTGGAGCCACGCGCTTCATACACAGGTGTCCGCCCTTTAATGTGCGCGTGGCTTTCCTAGCATGTTTCATTAGAGGCAAAAGTTAGAAACAATCGCCTGTGGCATTGTAGTGGCAGCTTGACTGAGATGGTAACTTAACATGGCGGAGACCCTGGCCAGTGTGAACTCTGCATGCCTCTTTGACTCTGCACACCCACCTCAGAACCAAGCCTCCGCTGTCCACATGCTCAGTCCTGCGGCTTCGAAAACAACAGTTCTGCCTCCCCTGCAGCAGCGCTTTGGTCGGGAAAGTCGCCCCCAAAATCCGAGCCGATGTCACCAGAGGAGTGGACAATTAAAGGCTCCACAAGTTTCGCTGATTCAAACGAGCGCTGCAGCCTCGCAAACGCAACTTATGCCAGCGATCCATTCAAAAGCAAACCATGCAAAGGCGCTCCCCATGCGCACTCACGCTGGGCTCCTTCTCACACACACACGGCGTGCGGTTTTATTATCGCCTTGGTGGGAGAGAAGGTCAGACGGATCGCTACGTCTGCTGCGGGGGAGATGGGCAGCGGGATAAAGCCGATTATCGGGGTTGTAAACCTACCTTCAGATCCTCTACTGGGGCATTTCAAGCGAGGCAGCCCTGAGAAGATGCACATTAGTCGACAGTCCCGCTTCTCAGCAGTAAAATATCCTCTGCGTTGAGGGAAATTTCCAAGTGGCCGTCAGTGTGTGCGAGAAGCGGCAGCAGCACCGTGTGTGTGTAAGTGGGTAAGGGGGAGATAATCCCACGGTGGGGCAAAGAGGAAATGCGTCATTATTCATGGACGCTTTGTAGTCCATCCTCACGCCGCTGTAGTCCACAGGCACTGCACATGGGGGGAGATGTAAGGTATATGTATGAGTGTTACAATATTTTATCATTTGAGATCATATCAGGGCAGTTAGCCTGTCTCATTAGGAGTGAATTTTCCCAAATAATGAGGCTTTTTTAAATCATGGTTGTCAGCAGACTAAATTTCAAAATCTGGTTAATGAGTAGCCTAAATGTTCTTTAGGTAGCCCATTTAATTTAAGCAAAAAAGAAAGAAAGGAGAGTCCCCTGTGAAAGGCATCCAAACGTCACCACCTGCTCAAATATTTGAGAGGAAGTTCAGAAACATTAATTGTTTGTTTTGCTGTGGGCTGGGAGGTGGGGAGCCAGGCACAGCAAACCAGCCGTCTCTCTGCCTCTCCCTCACTGTGTGCAACAAACCTGGAGCCCATTTTTCAAACGCATCTTAAAGGACACTCCAGCAATGCAGTATTTAACTTCCATTATTGTGCCACAGTTAAAAGACCCCTACCCGACATGTTTTAGGGCTGACACAAGCGGGAATACTCTGCTTAGAATACACAGAAAAGTTCGATTGACTATAAAAATCCAGAATCTCTGAACATCACAAACACTGTCGGTTTAAAAAGGTTAACCGCTAGACGCAAAATATCTCTTTCTTCGCTGAGAAGCTCATCCTCAGTGTGTGACCGTGAACTGTCCACATTCCACTTCTGTATTAGTTACATATTTAGCTACAAACTGGCTCCGAAAAATAGCTGTGACGTCACAAAATCTTGCCAGTACGTACATGTGTGAAACAGAGAAACTTTCCTCTTTCGGCAGATAAATGTGGAAAAAGCCTTTTACTGTCAGCCTCTGCACATACATCATATCCTGCACACTGAAGCTCAACTATCCAAGTGAAGGAGAAAGATAAACATTCAGAGTAAGGGGGGGGGGATTTAATACCAAAAAAAAAAGACAAAATCAAAGCTACAGGGGCTAAGATACCTTGATGACATAACAATAACTTCCTCAGAGTTATTTTTCCATCTTGATAAAGCTTCTCCAGAGCCAAAAAAGATATTAACAGCTGTCTTCACAGGCTGCAGAGTTCTGCTTGCAATGAGTAAACTGAGCATCATGTGTGAAACTGGCGGCGCGGGCCCTTTAAGGCTGAGCTCTGCAGTCTAAAATTATTTTAGCTGTAAAATACTTAATATGGGGCCCAGCAGATACCTGGAAGCGAGACGTTTGAGTTTAGTATTATCTCATTTTTGCAGGGGTCAGCTGAGGTGACACAGGACTAAAATATGAAGGGAGGGATTGGAGGCATTTGCTCCACGTGCTATAAGCGGACACTGGCTCCCTGTTGTCAGGGTACAGTTGGCTGAAATGTGAACCTAAGCAGGGCAAAGCTTAAAGATGTTGACCCGAGCCGGAGCAGGACAATCACAGCTAGATTCCAGACATTCTAATGCTCGTCACTTGTCACTGTCAGAGACGTTAACACGTCCGCCCTTTCTACCTCTATAATCTTTATACTTCTACTGCAGCACACGTCAACGGGCATGTAACATGCCCAACATGTCGAACAACCTCTTTAAAATAAGATCACAGTGTTTCCAGGCAGAAATGTCAACCTGAAAACTTGATTTTTCATCTGTCTGTAATTCTTGAAAACTCTAAATGTTCATCAGGCTCACTATAAAAATTATTACCTGTGAAATAAGATCCCAAAGATTTTCACTCCTGGGAATTTTCATGTTGACACTTTTGCGGTTTCCTTTCAACAAACACCCGCAGGCGGGGATTCTTTCAAGTGCGGCCAACCTACCACATCAACAGTAGGGATGTCAGGCTTTGGCCTGTGTTGAACTTACTGTAGTATGATGAAGTGCTTCTGTGCTGCATACATAAAAGGTAAAATGTTACAGGTTATGTTTCAGGAGGTAGTAGGTGAGCGTGTGCCTGTTTCTAATATTAGTGTGCATGAGTTAAGGTAACTACTGAGCACAAATATTGAGGTTTTGACCTATCAACCATGGAGATACTGTGCTTATAAATCTGATAAATGGCACCACCTTGTGGGTAAACACATGCAGTACATGTTACAAGAAAAATACTGAAAACATCAACCTGAAATTATGGCAACAACGATTAGAATAAATCTACAAGGAACTCAGGATTTTTCGTGGATAACTTTAATTGGTGTGAGACACCTTCAAGGTTAAAGGATTAGGAGAAGGTTCAAATGACAGATGCTTTCCTCCAGCTTTCTTTTCCTGTAGATAGTGAAGTTTTCACTAATATGCCAACGTTGGAGACATTTGTACGATCATCAAAAAGTCAACAGACCGTATGTGAAAAATCTTGAAGAGATCTTGAAAAAAAAAAATCCCTCTTTCAAAGGAATTATTCACAGCCATTACTTTACTTTGTCAGAGAATCACTTAATCAACACCAACCATTTCCCTTTTCAGTATTTCGGAAAAGCTGATGTCATCTTTTTTAGGATGTCAGTTTTGGTGCTTCCACAAAAAAGGCCAACACGTACTTGAAAATATACTATGTTAAAATAAATTGGGCATTTGCTGAAGCAGAAAATAGCTGAGATCTTGTTGACACATTCCACAGTTAAGAAAGATGAAACAATAGATGAAATAATTTGAGAATATGCGATAAAATTTTACCGGGAAGGTGGAGCATTTTTAAACAAACACAGCATCAGCAGATTGACAGTACTGTATTAACAGAAGTAAATGAAGTCTAAAGAACAAACATACAAACATATAAAGATAAAAGAAAGAAAAGGAAAGGAAAAACAAGCCATAACAAAAGTTTTTGAAATTGTGGCAAAACACTGGGTGTTTTTCATATTTCAAATAATAAAACAAGCACAGTGGGTTTTCTTTCCTTTGAATGTTATGAGTATAAGCACATACAACAGAACTAAATTGCTAATGGATGTAACTTGGCAACAAGACTTGTCACTTCCATTAATCTTCCTTCCAAATGATCCCTACAGTGAATGTTTGAAAAACTGTGGGGCAGCAAAAGTGCACGTATTTTCGTAGAATTTCTACCCCCAGCAAGATCAATCATACTTGGCAAAAGACAACCTACTGTGACTGTTGAGCAAATCGTGCCAACTGTTTCTGCTAACATTTTATATTTACATCCTGATACTTCAGTCATCTCACAGGCCATTCTTTTACCTGTAAAACAAAAAAAAATCTTCTACTCTTCTGCTTTTTTGGGCTTTGGCTCATGTATTTCAGATTCCATCCCTGGCAGACTAGTTTTTCTACGTGCAGCAGTCTCAATCTTCTGCACCAGCTCCACATCCCACGGATGGGAGACAAAGCTGAGCACCTCCCCATCCTCCATGCCTCCTGCCCTCCCCACTCTCCCTGCTCTGTGGATATAGTCTGTGTGGGATTCTGGGAAGTCATAGTTGACAACCAAGCGCACTCTGGATGTATCCAAGCCGCGCGAGGCAATGTCTGTGCATACCAGCACATCCACTGTACCCTTCTGAAAGGAACGGAAGATTCCTGCACGCACGGCGGAAGGCATCTCCCCTTGCAGACGCGCATGCTGCACCCCCATCTCCTCCAGCGAGTATCCCAACCAGTTGACAGTTGTAGACTTGTTGCAGAACACCACCACGGCACCCCCTCCTTTCTCCTGTTGGAGCTGCTTTAGGGTTTGGTGGAGCTCCAGGATCTTGTCAGCACCCTTTACCTTCATGAACGTCTGCTTGACGTGTGGCATGAGGAAGTGCAGCATTTTGCTCTTGATAACCACCATGCTGCCGAGATCTGTCACCTGACTGAGCACTTCTCCGACACCACCAGGGAAGGTGGCCCCCACCACCAGCAGCTGGGCTTTATGCCCCGGGCCCCGTGTTTCCTTGGGGTTACTGGCGATGTTTGTATGAAGCAGGATGTCCTCCAGCATATCAGAAAAGCTAGGGTCGAACATGGTGTCGGCCTCGTCTACTACAAAAAAGCTCAGCTCGCTCAGGTCCAAGCAGCGTCTCCGCAGGGCCTTGACCAGAGCACCTGGTGTAGCCACTAAAACATCTGGCTGGTCCCTCTTGAAGACCACCTTGATGTGTCCTACACCTCGTCCACCACCCACAGTCTTTGTCAGCAAGCCGAACGGAGCGCAAAGAGTCCTGGAGACAGCCGCCACTTGCTCTGCCAGCTCTCTGGACGGCACAAGCACCACAGTGCGAATCTTGTGCGTTTCCTCAGCGTCCATCTCCGATTCCTTCTCAGCCTGCAGCCTGTGAAGAACAGGCAGGAGGTAGCTCAGTGTTTTCCCACTGCCCGTCTCTGCAGCACAGAGTATATTGTGACCTTTCATGACCTTTGGGATGGTCTGCAGCTGTACAGTGGTGGGACGGGTAATGTGGATTTTTTCCAAAGCTTCCACCAGCTCCTTGCAGATGCGGAGTTTGTTGAACGTCACAGGTGGTTTCTGTTCAACTTCGTCGTTTGGATTTTCAGCAACAAAAGGGGCAACGGTCTTGACATTGTTGATGGTGAAATAGTCACCACATGACTTGTTATGTTTCCACCCTTTGGAGCAGAGAATGGGCTGCTCGAACTTTCCAAGTATGTATCCCGCAGACTGGTTCAAAACGGGGTTTTTGCTCTGGATCAGGAGCTTGCCAGCTTTGATGGTGCCGATCTTGTTTTTGCCTCGAGTGTGCTTCACGCTGTCAACGCGCTTCTGCATGGAACGAGGAATACGGATGACTGCGGTCCCTTCAGACGAAGCTGTCGTTTGACAAAAACGAGGCTGAGCGTAACGATGAGCAGGACAGGAAACTGATACTCCAACAAACTCCGGACAAAGAGTCCCAGCTGAGCAAAGAGCTCGAGACGCAGCCCGATAGCCGACCTTCACAGAGTGCATCCTGGCGTTTAACTGACTAGCAGTCAGCCGAGAAAAACAAAACCATGAAGAAGACACTTCTTTAGCGCAATGGGAATCTTCAGAAGTCGTCCACAAAGATCAGAAAGATACTTTGAGTCTGTTAGCATCCTGCTTAACTTGACAGCTTTCTCACCATGCTTTACTGGCGAATGTTGATGATGTCAGGTGGGCGTGAGGTGATGACGTATATAGAAACTTAACGTCAAGATTTGCAATGCGTCTTTTTTTTCTTGTCTTCTTGGAAATTAAAATGATAGATAGATTTGCCTTTTTTATGCATTTGTTTTATTCAAGTATCACATTCTCAATATAATGCTTTAGTGATCATTTTCCGAATATACATTAATTATCTTTACACACCCACACACATGCACAACACCAATTTAAATGCAACATATAATACATAATATGCACATAAAAACATGCACTGTGACACATGAAAACCTTTTATATATTTGCTGTTTGTGTTTCATTGATGCTGTTATGTATCATTTGTATTATTTCCTTTAACATTTATTGTCTTTATAATATTAATGATTTTCTACTGTTATATTTGAATTATTTGTTACATAGGCTTTATTTTCCTCCATAATTTTCTGATTCTTGCTATTATTTGTGTAATTTTATTTGTAAAATTGTAATGGCTCTGGCAATATTGCTACTGTACAGCCATGCCAATAAAGCTCGTTAAATTGAAAAAACCATGGAGGGGTGAAGCCTTGTACATTGTATGCCTGTTCTAACAGAGAATCAATCAGCTGATCATTGTTCTGGTGAATCAGCACTGCCTGCAGTGCAGTAATGTGAGAGATTGTAATAGATTAGAGGAGGGTGAGAAAGACCACTGTCAATGACACAACACTGACTGTCGATAGACGTCCACATGACTCTGAGTTCTGGTCAATCATCTTCAGCACAGACAAAACCCCGTGCACTGTAAATACACCAGTATTTATCTGAGATACACTTTGCTTTGTTATTTTTATGGGGCTTCATGTCAAGTATTTCAACAGATGTGGTCTTTCACTTGATGTGAACATGAATTACTACTTAAAGTCAAAAGGTAAGCATACTTTTGTCTGTCCAAGGGTTGGGGATAATCCATAGTTGCTGCTCCACTGAGTGTAAACTAGTAGAGAGGAGACTAATCTAACGAGGTATGCATCTAGAAGAGGGTCAAAAGGGGGCACAGATCTCTTCTGTTTGGCCCTCTCTCTCTCTCCAGCTGCCTGCTGGGAACCTTTTTATTTATTTGTTTTCATGTTTTGGTTGATTCATGGTTCATATGTTATCTCCCTGTCAAATTCTTTTCTTTGGAGGGCAAATCACAATCAGCATTTTTAAAAAAAAACAAAAACAGCTGTCTGCATCAGTGCTGCTGTCGCATCTAGCATTGATTATACATCAGCTACCCTTCCCATGTGCTGAATGAATCGGCTCACTGATTGATTTACTGGAGCTTCAGAGCATCACAAACTCTTTCAGCAAGAGAAACCCGGTCACATGTTGGACAAACCGATGACGTACAGACGGAGCCCTTTGTTACTGGGGTCTAAGATTACTGTTTCCTAATAAAGGAAGATGATTAAAATAATTTAAATTCCCGCAGGGTACATCTTTTTATGTGCAGATCCCAAGCTTGATCAGCGGCAGGCAGCTGTTCGACTCACTCATCAGACTGAGGCAGTTTCACAGGCTGAACAGAAGAGGGCAGCATTGATCAATAAGGAGGATTTTGAGCCAACTGAAATCTTAATCAGAACTGAATTAGACAGTTTTCTAAGTCTACTATATGGCTTTCACATGTTTTGAAAGAAATAAAAACAGATTGTTTGTTAATCATTCTAAAAAATACAGCACAGCCTATTTCGCTATTCTACTCTGCAGTGGGCCTATTATCAGTACTGATACTGAAGTCTATGAGTCAGCCACAGATCTATAAAGACATAAATAAATGGGAGAAATTACTATTGTTGTTGCTGTTGTTGTTGTTTTACATTTCTTGTGTTGCCGATGTATGTAAATTTAAAAAAAATATTCATGTAGGCTATAAATATCTTCAGTGTACTTGCTTAACATTGCATTTTCTATCTTATCAACTGACATCCTGATGCAGGACTGTGTGCAATTTGATATTTGGTGACATTTGATGAACATGGTGCACGCTACCAAGGTGCTGTGTGCATTTCTGCAGTGTGTGCAAACCTAATCCTTGAAAGAGCGACACCTCTCAGACAGGACCAGTGTGGGGGCAGATGCTGTTTTTGTTTTTTTTTTTCCTTCATAAGGTTCTTTAGAAGAACATAATTTCACAAACCACATCTGCAGCCTCCCACGCAATTTGTTTTCTTTATCTTCTCCCTTCAAAGGTCATCTGCAAAGATAAGAGACGCAGGTAACCTGAATTAGACTCGGGTGGGTCTGAGAGTGTTCTGCAAAGGAGAAAGTTCAGTCAAGTCATGTGACTGGCACATAATAATATTGGGATCGCTTTATAATTCAGCTTGTGACAACTGTGAATGTACAGTAAATTTAGAATTGTAAAACTTTATGTGCTCCTTTTCTTCTTTCTTTTTTTTTAAGAGAGAAGAATATTTTTGAGAATTTTCTAATTCGATTCTTTTGCTTTTCTTTTTTATTTTAAGTCAGTCTCACGTAAGACTTGTTTAAAGATCATTATACTCACCTCTTTTGAGAATATCAACAAATTCAGACTAGATTTCTAGATTTGGTTGGCACTTATGTGTAGGTCAGGACTGTAATAATAATAATATGTTACTAACAGAAAGTAAATGTTTATAGCCCTCAAAACAGCTACTTTTAGTAATATAACTTATTTTCTAGTTATTATTAATTAAGCAAATATGCAGAGCATTCTTGTCCTTCTACCAAAGTTTTTTAACAGTAAAATATGCCATAAAGCAGGGTTTTGCTTTTTTTTGCTTTTTTTCCCCACCATTTGTTCTTAATCAGACCGGTGCAAGTGTGGGAACAGTCATAAATCACAGGATACCATCAAACTATGTTAATTTTAGAAAGGAAACTGAAAAAGTAACAGCTCAGCTGAACTCTAATCACTCCAACAGCCGTTTCAATACTGATAAAAGGAATGTCTGTAGGCAGAGAACAGCTTCAGAAAATGGCAAATAAGTCAAAAGGGGTTAAACCTCGTGCTTTTGCTTGGAAATAAAGACCACAGGAAATGTGATATTGATGCTTACAGATGCATTTGTGAGCTGAGTGCCTTTCTGTACGCCCACATGCATCTAGCATTGGTATATGTAGTGTGGCTGTCAGAAAAATAACAGGCTGTTGTCTGCTGTGCACGCGATTTCTGTTTAGGTTAGGCTGATTTACATCAAAATGTGCACTTGCAGAAGTTATTTTCAGCAATATAATAAGTAATCTTTGGTGCTTTTCGTCTGGATTTAGTGCATACTTAACTTAATTAATCTCTGTACAAATATTACACTCTTTTGTGTCTTTTATGGCAAGTTGATCCAAAAAACTAAATATATAATTCTGATCTTTTTCATTTTATTATGTGTATTAAGAGCAAAAGCAATGCACATGGTAAAAACAGAAGATACGACTTCAATGCTTTTTAACACTGATTATCAGTGTTGCAAAAACCTGTGGTGAAGCATGAAAACTTTGCTTTATAAAGGCAGATCTCCGCGATCAGCCTCTGATGTTAATGCGTGTTAAGATGTGGTACAGGTGGACCAACAGGAATTTGAATAGGCCTACATGCTGCCAATAATGTGAGCAAATATACATGTCAATAACAGAGATAAATTGCTTGCCTGGGCTGATATCTCCGACAGCATGAAAGCAGAAAATAATCAAATATAAATAATATTAATAATAATAATAATAATAATATACAAATGTTGAGTGAGAAGATCATCAGAGCAGCAACATAATAAAGTCTTCAAGCAGTCTCTGTTGCCTACCCCTAAAGATTAAGCCGAGGAGATTGATGGACTGGATAGAGACATAAAGGTTAAGGGGAGTGGAACAGGCGGATTTACTATTGCTTTATTCTAGCCGCAGATTTACTCTCTCCACTCTCTGGTAAGAATTACTGAGAATTGCGCTGTAATTTAAATAATCCAATAACAAAAGGAATTCCTCAGAGTAGGAAGAGACAGTACAGTGTCAGCACTGAAATTGCACATGAAGCAAAAGTTCTCATTAGCTTGCCATGTCATGGTTACATTTAGGGTGGCACAGTGGGTCAGTGGTTAGCACTGCTGCCTCAGCAAGAAGGTTCTGGGGTCGATTCCAGGCTGTGGCAGGGCCTTTCTGTGTGGAGTTTGCATGTTCTCCCCATATTTGAGTGTGTTTCCTATGAATTCCTGACTTTCCTGCACCATCAGAAAGATGTAGGGTCTATCTCTAGTCAGTACCCTTCATCAAGGTAACGGCTCACAGTCTGATGTAGGTCCCTGGGCGCTGCACTGTGACTGCCTACCGCTCCTCAGAGATGGGTTAAAGGCAGAGACTTTATTTCTCACTATATGTGTCACAAATGAAGTACCTTTAAATTTGCCTTTAATAATGTGATTTTTTTTTTTTTTAATGAAAAGAGTACGCAGATCTTGTTGTTGGGTCACAACACATCCATCTCCTTGGACAAAAAGTGTACCAAAGTTAACATTCAAGCGGAGCCCCATGACTAAGCAAGTCACTATTTGTGCATGCATAAGTTTAAAGAGAAAAATGAAAAGGATCCCCGGTGCAATCAGGGATAAAAGTGAGAAATAAGTACAGGTGTTTAAACCCTGTGCCGTGGGAACACAAGCAGCATTTTTTGTCAGAGACACTTGGCTTGTGGCCCTATTTATGCTGCACCGTCTCCCACATAAATGCCTCAAACTACTATGATCACAATGTTTTCTCTTCCCTGTACCTACAATATAGCCCCATTCACAAACCTCGACTAAAAATGGATGGGCCTCCGTGCCGTCAGGCTCAAGGGATCTAAAGGTAAAAAGTGCATCATGTCATTATACTGACCAATCCTGGCTTGGACTGGAAGCACACAAAGAGGGCCAGGCACAATGTGATGTAGTCTAATGGTGGGTGGCTGAAAGAGAATGGAGGGCCAATTAAACAGAGCAAAGTGGTTTTAAGCCTTACTATGATTTTAGGAAGGTCAAGAGGTTTGTTGCATGCAATTTCAAATAGGCTAGTATAGTTGAACGTTTTTCTTTGACATCACAGTAATAAGTCCTAATCAAATACCATATAAATCTTTTAGGGGGAAATGTTTCCTTAATTATTATTATTATTATTATTATTATTATTATTATTATTATTATTATTATTATTATTATTATCATTATTATTATTATTA
>JAQLOL010000001.1:25063472-25078829 GCA_029783665.1 Naso thynnoides
CAGCTTGAACAGTTAGTGGTTGAAAAGAATAAATGATTATATTTAAGTGGAAACACCTTTTTGCTTCCTTTGCAATATGAGAAGTGTGATGCTTATCTCATGTCTATGTGCCAAATATGAAGCCGGAGTCAGAACAAGTATAGCCAAGCTTATCTTTAAGACTTTAAGCAGGGAGAAACATCTAGCATGGGTCTGTAAATTGAAAAAAAAAAACCACCCATGAGCACCTCTACAGCTGACTTAAATATACAAAGCGTTTTGTTTGTCTAATCCCTGCATAAACAGAGATGTTTAAACAACAATTTGGGGTTTTCGAGGGAGTTACACGCTGTAAATCTTTCTTGAAGAATATCTTTTTTCATTACTTCTAGGAAACTAGAAAAGATTCCAAGACGTTTCTGCCCAAAGTCAAGAAAAAGTTCAGCACGTACAGCTACAAAATGTTGAATTGTTGTTATAAAGTTTCTGTATGGATTTAACAAACAAGATGTAATGTCATTAGTGAGCTTTGCTGCTGATTACAGGTGGATTTTGTCACCTTTGCAAACAGCCATGCTAACTATTTGCCCCTGTTTCAGGTCACTGTGCTAAGCTAACAAGCTGCTGGCTGCAGACCCATTTAACGGCAGAGTGGGATTATTCTCGCATTTAACTCTCCAGTAAATGTGTGTGCGTGAGTGTGTGTGTGTGTGTGTGTGTGTGTGTGTGTGTGTGTATGAGGGAGGGTTTACACATTTGTTGGTATAAAATATATAAATGTTTTCTATATATGTTTCATATAAATTAATAAAATACTTATTAGTCCGTCTCTGCGTTAGACTGTTTTTTTTTTATCTTTTGGCCAAGCTGTAAAGAATTTCTGCCTTTGCAATTTTATAATATGCTTCATACTTTTTGATGATTTTACATTATAAAACACATTGAATCAATTTACATAAACTTTCTGAACGGACGCTTTAGTGCAGTTATCAGTTCTGTTGCAACAGAGATGTCTAATCGGAAATTTTTAGAATTTTCTTTTGCAAGTTCAACGAGTTGTCCCATTGTGATTTGTTCAAATCACTGTTTGTAGAAAACCAGATATTTACCAGCACACACCCTAAACATGACTTTCATATTGGATTTTTTAATGCACGTATCATCATTAACCTTCAGCATTATATTTCAGTTCACACAATCAGCATGTAAGTTGTTGATAGTTCAGAACAAAAATCGGCTGATATAATGTGAGCATTAACAATCAGGATCTCCTCCCTCACACTGCATGACTCATCATTTAGTTGGAAACAAGTTTTTGACTTTAATCGAACACCCCTTGTCCAATAACACATGAAGCAATCCAAATATATTTCACACTTGAAAATGATGATGTAGGACAAAGAAAATACAATTAAAGCCAGGTTCTGCAGCTGTCACTAAAGTCCACATTTATTTGTACAACCTAACATTACTTACAGGAATCTCAACAGACTTTACAAGCACACAGCAGCCAAAAGCAGCCAAAGCTGTCAAACAAACACCATGAAAAACCTCCGCGGAGAAGCAGAATTGAATAAATCTGAGGAGAGGGTATTCAAAAAAGAGCCAGAAGCAAAGAATAAAAGCAATTATTTAAAAAATGAATAAATATTTTTAACAGTAGATGGGCTGCTTCTCATCAGAATATGAGTCTAAAATATCTTTAAGGCTAAATTCCAAGAAACGTTGTATAATTCAATACTTAATTGTTTGTTTGATTGGTTGATTGTTTTGATTAAATTACCTTTTCATGCACTGGTCTTATGAGTGAAAGTTCATAAGGACATTAACTTACAACAATTGTAAACCAAAAAACTAACAACGGAAAAGCACAACTCCTGCGGGATGTTGCAAATGTTTTGCCATATCTTTCACTGGGACGTGAGTCATTTTCCAATGAGCCAGAGTATCGCATGGTGTGCCAAGCCAAGGGGTTTAAACACAGTCACGGTGCAAAACTCCTTTCCTGTAGGCGAAAAACTGTTTCAAATATGTCAGTCATCAAAAGCAGTCATGAGTGAGGAGACATGGAGGGAGAGTAAGCAACAGTAAGACTGAAGAATGAAGTGTATTGTTTCATGTCATGTGATGATTTACTTCGCCTCCTCTATTTAAGTCAAATACCTTGCAGTGAAGTGCGAGTGTGTATCACTAAAGAAAGTGTCAAAACATTGAACAACCTGGTTGAAAGTCTCAAGCACCTCTGATGACACAAGACATCACTGAGGCCTTAACAGAAGAAGAGTGTCGAAGACTTGTGGCTCCGCAGTGTGTGATGTGAGGGTTGTGGGGACATGGGAACAGACAAGGTTACTGTGTGGGCACCGTGTCGTTGCTACGAGCTAACATCTCTGCTATGAGAGGCTCCTCACTGTGTGTTTCTGCGGAAAGGCATCAGACAGAGGTAGCTGTGCCCTCCCACGATCAAAATTCCTATCGCTGGACATTCCTGCCTTCATGGTGCGGAATGATGTACGTGCAGACTTTGGCACCGTAAGCTTGTTTCCTGCTCAAAGTGTAAAGTATCGAAAGTCTGATTTTACAAGGTGGCCGAGCATGATTTGTGACTTCAAAAATAGTTTGTGAGACAATTCTGGTCCAAGTTGTTACATACACAAGTTTGATGCTTAAACTTGAAGCACCAAGTGCACATACAATGAGATTGTGCCTATAGTGACAAATAAACAAATAAATCAATAATCCAAAAAGTTTGCATAATCAGCCATCCTGGAGTTTTTCAACGAGCCAAAACGAGAAGAAACGCTTTTATTTTAATGTGGAAAAAAACATTTTTTCTTCCAAAAAACACATTATTGTTCCAAGCAGACTATTTATGTATATTTTCTAATACATGTCTGTCTGAAATCTGTGAGGTTGCTGTTCATGAGCACAAAACATCTCATCAACCTCTACATACAGAAAAGTTTATGATGGGCGTGTGTGTTGAGTTCAAGGCCACTGAAGAGGAATAAATGTCATTCATGCATGACGTCATCTTTCTGCTGGATTATCAGGCCTTCTAACACTTCCTGCAGCCATGTTCCACCGGCACAAACTCTCTTTAGACTTTCTTGACTTGATAACGTTTCGAGACTATACTCGTCACAACAGCTGCTGCCAGACTTTTGTGACATCATTTTTTGTTGTGTGCCTTTTTAAAGGTTCACTGTGGTGTCCTGGACAATTAATGGCTCTATGGAGCCACATATTTGATAAGAGGACATCTGGAATATATCACACGCACACATATTTGCATAATAACACGTTAATCCATTGACTGACAGTTGGCAGCAGTTATGGACGTGGCGTGCTTTGGGACAAACGCACCACGTGAACATGGAAAAGTAAAAGAGGCCAGCAGGGTACCTTTAAAATCTGTCTCCACATAAACAGACTATCGTAAAATACAGACATGTTGTCACGTCAACATTACAGCTCCATTAATAGATGCTGACTTGACATATTCTGCATTCACTATGAAGCGCAAACACAATGAATTTTGGTGATAGGGGCTACAACCAGTTTCAGAACAAAACTGCTCTGTTGGTTTTACTTATCATATAATTGTGGGACATTGTGGTTAATAGGAATTCACAAAATGGCAGAGGAGCAAACGTGCGGGGTGGAGGACAGTAAATTCCTTAAACAAACAATAAACAAGAAGACTTCATCAGAAACTGGATCTGGAACGCACTGAGCTTCAAGAGTGCAAACTTCCTTTAACAGCAGCTGAAGGACACACTGTTTACCATCTTTCACCATTTAAATGCCATACAGTAACTGTGTTTGCCAACAGTCATGTTTACTTCCTTTTGGCTTTGCCTCGAGCTTTAAACTTGGCTTAAGTTCCCCCGAAGATTTCACAGCAAATAACTTCTCAAAAGAGTTCTGTGGTTATCTCATTTTGCCAAACAGCTGTTTCACAGCCTCTTGGGACGAGTGTGAGAGGAGGTCCAGGATGGGAGAGACGATTCAAACAAGAGACTGGGAGGCACAGCGACGGGGAAACACAAAGAAGAAACAGAGCAGACGGACAGACAGAGCGAGACAAACAGACAGAGGGACGTAAAGAGAGGATTCAAACATGCGAGGCTGACACACTCGCTTAATTGTGTCTGTGGCCAAAAGCGAGAGGAGGAAAGTAGGAGGAATAAAACAATTAACATGAACAGTACTGCGGGGAATGTGAGTTTCCTTGACAACAGCAGCCATAGCCAAACAAACGGGCCCTTTCATAACAATCCAAAACAAACAGAACTGTCTCCCTTATTAGCACCCAGGCTTCGGTAAAAAGGGGCACCCCTTCCTGTTATCATGTTTTTCCAAAATTCTATTTTCTAAAATTAATATTAGCCTCTGTGTCCGAATTTCAGCGTGCACAGACAAAAACCGAGTATTATCAAGCAGCAAAAACTGATCTGTTGGAAAGACAAAAAAACATCTGCAAAGAGTTTGATTGTCAGACTTCAGGTAACTTTGGGTTCATGTGAAAATACGGCGAAACCGGCAAAGCTGTGGAGGAGGATGCTAAGAGGATGAGACCCTGCCAGAACCTCCGGTGATCCTCCAGAGAGAGAGAAAAGAGGTATGTGTGCGCGTGCATTAATTGTAAATTTGTGTTGAAGGATGGGTGGGGCGTCATGTTATTTAGAGCGGCGTTTGTTGAGCCAGCAGGTCCACCCTTTGTCCTGGCAAAGGTGCTGATCTGTAATCAGTTGCAGGAGACCTTTAACAGAATTGGAATCTTTGTAAGCAACAGGTCATTCTATCTGCTTTTCAACACGTAGATGAGAAGATTGTTGTCACTCTCATGCCTGAACAGCTAATATAACGTTAAAGTCAGCAGCTGGTTAGCTGAAAGGAGAGGTTCACTTTTTGCCCATTAGGTCTCATAATGAGGTTTTGTACGATCGTGTACGATGTTCTACTGAAAGAATGTTCTAATAAATGAATAAAAATAAAGTGTCCACTGATTTTCTGCGACAAAATCGTTGCACAGTACGCTTTGCTTTATGTTTTATTTATATTTTGTAAAGTCCATGGGGTTGTACGGACATCATCTATAAGTTTAGATATCCCTCAACTGCAGAAAACCGGTAGATGGGTTGTTTTGGAAACACAGACGGTTAATAGTAGAAAGCGAGACCTCTCACTGACTGTTTATTTCCTGTGTTGCTGTCACATGGTTTTTTTGCCACAGCCCCGCCCCTTTAGGAGACAGGAGGCGGTCTTGACTCCATTCATTCCTATGGGAGAAATGAACGTGACCACAGATGATGACCAATTCTTTCACCCCATCATCACCAAGATACATACTGGACCCACTAAGTGATTTATAACATTGTATATGATCGGAAAAATCCATATTCTAAGGCTTAATGTGCAAAATAACAAACTTCTCCTTTAACATAACAACTAAAAACTGAGGTAACGGCCGGCCTGGATGTTCACAAAAGCAAACAAAATGAATTTAAATCTTACTTTTTTATTTGCACTATTTACATGTCATAATTAGTTTGTTTAATCTTTGTTGTTTTGAGTCTTTATAAGTTTAATTTAGCTGGTGGATACAGCTGTACATTTCCCAAACCGATGTACCTCAGCCAGTTAACCAATAAACATAAAGTATCTCTGCAAAAATCAGACTGTTTGCAAAAAAAGAAAAGAAAAAAAAGAAAACACACTGTCAGCTGGACTTATTTCTGCAAGTTTTTCATTACAAAGACTACATTTGAACAAAAAAACTGCAGGACAGAGATAGATGGGTGGAGGTTGGCTAACTGTTCAGCCATGCATAAGCCCCCACTCACCACCCCCACCCCTCTCGTTCTTTCTTTCTCTCCGTCTTTCTGGTGGCAGTGGAGCCTAATGAAATCATTACATGGCATAATATCTACCAACAGCTTGCATACTTTCAGCATGGGTGGGTCAAAGTGGAAACCAAACTTCCAGCACTGGCACCAGAGCCGCATTCTGCCCACTGAACCGACTGCTTACAAGAAACAGTCACAACAGCGGTGAAGTCGCCTCTGAATGCAAACGCCGGCGAGGTTTATGTTGGAAGATCAATCGATTTCTCCAGGCATAACAGCGTTTGTCATTAATGCAAAGAGTCAGGAGGGCAATCACCCTGTTGAATCAACAGCGTGAAAGCAAAACATTGTGTGCTACACAGTTAATGAGCAGTTTGATGGCATTTTTTGGATGTCTTTGTGCAGGACGGAGAGAATGACACACAGAGAGAAAAAGAGAGAGAAGGAGGGGGAATTTCCTCCTGTCGCTGAAGCTATGGAATGAATATGGGTCAGTGTTTGTGTGATGAGAAGGTCACAGTACACGCAAGGCCTTATTGGTATTTTTTCTCTTCTCAAGCACAAACAAACACACGCATTACTACATGTGTACAACTGCAGTTTTTGGACAGGCAGCACATGTCTCCAACCAGCTGTTTTAGCCAGTCCTGCTGAAAACAAAAACATCAAGTGGCTGTAAACTCTGAGCTGTCACTCAGAAGTGCTTTGCTTTACAAAACTACAAGACTGTTAATTACTACTTCCTGTTGAATGATGTTTCTTAAGAGTAATTAAGTTGATATGATGGTATTCGAATAATAATTAAGGTAAGATTAATGAAATAACTCGCCAGGTTTGGGTCTCAGGTCCGATAACTCCAGCTGATAATCTGTAACAAAATTCATTTATTTACCACATATTTCCACATTCAACTGATGAATGGATGTTAGAGAAGATGAAACCTTTGTTAATGGATTACCAATATTTATAACTGCCTTACTCTCAGACAGAAAAATACATGCAAGCCGGGGGGATTTTCACAACCTGGCAACCCAAAAGCGTCTCCAATTAATGGCTCATAAGATATTTAAGTAATTACACATAAATACAGCCATTCCATGTAAATTATAAACTCTTTATAATATTTAACTTAACCTGTCAGACACATTACAATTATTATTAATATTATTATTATTATTAGTAGTATGTTATTAAGCTATGAGCGATGTGCGATAGGCTATTTAAAGCGCACTGACAATCCCCTTTTTTTTTTTTTTTAACGAAACCGATTAAATTTAGTGACACACAGACCTGCGATTGATTTAATAATTATTATTCTTCCTTGAACCGACGAGAAATGAGACTTCTGAAATCCACACGGAGGACAGCAGAAAGTTAATAATCGGCAGTGATGTGACGCGTCACATGACCACGCTGGGGTCGGATAATCTCACTCCGCGTATCCCAGTCAGCAGATGTGACACTGAGCGCAGACGGACGGCGGACCTCCTCCTCCTCCTCCTCCCGCAGCGCACAATGATCCAGTTCTTCATCAGTTTTCGGAAGACTACAAACGGTCGCGGATTAAAGGAAATCGTCTTTTCCTGAGAGAAGAGCCGAGAAATTTACCTTTGCAGCCGGAGCGCACACCAGTCCCATCGCGGGCTCTGCTTGTTCTGGGTTGTTTTTTTGGGGGGGGGGGGATTTCCCCTCTGTGTTCCACCAGCAGCTCACCTGTAGAAGCCACACCATGCGCCGCCGGGCTGCGCTCCCCCGGTAAGTCAACTCCGGTCTGTGCGTAACGGGATTCACATACGTGGTACGAGTCACGAAGCCCGAGCAAGTTGGAGGAGGTTATAAAACCAAAGAAACAAACCAAAAACTTTAGTGACAGAATGGGAAATTATTAACAATACTTTCCAGGAAATTATTTGTAACCCCCCTAAAATTAACAATACAAATATGGTCTTTTAATTACCCTTGATGCAGGCGAAGATGTAGGCCTAGATGTGTCTTTTTTTCCCTTCAAAAACAATTTACTTAATAATGGCTTATATTGCTAGACCACTTTTCTATGACATCATAATTGCAATATTGTAGAAGTCCATATATGTTAGTCCCTCAAGGGAAAAGAGAGATGTGTGTGTGATTAAGATAACAAACTATGGCTTGTACCACCCTTCACTAGTTTTTTTGTTTTTTTAAAAATGTTCATATTCAGTGCAACTAAGTGTTGTTCAGAGACTTGCAGGCTCATGGCCAGTCCCTCAGGCCACTTTAGGAATTTTCCATCAGAGCCTAAAGCCTGATCTTTGCCCTGTCTCTCTTATTTGTGGCATTAAAAACAGTGGAAGTTCTCAGCTGCCAAATTCCAGCGCAGATAAAAATTCTTCAAGTAATTCTCCCCTCAACTCCCATGCTTCTAATTTTAAATTCATGATGCATGCTTTAGGATTAAGAATGTTTTTATTTATGCAGACATTACGAGGGGCCCAGACATCCGGTCACGTTTAATAGGACCACTTGAGGTCTGCAAACATGTCTGACAGTGAATGGGCACTCCAGTGAAGTACATTTCACCCAGAAGTTAACCTTATCTGTTCTCCTGTGCATCCACAGGTTTACCTGCCTCCTGTTTCTCCTCTTCCTTCCCTCCGTTATCTCTTCCTCCTCCTCCCGCCCCCAGTGGGTTCTCCAGCGTGTCCCTGTGGTCCTCCCACAGCAGACGGAGGGTCGGCCTGCACCTCACTTCCTGTCTCTGGCTCGCCTGAATGTCAGCTCCTCCTGTGACCCAGAATGCCACAAGAGAGCCCCTCGCCCGAGCTACTGGGACCTGCGACGTTTTCTGGCCTATGAGACACTCCACTCCAACGGTCAATTGACTGAGACTACCGTTGGGATCTATGGCTACAGCCCCAGTTCGAACACCAGTCCAGCCTCCTCCTCAGGATCGTCTGGAAAGGCTGAGCGGTCACATGTCAGGAGAAAGCGACAGATCTTTGGCCACGATGGGCGTTTCAGCATTGCAGGGCAGAACTTCCTGCTTAAATACCCGTTTTCAGTGTCGGTCAAACTGTCCACTGGGTGTTCTGGCACATTGGTGGGGGAACGTCATGTTCTCACAGCCGCTCATTGTGTTCATGATGGTAAAAACTATGTGAAAGGAGCCCAGAAGCTTCGGGTCGGGTTTCTAAAACCCAAACATCGAGACAGCCAGCCCTCTTCCTTTTACCCTCCCTCTAACTTCACTAACCATGTTGAAGGTGGCTCTGCTCCTTACGCCCCGCCCACCAATGAGAAAATGAAGTTCCAGTGGATCAGAGCCAAGCGCACCCACGTTCCCAAAGGATGGATCAAAGGGAATGCCAATGACATTGGGATGGACTATGACTACGCACTGCTTGAACTGAAGAAACCCCACAAACGCCGCCACATGAAGTTAGGAGTCAGCCCTCCGGCTCAGAGGCTGCCCGGTCGACGAGTCCACTTCTCAGGATTTGATAACGACCGTCCGGGCCAGCTGGTGTATCGTTTCTGTCGGGCTGGCGAGGAGACCTCAGACCTGCTATACCAGCACTGCGACGCACAGCCCGGGGCAAGTGGATCGGGAGTCTACGCCCGGATGTGGGACAGGTGGCGCCGACGCTGGGAGCGGAAGGTGATAGGTGTGTTTTCGGGGCATCAGTGGGTGGAGCGACAAGGGGCGTCTCAGGAATTTAATGTAGCCGTAAGGATCACGCCCCTTAAATATGCTCAAATCTGCTACTGGATAAAAGGAAACTTTGTGGACTGCCGAGAGGGGTGAGGAAAAAGTGGGAACTGACAATGACACAGAGGTGCAACCGAAGAAACCATCGGCCCGTTATATCCTCATTCATTATACTGCAATATTAGGGCCATGACAATCTCCTTTTTTGTTTTTTACACCTGTAGCACTGATGTGAGATAAATATGAATAGCAAACTTCTTTTCCCCCATGCCAATATCAGTAATATAAACTGACTGACATGAATCCAATAACGAACCTAACTTATGCAAACAGGACATGTTCGTGTTATTTTCTGCTTAGTTTTGCATCGTAACTCACATTTCTAACCTAAGAAAAAGTTTCATTTTTGTTAAGTGAAGAAAAAACGTTGTGGTTTTGGGTTTTTTATAGGAGAGAAGCATATTTATCTGCTTCTTGGAACATTTGTGTGGACAACAAAGTTATCTGGAAGATCATCAGATCTGGGACGAGGACCAATGTGAAGACACTTGGGAACTGTCTCACTATGCATCATAGCCTTTTTTTTTGTGCTAATACTAAAGATTGCACTGTTAAAACTCTAAGAAGTTTTCTACTGAAAGTGATCATTTTTGTGGATGAATGTACAAGTCAGCAACCAAAGGTGCCAACAGTTTCTCTCGAAGCTATCATGTATCTCCCGTCAGTTGACACACTAGTTATCTACATGCATTGTACTCTGCCAGCTAAATAAACATATTTTAGAAGAACTTTTTACACAGAAATGTATTAAATGTTTGCAGTTGACTATCGCAAAGGCTGAAACCTACTTGTTGCAACAAAGAGTATGTTGAATGTTTTAATGTTTTCCTCCCTCTAGTGGCAAAGCTAAGACATTGCAAGTGTCTGAAATACACATTGTGCAGGTTTAGCAGAGGCCTACATAAGCACTTTTTAGCTTCTGCTCCTTTAACATTTGTGACATTGCATTACTTGTGTTTCAAAAATGGAAGAATGTAGCAAATTTAATGAAGTATATGCTTGAAAATAAGCAAGTTTCCCATGTCTTCTTCTCAGTCTGCTCATTCAACAACTCACAAACAACATAATCTTTGTTTAAACACCATTTGTTTTATTTAAGATGTCAAAAGGCATTTTCAGAAATGCTGTGGGGAAACTGAACACTGTAAAAAGCCGAAATATGAGGACCAGCTCCACTGACTTCTCCAGCACCGACACATTCATCAACAGGTTCAACCAGGAGTCTGAAAAGGCTTCCTGGGTTATGGCACATTGGAAACAAAATCTGCGACTCACATTTTAACAACTTTTAAAATCAAGGGGGTGCAGATCGACATCATCAGCATCAATTTAATTAAAAACCTTTCTTCAAATTTGATGTGGGCGAGAGGAATCAAGGACACTTGGGGGGGGGAAGGTGGTCAAGAGGTGATTGCATCTAAAATCTCAAAATTTGACCCTAATTTGCTGTTCTACAGATGTGATCTTATGGTTTTAAGCAGGCAAAATGTGTGCTATTTGAACAAAGACTTAACATTCAAGTAAAAACTGACAGAAGCTGGATTGAAAGCAAACCTTACAATGTCTGGTTTGGCTGTTAAAGGTGACAAAACAGTATAGCCATAAAAAAAAGTGAAATTTCACTTTGTAGGCTGTTGCAACCACCTACGACTCAATCCAACAGCAAAATTCAGTTGAAACATCTGCTACATTCAAGTGGAAAATGACCGCAAACGAAACATAAGCACCAACGATCTGATTTAAGGGCCGAGTGTGCTGACGAAGCAGGATAATGGACACACGTATGGCGTTTGTGTACGACCAAAGATTCCTCACATTGTTGCTGAGGCACAGAGGAACACAGGTGATCCAGATACGTGCTGGTTCATCTCATGAGTTCTTTCCTTTACCTCGTTTACACTCGATCTGAAACTTGACCAAGAAGTCGTTGTGGAATTCATGACGGCACGGGAAATATCGATGTTTAGATTTTCTGCTCCTGACAAAGAGACTTCACTGTTCACGCTGTACTCGTTTCTATGTGAACACAGGACAGCAATCCTGAAATACTGCTACAATATATGCAACGAATGTGGATTAGAGCTGGTGAAGGACAGAGGGCTCACAGAGAGGAACATACTGGAGGAGAAGAGGATGCAAAACAGGCGTGACAAAGCGATCTGTGTGTAACACCATTTTGGTAACTGAGAATACATAAACTGGTAATGAGATGACACACACATTGTCTTTCCCCGCCAGCTGGTTTTCATCACCCACAGAAATGTCACTGGTGAAACATCCTCTGCTGTCAAATCCATACGGGAGCGCGATGACAAAGAGTTGTGCGCAGTGAGAGAAGGGTTAGGTCCTGGGATGTACCAATATTTATCTTTACTATCAGCCACATCATCCAATCCACAGAGATGGGAGTTGATGTGACATGGCCCTCTCTCCTTTTATGGTGCAAGCATTCAGGCACTAAAACTGAATAAAATAAACAGTGACTGACCACAAATGAATCATAGTCTGATCCAACAAAAATAGGACTTTTGACACTAATAATCCTCTGGGTCCAGCAGCAGCAGCCCGACAAGCTTTTCGGTTAAACCATAACCAGAGCAGGAACGGAAGTAAGACTAGTTAACACCACCCACGGCCAACCTTCAGTTTTGTTTTGAGCATTTTTGGGTGTGCTTGAACTTAAGGATGCCAATAATATCTCCATACCTTCTAACTTGTTGATATCCTGGTGTATATTTGTAAAACCTGGTGCTGTGACTGTGCTCTAGACGGCCATTTGGGAGAAACAAGGAAACACTGACAGTAAAAAGACAGTAACAAACTGAATGAGGAACAATACAGCCAATCTATGCAGAAGCAGTGGAGAAGGGTACCGAGAGCGTTTCCCCTACAGACTGATTTCACGTCAGTTTGTTGGAAAGTTTTATTCCACTTTACGACGAGGATCCGTGTCGAGGCTTTGCTTAAAGCAAAAGCTCAAAATTTTGCTTTCTGGCAGCAAGTTAAATGTGAAAATCCTGCCATTAAATCCATACCGGCTCATACAGCACAAAGCTACTGCAGGTTAGCTCATCTGGTAAAAAGGGAAAACAGCTAGCCAGGCTTTGTCAAAGCTTACAGCATCTGCCAAACAGCAGCTCTAGAGATAGCTCATCAGAACGTTACATCTCCATCATTTAAATAAATAAAAAAGCTTTTCTTCTGTTTGTTTGTTTGTTTTTGGTGGTAATATGAGAGATCATTTCCGTTTGCCAGGCGCAGTAACTGAATGGAGTCAGCTCAGAGCCAAGAAACATTTCAGCCCATAGCCACCTGTAAAACGTCAAACTTTGATTTTGTTCAGCTCAGAGAAAGTAGACACGGTGTGTTCATTTGGAAATTTTAGTGCCATTTTAGGACTGAATCAAGTGTGGCGGTGATTAGCTCAGCTTTGTGCAACTTGGTCCATTTACAAATGCAAATTATTGTCTTTGTACTCCCTCACGGCAGGTTGTTAAACTCCGAGGGGTCTGCTTGACCGATCAGCAGATTGGGATCCACAGCAGGTCTGGTTGTATTTCTCCAAAAGTTGCCTCCTTCACCCTTGTGCCACAGAGCCACTGTGTACTTTCTCCAAATGCCCTTGCCTACCACACTGCCGCAGTCTAACTAGACTATCGAAATAAAATGAATAGGAGAGCTTTTCGGTGGTTCGATTGATTCGATTTCAATGAAGGCTTTAGAGGTGCTGGCAGGAAGATTTTGTCAGCGTTGTACAAAATTACACCATCTGTTTTCCCTTGTTTTACAGTCTCTGTGCTAATGTTATGCTAACTACCTGCCTGCTGAACCTTCATATATCCATCTCCGCATTTATCTCTCCACAAGGAGCCCGTTTTCCAAAATGTCGAACTTGTGCTTTAAAATCACCGGTGAAAATATGCTGAGTAGTGACAGTGTTACCCAAAGAGTTGCATTTGCCTCTGCGGCTCAAGAGCCTCGTACACAACAGCCCAGTCAGGTTTAAGGGTCTCAGGCACATCTCCTTCCACTGCTCTGAATCACTCCTCTGCTTCAACCGACTGTCAGGAGCCAAGTCCGCTCTGAGATTGGCCACGTGCACCCAAAATATCTTTGGTGAAAGTCACCTCCTGGCATTCCCTGACTTCCCTGTCGCCTAGCAACAACATAACACAACATGCTAATGTCGTCAGTGTGGTAATGCCCGGCGTAACTCGAAGTTGTATACAAAATAAAAATATTCTTTTAAATAGGTATATATAAACATTGCATTAAAAATAGAACCGTATCAAAACACGACTATGAGTTCACAGTCTGTCTCTTCACCTCCGAGCGTGAGCGCTGAATCAAGTCTCCGGTCTTAACCGGACCTTCACCGATCTCCCCTCCACGGCAAGAGTTCGTAGGTGAGGTCTCGCTGTGAGGAGCCTTTACTGCGACTTCAGCCCCAAACTGTTGGAGGGCAGAGGGTAGGAGTAGGCTTTGCCCAGCACAATGCGGTCTCGCAGCAGTTTAAAAAGAACATAGTAGTTGCAGCAGAGGATGAGGCCCAGAGACAAAGTGTGGTTCCAGCGCTCAGAGCGCAGCAGAGAGTATAACTGGTACAAAACCACACTGGACTCGATCCAGATCAGCAGGTTCAGGATCCGCAATGGCTTGTGGAACAGGAACTGAGGAGAAGATCATAAAAAACATTTACACACATAAATAATTACAGAGCATTCGAAAAAGAGAAATATTTGCACAATCAGGGTAAAAACAATAAAAGGATCAGTAGCACTTTAAATGAAGCTGGCCTCCACATTATGAACATATTCAGTATAACACATTGTAATGCATTATGAACACACTTGTAATGCTTTATATGTGGTTATGGTTAGGGTTGACTTGACCTTGCTTTTAACTATGATTATACAGCACTATAGACATATTATGACACATTATAAGTATGTTCATTATGCATTATAGATGGATGCTTTAAGCAAAGTGTTACCAAATGAACACCCGATGATGAGAAATAATACAAGCTTATACAGACTGATACAGCCTGTCACTTTACAAGCTTTGAATTTGTGTCACATGGTGAAGGTCTTGTCTGCATGAATATAAAATATTTTTGAGAATGGGTATTTAAAAAAAACATTGTTGTGTCTACACCATCCCGCAGGATTGCCACTTTGCTGTGGTCGGGGGACTTGAGTGTCCTGAGGACAACAAGATCTATACCGACAGGATAGTACTCTCCTGGTAGGGTCATCCATGTCGGGCAGGTCGAAGGGTAAAGGCCTGACAAAGTGTGACCCGCTGGTCCTCCAGGATGGGTGTTGGACACAGGGCTGACAACCCAGTCCCGTAGAAAATAAAACTATGTTACGGAAACAGCAGCAAAGGCAGCAAACACTAATGTGGGAACTGGGCTCCGAGAGTCATCAGGGACAGACCTGGACTACCACAGAGAAGCTCACTGAAAGCAGACCGGAGTGAAGATCCGTTGTTGTTGCCTACATGCCAACAGGCATAAAAGACAGTAAGGGCACACTAGAGATGGTCCAGATTCATCGGAATCGAGATTCATCGCGATGTTTAACATGACGATTTGGCATCGATTGTTAGCGTCGATGCTTCGCCGCAGAAAACGGAACCAAATAATAGTAAGCGGAACCAAAGATATGCGACGCACACGCTGACCGGACAGTTTAGTGACTGGGACAACAGGAAGCAACAACCGCCTCGTGTAAAGCTTTGAAAATGGCAGCCGCGACGCCGCTTACTCCCCCA
>JAQLOL010000001.1:25145798-25166586 GCA_029783665.1 Naso thynnoides
TTTTTTTAATATATATATATAATGTTTTATTGGGTAATATATGAGGCAGCATGTGCATGACATGAGAGTGATTCGACACACTCTCTGATCCACAGGTGGCAGTAAAATGCTGAGATATGCTGCAATGTGCCAACAGGCATGGAAGACGAAAAATAAAGCGGAGAGACGATGCAGGGATTTGAAATAATATGTTTTTAAAAAAGTTGCTTTGCAAATGTTTTGTGCAACTGATGCTGTGCTGTGCAGTCATTGTAGGTCATGTGGATGTTATTGCCTCCCAAAACAACGTTTAAGCAGCAACATTAAAAACTACTTTTACATGAATGTAATTGCTACTAGGCTATACACACCACCACCCATCTTGGATGTCCAACCAGTGTTGATGGTACCTGTTGTCAACTGAAGCATAAATTTCTGAGTTTTTGCTATATTGACAGAGAAAGCTGAGTTTTCCTGCTCACACAGCCGTTCGTGCAGTGCCTACATGTACCAGGATGCATTGCTTTACAAAAAAAAACAGTACTTGCAGGGTCTCCAAGGTTGTCATCCGTCTCATTGGAACATTTCTTTTATTTAATATTGTGTAGTTTTAATAACGAGGGTTTTTGGTCCACCAGCATCAGAAAATCCTCTCAAAACAAACATGGCGCTGGCTTGCTTTGAGTGCGTGGGGAAGCGAGAGGTTTTCAATGAAGTATATCCATTAATATTGTTTATACTTCAAGTAACAGTGAGTAACAAAAAGAAAACACAAAATGCAAACAGTGCAGCAAGGGGGAGACAAAACTCCATGACACTTAAGGCCTGTTCAGTATTTTGTATCAACATAAAAGCTTAAAATGCAGCGTTGACGTACTAATTTTAATCTCAAACTTAAGCTAAGCCCATGTTTACTCAAAAACTTTAGACTTGAAAATCTCAATCCTCCAAAGACTAAAAGGTAGAAGCAGTTTGTCAGTGGTGCCTTTATTCAGCTGCTGACACTTTTTATTCTGACATTGGTAACAACCTGTATGGACGCCAGAGGCTGAGCGCCAATGTTGTTATTAGAGCAAACAGCCACAGCAGAGCGTCTCTCAGTCACAAACATTTTCGTTAATGGATCCACCTGAGCTTTTTCCAGAATGACATGAAAACATTGTGGCATGTCATAATAGGTGTGAAATAAACCAACAAAAGGAGCGAGGACACATATAGCACACTTCAATGGTTGTATTTTATTGATTAGCAGCGCTGTAAAAATATAAAAAAAAGAAGGAATGGAAATTCATACATTCACCAGGCAACAACAGTAAATAAAGTATGTTTACAAATGATGCACCTGTTTAGTGAGAGCCCGTATTCACAACCACTCTGTCTTAAAGAAAAGTTGTTTCTGCTGCAGTTTTCAGACTGGACTTTTGCCGGGAGTATAAATACTTTACGTATATCAAATTAAAATGTTACGAAGGAATAGATCCTCTCTGCCACCAAGTGGCTACTAATGAAGACAGATTTGTACAAAGTGGTTTAATTTATTGCATATAAAATACAAAGTATGTGTTTGCTTCAGTTTTCCCTCCTTCCAAATCAGCGTTTAGCCAATGCACTGTGGCTACAGATACAACATTGTGTGGACTGATATCTATCATAGCTCAGCACACGTGGACACCGCAGTTTTCTCCATTCTTCTTTCTGTGAGATTGCGTAAGGAGTAATAACCTTCTTCCAAGTCCAGCCACATTATTCTGAATTTGATTAAAACTATGACACTGATTCCGATTCAAAAGGCACTTTTGGCCACAATTGTTTTTTAGAGTATTCCCCTCTTGCTTTTTTATACTTTGGTTCATTGTTTTGCTGGAAACAACTCACAAGTTTCTTGCAGACTGCATCATTGTTTCCTTCAGAATTTCCTCTGTAGTTTGAGGCATTTATTTAACTCTTCAATCTCAAAAGTCCTTCAGTTTCAGGTATTTATATCACAAGTTTGAAAACATGAAGCTACTCACAGGTAATCTCTATGCTAAGTATGTAACCTCTGAACTTAATTGGATGCATCAATGAAGACTTACTGTGTGCTATTATGTGTTAATACTTCAAGTGCTGTGTGTTAAATAAATTCCAAACCATTTGTAGAAATTTGATTTTATGTTGACATTAAAGTATCTTTTTTGTAAGGTTAAAGAAAAAAACCCAAAACAAATTCAATCTCTTTTGATTCAGTGTTGCAAAACAATTAAACATTACAAAAGAGAAAGGATAATTTTATAGATTCTGCATCAAGATGAAATTCAAGAAAGAAGACTTACAGGTTACAATACCATTAACGAAACTTGATTCACTGAGTGCTTTTTACCACAACTTATTTTTAGGGACAGAGTTCAGCAGGACTTGTTACCCTCAAAGTATGCAACAAGTTCAGTGTTGTTGGATTTTTTTAGGCCTGCTCTCAGTTTTGAATAACTAGAGTGAAATGTACATCAGAAGTTAAGCACGAATCCATTAACTCAAAGCGGTTTCGAGTTATAAAAATAATCTTTTATTATAAACTATGTAGTCAGTGCACAAAGAACAAATGTACAAATCACGAACATCATAAACTTTACACATTGATTGAAACATCAGGTAAGCATGTTAAAAATCACTTAACATGGTCATGTGTGTTAATATAATCTTAATTAAAGTGATTGGCATAAATAAGACTAAATAAATTATGAGCCTTTTGTCTCTGCCTGCAAACATTGTTGGCGAGCAGATTGTCGTTGTTTGTTTCCCCAGTGGATTCCTACTTCGGCCATTTGCATCTGTGAATAAAAGAAGAACTGTTAAAAGTATGAAAAACTGCAAAAAACATTTCCATTTTACTCGTTTCATCAATGATAATGACAAGGTCTTCACTAAACACGTCCTCTGTATGTCTAATGTTCCAGACTGGACCATGTAAAGAAAAGTATCCATGATAAACAAACAAACATTACTTCATTCAAGCTCTTCTCTGACTTACCTGCAAGAGGCTTGATCGAAACGTTGATGCCTGTGGGCACAGATGAAAGAATTGAATGGACAGCGAAACATTGATTTCGGCTGGAGAGTCGGCACAGGTTGAGGAATACAGTCACAGCGCTCCACATCTATCTCACAGTCGGGCATCCATGAGCTGATGGGAAAGTCTGAGCAGGAGAAAGCAAAGGTGCATTTTGGTCACTGAGGCAAGTCAAGTGCAAGAAATTACCTATCATCTTGTTAGCTGATTCTCCATAGGATAACATCAATCAGTTTGGTTTTATTTTTGATTATGAATTTACAGTGTCTTCGATTTTTTTTAAACTCCAGCAAAAAATTTACTTTGATTTTTTTCAGACTCACAGTTGGCAGTTTAAAAAAGCATAAAAATCAATGCAGCAGAACCAGAGATATCATCTTTTTATTGCATGCCCTCTTCTTTCATATATTGCACAGCTCCAGTTACACAGAGAGGGCCAACGCCAGCTCCTCCTCCATCTTCAAGTCCTGACCGATTTACTACTTTTTAAAACAATGAAACAACAGAGCGATCTACTGCTCGCTAAAAAGAGGTTGGTGCCGTCTCCAGTGCTTTTCTGAAAAGTTGAGAAAATTTAACTTTGAAGTGCTCAGAGCGGCCGCACAGAAAAGACAGAGCGCTCGGAAAAATGAGGCTGGGCGCTGGGTTTTTTCTCTGCCTGCTGCTGCAGAGGCTCTCTCCTCTTTGGCACAATTGGGAAAAGACACTGATACTCGGAAAAAAACACTTTGTGGACACTGGCCGTGGATATGATGCACAGTGGTGGAGGAATATTAAGATTCTTCACCTACAGTTGGGGTAAGCAATGTCTGGAAATCAAGCTAGCTGTAGCATGAGACTCCTGAGGAAGCAACTCCGCTGTCCCTTCCCCTCCTTGTTTTTGCTTTGTAGCTCCACCCCCTTCACCTGGCTCATGTTTGTTTGTTTGTTTGTTGTAACTCTCTCTTCTACATGATCTTCTTGATACGTCAGTCCTCCTTTTTTGTGCTACTTTGCTGCGTTTGCAGTTTTTGCTAAAGCTGGAAGAGAAACTTTTCCTCCTGGGTTGTCCACCATTGCATTTGTCTTTCACCAGCTGAGAGGACATGAATGCACATCTAGGGCAGCCAATAGGAAAATGACCCTTGATTGACTGAAAAGTGTCTGTCAGTCTTCATTTTCTGAAGTCTGAATAAAGAGCTAAGGAGAGGTGAAGTCTAGCGTTCTTTCATACCAGCCAAATTACAGTTTGCTAAGAGGTTGTTATGGAGTTTTTGCCCAGTGAAACAAAATAAACTGCTTACCTCAGCTTTAAGCACACAATTTCTGCCTCTACAGATCTCTTAATCACAGAAATGAAACGTAAACATAATATGATGACTGCATGTGTTAGTGTGGGACTGTGGGATTTGTACACACACCTAGTGTACTGGATGGGAACGGTATGCATCTGTCAGTTGAACAATCCCAAATCAACCCACTGGCACAAAGTCTCCTGGAGTCTCCTGCCTCTGACAGCTGGCCCACTGGAGAGCAGCTGCCAGTGAACCAGAAGGATGGGAACAGAAAAATAAGCAACATTGCACAAAAGTTTGTTTAAAAACAAGATTTCAAATTGAGGTTTTACACTCACCCACTGCTGCCGTGAGGTTGAGCATTACGTCTTATTATTGCTGGCTCCATGCACCTGCATTCTGTATGATTAGCTACTTTTATTAGCACAGGTTCTGGTCCGAACTTAAATGGTATGACACTAAGGACCTGAAATGCACACACACACACACACACACACACACACAAACAAACTTTGTCATGGGTACAAGAGTGTAAAACTGAAAACCGTGCTGCATAACCACAGAAAAGGATTGAAAATGTCAAAATTAGCCTTAAACATCTACAACACTTACAGTTTTATTCACATACACAGTCGTCGTGTTTCTGCAGGTGACGCCCTCTTGATTGCAGCAGCCACTGCACCTGTCAGTGCAAAACAAAGTCACGTCTGGGTGAAGTGATATGCACTGGTAGCCTGGGCCCAGCCCAGAGACTGCGGCCATGGTATCTTCTCTTGTTGTGGCATTGCCTCCACTTTAAGCGATTGTCAGAGGGAAGGGATTAGATTTTCTCTAATCGTTCCTAATTGGTCGCCTTTTCAAACTTACCCTGCGTGAACGATCATTACGTTGCCAGAGGGTGTTTCGCCTACTGTGGAGTGAGCGTGGAAAGAAGTCTGGCTAAGCGAGACAACCAAAATCCGAAAATGTATCCATAAGCTGTTACGTAATCACATATATGTTGTTATATTGTGATGTAATTGAGATTCTGACCCACCATGCATCGTGGAAAGAGACAAATACATGTTTTTCACTTTAAATCACATCACATTGTCACTGTGAGTCGACAGCAGGACCTTCAGTGGTGCTTCCTGCCTCTCGCTGTTGAGGATAGATGCTGTCTCCCAGAGCTGCTCAAAGTATCGGCACTAACAGACGGGCAGTGGCTTCTTTTCTACATTTAGGCTAAATTTGACAATTTTTAAAACTCATGTCAAAGACAGCACTGGTCCTGTAACGCGACTTTGTAGGTTGAAATGTTGGATGTTTCTTGACAGACAGCATAGTCCCGCCCCTGGCTCCCCAACCCCCGGCGCTCACTGGATAATCACCTTTTCAACCAGAGAAATCACAGTTTGAAAGTGCAATGCCAGAACAAGAGAATCAAGTCCACTCAGTGGAGTCGGTGGAGTCTCTGGGCCCTGGCTAATGCACTGGGTGAAAAACAAAAACATTGAACAGTTTCACTGAAAGGCACGTAAACTAAAAAACTATGAAGAAATGAGGCTTTTAATGTTTATCAGTGTTTTCTATATTTAAAAATTGGGTCAGAGGTCAATTTGAATCCACATTGATTCATATGTAGAAAAAGATATATTATTCCTATAAATAAATGTAAGAGTTAGCTGTAAGTATGGTGATTGGAAGGAGTGTTAAAGGAATAATTGACATTTTGGGAAACATAATGATTTGTGGGGTAAGATTCGAGTTTTGTACACCTGAGTGTCAGGAGCTGTACTGTGATAGCACGGAGCTTGTTTAACAATGTTGAAGATCTGGTTTCATGTTGCACAAACCTGTGGACGGACACACAAGGTGGCTTAAAGAACATTGAAGGGGGGGTGCCCAGCTCCTTAGCCACGTCGACACACGTTTCTCTCGGCATGCACTGAGTCCGCTGCCACTCTTCATCTATGGCTAAAACGGAGAGACACAATCAGCACATGTGCAGAGTGAAACATCACATTGTCTGTGTGTTCTTCATTAACCTTTCAGAATCTCCAGGCTGTAAGATTCAGCGGCGTAACGTGTCGAGCGATGTGAGCCTCCTGATGGAGGAGAAAAAAGCATCTCAGGTTGCTGCAGTCTTAGACGACATTTCCACAACTTCCAGTCGGGAAAGTCTGCGAGCCTCAGCAGCTCATCCAGGCTGGAGGCAGAACGCACCTTCCTTTCCCACTGCTTCTTAGCCTGCAGGGACAACAGGCGATCAGTTCACATTATTATAGTAACAACAACAACAACAACAAAAACTCCTCAGCATTCATCTTAGATGAACATGGTGTAACTGCGTCCAACTTTTTTGTGATAGAATTTTTAATTTTTCTCTAAATTGAAAAACTGGAAACAATTCTACTGGAAGCAGTTCATGAGGACAATAGAAGCCCTCTTACCAATAAGTTGGTGGCATTAGCGAAGATTACTGAAAAACGTGCATATGCATAGTCAGGCACTCCACAAATATGGTACGGACATTAATGCTTCCCAAAGGATGGATCCTAAATGCTTCAGTGATCCCTCAAGTGCTTCTCTTGTGGCAACATTAGGTTGACTTTTGTAGTTAAAATGACTAATATCTTGGTAAATATTAAGTTAATTGTCTTGCAGTTTGCTTGACTTAAAGGAGAAGTTTGTTTTTGCCCATTAAGCCTCATAATGAGGATATTTACGATCATGTGCAATGTTCAATAAAATCATTACGACGAACGGTGCAGTCCTGAGAACTGGAGCTCATTGCTGGAGTCACCTTGCCAATTCGCTGAGAATCACAATAAACGCTCGTTTTAAAAGATGACTAATTGGCTGAATGTTAAGTGGTGTCCTCGTATGTCCTGACACTAAAACATGAAGTTAAACAACAGCTTATAATGTTTCAGGAAACAAACAGTCATTTCTGGGTTATAAGCTGTTGTTTAACTTGTGTTTTAGTGTCGAAACATGAGGGGAAAATACCAAACATTCAGTCAAATTTATGTCTTTTAAAATGATTTTTTTTTTCAATGAACTATCAAAGCACTAAAAATGCTTCTTCACCTCTGCTGTTTTCAGCTGTGTCCAGCTGTTTTCAGCTGGTGGTGACTTCAGCAATGAGCTCCAGCTCTCATGACTGCACCATTTGTCATAATAATGCTGTAGAACATTGTATCCTTATTCTCTGGCTTAATGTGCAAAAAAAGCAAAGTTCTGTGACTGTTGCAACAACATTAGATTGACTTACATGCATCAGAGTGCACTGTCTCAACAGTTCTTAGCTGATTATTTAAGTTTGTACAAACAGTTATGAACGAATCCTGTAGATTTTGTTGCTCTCCTAACATCATCTGGAGTGCCAGCATTGAATGAAAAGCCTCAACAGCTACTGGATGGATAATTTGCTGTGAAATTCACTGCAGGTATTTAAAGTCCCTGAGGGATGAGTTTGAATGCCATGTTAAATGCATTCACAGCTATATTATGTGCATTATTTTCTGCCGATGTGCCTTCAGCTGAATTCAGGTTGAGTTGTTGATGACTGTTTGCTGTGGCGTGGAGTGACTTGGAGTCTTTAACCAGATACGACGTCACTCTCCTCGGTCAGAGCGTGATTATCAACAGCTGCAGCAGCAGAGTTGTGTGTCTGCTCTGGTCTGCCTTAATACCAGCCTCTCTGTCTCTAAAGCACTGCTCATTGGGAAGCCTCATGACAATGCTACCAAAGAGTGCAATATATGCATTACATCACACCTATATACACGAGGATAACATGCAGTAGGAAATCACCCCCGTACATGTAAACAACCACACCACCAGCAGGCGCCTTGAGAGATGACAGCAGCGTCATCCACTTAAAAGCACAAAAACTGTTTATACACTTGCACCTACGTACTGTTCAGTTTTGGCATCTCTCTAAAGAAAGAAGAACAAGTGTACCAACTGTCATTTACTTCAGCAGGCCGTCGTTCCAAGGATGACATAGACCAGAACAAACTGGAAAGTTCAGATCTGTGTGGTTCGGATAAGACATGAGGACATGTGGAGCAGTGTTTGCATCACATCTTAAATTGTGTCATGTGAACAGTTTTTTCTATTTTAAGTTTTAACTTGTTGCAATTTCAAGACTTTGAAGAAACAGTAATGATCTGAGCAGGAGAGGGGACAAGAGTTTAAATTTAGGACTTCCCAGGCTCATTTTCAGGATATTGGTAGCTCTACGGCTGAGGCAGAGGAGCGCCAGGTCAGAGGACAGTCATGGACAATGTGTGCTGATTTGAGCCGTCTGATGTGTTCAGTGTTTTGAGAACAAAGGGAGGGGCAGGTTGGCTGGCTCCACTTAAATCAGAGAAACAACAACAAAAAAAATGGGAGGTTTCCCTTCCTCAATTTTTACCAGGGGATAGACCCACTAATGAGAAACAGAGAGAAAGAGAGAATGCCTGAGTAAGGGGTATAATGATTAAGGGGGAGCTTAAAAGGAGAGAAAGTGGAGTAAGACACACATAAAAGGAGATTAATGGCAGCTAGGTAATGAAAATTATGGATTAAAGTAATAAAAAAAGGAGAAATTGGTTCAATAATGCCTCTATAACAGATCCAATGTTGACGTGCCTGAATACGGTGAGCACATGTGGGTTTACTGCGCTGGCAGCAACTGGTCAACACAGAGTTTTAAGTGATAGTGAGTGAAAAGAAGTAAGAGGCTGCAAAACACTGCAAACATGAGTGAAGTCAAGCCCTGAAAGCAATAACATTTGAACCACGCAGCGTTTTAATGTATGCTTTCTGGTAAAAAGTTAGAAAATAAATCTAAAACATCTAAAAAAAACCCCACAAAATCTGTGTAAATCAGTTTCAAAACGTCTGCCACTCACCCCGCTTTCCCCCTCTCTGTGCATGCTGTGGCCCACGTTTATCCAGCTCAGCTCCACCACCAGAGTCACCAAGCAGGAGATTCTGCACAGAGTCCTTCTCGTCCTCATCATCATCCCTTGGCTCTGCTTGCTTTCTCTGAGAAGCAGTCGGCGGTGTGGGTTTGTTTCCTCTGAGTGCTGGCAGAAAGCATGTAGAGCTGGCTGCCTCTCTGACTCAGTTTCCCAGACCAGCTGAGCTCCTCAGACCACACACGCACACACACACACACACACTCAGTCCTCTCAGTGCAGGTATGTGCAACCAAGACTCTTGATCTACCAGCTGCACAGTGGAGACAGTTCGCGTGTGTGTGAGTGTGTGTGTGTTAGCCAGACTCGACCTGTCACTATGAAGTCACAGCAACCCAGCCTCCAGCGAGCCAAATGGAGGCTAAAGAGGCTTTAAAACATGCACCTCTCACTGCAGAGACTTTGATGCAGAGCCTGAGGTGTCCAGTTAAACAACGAGGCTGCTAGAAGTAAAAGGTGGAAAAAATTACCTCAGAAAAAACAAAAGTTCAGATTCCTTCATCAGCACACTCTCCTCTGTCCACATGAAATGAAGGCCTGTGAGATATTCAAGGGAACTGCAGCTTGATGATCTGACCAAACCCTTCTGTGTACAAACTCTTTTCTTCTTTATTTTCCACCTCCTGACTGACTGCTGACTTCTGACTTCCCTGAGCTAATTCAGTGGTTACAATATCTATAAATCAAACTCCCTCCGTGTCATTCCTGAGTTCTCCAGATAACACAGAGGTTAGTCCTTTTAAAAAGGTCCCGAGGTGCAAGATGAGCCACACAATTCCTTCTTTTAACTCTGAAAAAGCTTTGAGAAGCTGTCTCTCCTTATGTCTCTTCCCCTGCTGCTCTAAAGTTCGTCTTTTTATTTGCTTGTCTTCCTTTTTTTAATGTCTGTTTGTCAAGTGATCAACTCCCCTGCCTGTTAAATCCCTGATCAGTGTCTCTTCCTCTGGAACCCAAAGAGCAGGAACACATGTTTTAAATGTGATCCAGACCTCCTTAACATGTGAAGGGAAATGAGATGCCAGCACCACCCACCGCCCATCCAGGCCCATTTGACTCAGGATGTAACCTGCCAGGAATATGCAAATCCATAATGGTGGAAATGAACAGCTGCTTGGGCTCTTCTTTTCTTTTATATGCTTATTAAATCTATATAACGTGCAAAAACATGTTTCTTTTACAATATTTCATGTGGATTGCAGAATTTTCAACTATGGACATTCTGTGATATCTAGCAGCTTTTTGTTTCCACAGCAGCTGGATGAATTACGTTCATGTATTTAGCAAGGAGTCATGATGCCACCCATTGGTTTGTGGAGTGCCATTTTGAAGCCTCAAGTATGTGTGTGCACTGTGGCGAAACTCTAGTCTTTGTCATTTTGTTTTTTGGACCCAGAAGTGACCATGGTAGGACGAGTGATGTGTCAGTTGAGAACACGTCTGCTAGAGCTGGCTCTTTAAAATGAACAATGGGAGTCATTGTCTTTTTTTTTTTCTTTTCTTTTTTTTGTAAATTAATTCGAGATGGAGTCATATGCCGGACCTGGAAATAAATAAGTGAATTAAAATAAAATTAAGAAAAAATGAAGAGCCATTCGGGAAAAGAAAGAGCCAGCTCTTTTAAATGAACAATGGAAAAGCTGTCTTTTTTTCTATTTTGTAAATGAATTCAATATGGAATACACCAATTAAATTGAATTAATTAATTAAAAAAAGCAAAGTAAATAAATGAAATAAAACAAAATAAAAATGAAGAGCCATTTGGGAACAGAAAGAGCTGGCTCTTGAGCTGGGTCACTAAAAAGCACCTGAATGCCCGTCACTATTTTGGAGTTTCAAAGGATACAAATTACTTTCCATGACTTTGTTATGTAGAATAATCAGCTAGAGACTGTTGTCACTCAAAGCACAGATGCCTTTAATAATGCTCAACTTCAGGCCGTAAATGTACTTAAAGTTAGAGATATATGAAAATGTATCTCTTGCACAGTTGTCTTTTAAACCAGACTTTAAATTGTGTAATTCTGTTGGATATTTTAAATTGTGGCTGTGTGACTTTTTACTCGCTTTTGGAGTCACCCTTAAGTGTCCATTCGAGGAACTGCAGTTTTTGGCACTTTTGCCTCGTAGGTTGCCACTCAGTAAACATCAAAATATTGGTAAAACCTCCATACTTTAACAATTATACAAAAAATTTAGAACCACTCTGCTACAGTGTAATTTCAAACAGCAGAAGTGTAATAAAACTCACATTTAACAAGGTGAGTGGGGAGCGGTGAGCACATTTCCCACAAAAGTCTCTATTTTACAAGGCAAAGTGGGTTAATATTACATAACGCAGCATGTCATCCACCCCCCTACAAACACTTTGACATATAACAAGTTCTGATGGATGCTAAATACCCTGTAAACCATCACTATAGCTTCAAACATCTAAGTTGTGCCATTTGCATAATATTCCCAAAACAAATCTTTTACAGCTTTTTCTATAAATCTGCTTCTATAGCAGCAAACAAGGCAAACGTTTACACGGGGGTAAGAGTGCAGACTGTGGTGGTCTGGAAGAGTCTCTGATGTTGGACCTCCAGTTTATGGCCCTTTCAAAGGCATTTGTACCAGAGTGCGAGCTGCTGACAGCCTGTCTGGTCTCTTCCTCTGTGGTCATTACAAATGGACCTGAAAGTCAGACACAACACAGGAAACACCGACTGTTGGTTAAATTCTGTTTGTGACTTCTAAAACACATTACAGATTAATTGTGTTCAGTGACTTGTTGCAACGTGGAGGTTAAAAACAAACAAGGTGGGCGTACGGTGTGTTATACAACGGTTAGTTCCAACCAAGTAATTTGATTGGACAAGAGGTAGCCCATGCGTGCTGATTGATGCTGCCTTCATATGGAACTTGTGAAGTCGTGTTACCCGGTAACTGTGTAAGAACAGTGTTGCCAGGAGACGGTAATATGGATATAAAGGTTGCCCCCCGCCCCCCTCTCTGAGTCAACCAGTGGTTCCCAACCGAGAGATAAGGACAGTTAGTTCCAAGATACGTATAAATCTTTGCAGTCGCAAGATGATTAAAGATGCAAAATCAAAACAGGATGTTCATTTTTTTTGTGACTTTTTGCTAAGCTTTGATATTTTACAGAATATTTTTATCTCTATGAAGCAAATTGTACCTTCATATTTTACTTTCTGAGAAGGAAATTTCCCTTTTGGCCTGAACTCCTTACAGCAGGACAAGGACCTGTCAGGTTGAGAAGAGTCCCACGAGGGAACCCAGAGTGCATTTCTGAAATTAGCGACACATCGAAGCTCATTGAGGCTGTAGGCCAAAGACACAGCCAACAAGTACACACTCAGAATTCTCAATATGACTAACGGTTTGAAATATTTTTGGCCTCCAGAGGAAGGGATTATGGGAAGGGATTTGGCACTTCATATGACCACTTTTTGGCTTTTTCAGTTTAGTCAAACTCTGGACCTACTTCAGTGTGTTTTGAACTGACTCGAGCATGACTCAACCTAACATTTACATTTCTAAATTGTGACAAAACTGAAATAACTTTCAGTGGGACAGTAACATAGTTTTTAATGACATGTGTACTGACTTTTTTTTTTTGTCTTTTTGACTTCCATTATTTTCAGAACATATTAAAAAACAACTCAAAACTCAGGCCTGACCGATATGGGATTTTTGGGGCTGATTCTAATACTGACGCTGGGGAGCAAAGAAATTCCAAAATATGATAAATCGGCTGAATAGTTGTGACAAAGATATGTAACGGAGGCATAATATCTTACATTTTAACTAACTTTATTCCAAATATCAGTGCACTGAACAGTAACCAGTTAATTTTTTAGTTATCAAATGAGAGACTGCCCTCTGCTGGACAAACTACATATTTACAACAATTTAAATCACTTGTCCAAGCTTTTTTTCAGCCTTAAAAACAGTTTTTATAACGGCACACATTGCGGAACACGTTTGCTGAAACCGATATCTCTGTCATATCTGCCAATATGAGCTGATAGTATCGGCAAACAGATATATTGGGAGCAACTCAAACATTTATGGCCTCATAAAACTGCATGATTACATACATTATCACTGATAATATTAATAACAGTGAAATAAAAGAGTAAAAGAAAAGCCCAGAACAGTTCTTCATATTCACTTCCAGCAAAGTGTAGACGGTTATGTCGTGTTAGGAAACAAAACCACAGAATAAATAAAGGATGATTGATTGGGATTTGTGGTCTTGGCGCTTTCTTTGATGTATGTCTGCAAACAAGAGGGAAATGTTTGACTTCTAAGAGAAGGAGCTTTTTAAGTGGGGGAAAACTTAAAAAGTCTCAATTAGAGCAACATGGAGGAAAATAAGATTAAACCCCTTCAGTCATTAGTATTACTGTTTTATTTTCAGCCAAAATGAGCTCCAGTGCTGGTAATGGGCCGACACGTGAGCCAGTAGTGATAATCACATTTACTCGACAAATCATTTTAGGACACCACAGGTCTGCCACAGAGAGTAAAATAGATATCCAGGCACCTGCATGTTTCAGACATTTTGACCTGGTTTAGAACTTTGCAAGCTGCAACACTCCCAGCACTGACACTCACTGCTGGGAAAAGCCAGACACTTCCACTTGCGGTCGATGCATTGATCAAAGCCAGCTGTTCCAGATTTGGCCAGACGACATGAAGGGTTGGAGACCTCGGATTCAAAAACCTTCTTTAATCTTGGTCATTTTAATCCTCTCATGTCATCGAAACATCTGCACGCAATTACAGTCCGTCTGTGAGATCCTGCAGTGTAACGATGGAAAGTAGGCTAATCAAATCATAATGAAATTTTCTGAAAGAATAATAAAAGGGGAATTCTGACAGAAAACAACAGGTTTCAACGGTTTCAACAAACCAAGAAAGCCTCTGAGCATCTGAGAGGGTTCCTTCTCATGCGAGGGGAATTCCCTGATCGCACAGTATCGACCCATAAGCAGGAAGAGCACAGTTTGTCAAACGGCAACACTGAAATAAAAGGGCGTAGTTAGAACGTGTAGTAGCACAATCATTTTTCCAGTGATGTTTGGTAAATTAAAGGCAATTGCAGTTTAGTTCCAGTGCGAATCCATCGAGCTTTAAGATAAACAGACTGCACTTGTGTAGTGCTTTTCTAGGCTTTTGACGACACAAAGCACTTTACAATACATTTCAAAGCGACAGTACATAACACAGTGACTGTAGCTCGAGTCTTGGCGAGGACTTCTACATGGTGGAATAGATGGAGCAATTTTCAGTTCAGTATCTTGACCAAGGATACTTCGACATGCACACTGGAGGAGCAGGGACTGAATAACTGACCTTCTAAACACCTCATTCCTCCTGAGTCACAGCCGCCCAGCTGCTTTAAAGTTTGAACTTTAAACACATGAGCCTTTTGGCTGAATGTAGAGGGGAAGATACAATTGGACTTAGATCACACAAATATTCGTAAAAAAGACTTGGTGGCAGGGAGAGCGAGGAGGAAAGTGAGTAAATACCTTCTTCTTATATCAGAAGCGTTGGACAACAAAAGGCGTGAAAAAGCTCTGGCTTTGTTTTTATGGGAAATAAAGTCTCGCTGCAAAGTTTGGGAACAATATATATTAAGTTACTTATGGCTGTGCATAATGATGTTATATTGACTTTTATGAGTTACTATGAAACACTTATTAATGGGTTAGGATGTTAAGATCATAATTTAAGTACATCAACTATCTTCAATCTACCTGCTATCACTGCTTTAATACTTAATATACTGTACTGTGCTGTACTGTACATAGCAGCAATTAGGAAGTTATTTGGGGGGAAAATTTTTAGTTAATGGCCTTGTAGTTGTAGAATGTAAGTCACTGGCAACGTTAAGAAAGTGACTAATAAAGAGCAAGTGTGTTCAAAGTTTTACTCAAAGTTGAAATAAAAACAGGGGCAGTGCACAGTGGGCCTTACCTTTGCAAGAATATTAAAGTTGCAGTCGGTAACTTTGGGGTAAACATCAATAACTTTTTTGTGGTCTATTTGGGAATATTGCGATGATACCTATAGGCAGCTGTCAGTGATTGACAGGGTCTGAGGGTATCACGAGATCTCTGTGTTTTCCTGTCATGCCTCTGTATTCAGGATTGGTAAAAAAAAGGAATCCTGTTGTCTGCAAGTGACACCGTCAGTCGGCTCGAGCTCGAGCTGAGACGGAGCAGTTTACTCCACCGCAACTCTCCCTGCAATCGTTCGGTCTCAGTTCAAACTGGATTTAAAAGAGAGAACGACAACAGACAAAATAAAACTCAAGCAGCAGCAAATGGCTGCAGCGGAGTTGCGTACCAACGGACTCACGCTGCAGCTAACGTGAGCTTGTTAGCAAGTTAGCAGAATTTAACTACTGCAGCTTTAACTGGAAAAAACTCACCGACGTGAATGGATCCTGACAGTGTGTAGATACGTGCAGCCTATGCTGTCAAACACAGAAGTATTATTTATGTGTAATGAAGATGTTTTGGAACAACTGAAGAGTCTTTGCTCATAAACCTACAATTAAAATATCCTCTTTTTGCCGGCAGAGGAAACAAGCTGTGAACATTGACATTTCATCATGTTTTGCATTGCAAACAAACACCCGCGTTTTTACACATCCATCAGATATAGAGCAGCATTATCATTCCTATGAAATATTTTTTGTGGCCACCTGATTCTTCTAAGTTTAGTACTAAGCCCAGTTTATACTTTTTGATGAATGAAATTTTAGTCATTTGCCAAAAATGCCCCAGAAAAGTTTATAAATGAGAACTTTGTACAACCAAATCCATCAAATCCTTGTAACAGGAAGGGCAGTGATATAAACATACAGTACTGTGAGATTTAAAGTAACCATGAACTGAAGTGTGAAGTGGTTTCTCCCTTTTTGCGTGTGTTGTAAAGCTCTTTTTTGTCACTCTCTCTCTCACACTTCCTCTTAATGTAAACTGCTGAGCTGTCATTTCCTCTAACAGTTTTACAGAACTTCTGCCAGAACTTCAAATGTCTGATGTTCTCATTTTATCCTCACTCCTCCTACCGCAGTTAGAGTGCAGTCTTCAGTCGAAAACCTCGTGTGAACCTTGTGTTTCCTGACCTACATCCTTCTCAATTGAGCCTGTAAAATACAAAAAAACTAAACAGTTCAGTTAAATATAAAGTCAGCAAGAGTTATAAAGTAGCGGTAACGGCTATTTAAAGATGCCTTGTGGAGATTTTGACCACTTGTAACACGATGAAGCAATGTTTCACACTTTTTCACTGACCTGCAGGTAAGCTGGGAAGAAACTCAGCGATGCACCACCAAGCCAAGGAAACATGCAGGTTTCAGACTGTCAAAGGCAGAGTCAGCTGCATTTTCCTAAAAAACAAAATATGCACTTATACATAATAAATCCAGCTCAGTCATCACTTATGGGCCCCTAGACATGCATTGTGGTGACTGTCTGCAGAGCTGCTGCCCTCTGCCTGTATTTTGATGTTTTGGTTTATCCGGGATGCTTGTGGTTGGGGAGTGGGTGTGTTTTTCCCAGCAAATGACAGTGGGCAGGTGAGGTTGGAAATGGATAAAACATAGTGACTGGATGCCATCTAGACCAAGGAAAACTGTGAAAGAGGACCTAGTGGCAAAGAAAAGGAAATATAGCTCTAGGGGTCGTCCACACGAACGCGGGTATTTTTGAAACCGTGTGTTTCTCTGCACGGTTTGGCCTTTTATCCACACGTAACCGCAGTTGTGGGCTCCTGAAACCAGAGTTTTTTGTAACCAGAGTCCAGGGTGAACTTTTTCAGTCTGGTTTCAGCAGTCATGTGTGGATGGGAAAACCGCAATTTCTTGTCGACATTGTTTGACGTCACACTGTGTGTCGGTAAACAATAAGTTGTATCCATGGAGACTTGTGGAGTAATCTATACGTGACCTGCTGACGGAGTTGCTGTTATGGAAGACCAACAGGTTACCAAAATGCTGCTGCTATTTAGCAACTTATCAGTACTTTGTGTGTGCATCACACAACTGCTCATGCACATCCAGCAACAGAGGCGTCGGCGTAATCTATTAAGGAGACTGCTCCTGCTGCATAACGTTACCCCAACACACCGACACTGACAACGCGCCGGAGGTTCTGGATGAGGCCAGGTCAGATCTCTAGTTGGTGGGACAACTTTGAAATTGAAGTTGTTAGTCTTCGCTGTCAGTCTACATGAAGGAATCTGCCCGGCCTCGGTTCGCCATTGTTGTTTTTCCGATATGAATTTTTCCAGCCTTGTGATTGGCTGAAATGGCCTTCCTGTTAGGAGTGCTATCACCACCTACTGCTTTGGCATGTGCATGACATTGTTTGAGGCAGATTTTGCGGTTTCATGTGGACAGAGTTATTTTTTATCACACCAGTGGTGTGGATGGGGATTTTTTTTTAACGGGGGGCCATAAAAGTTCAGTTTCAAAAATACCCGCGTTCGTGTGGACGGCCCCTCAGTATTCAAAGTGCAAACAGAGACGGAACACATTTGTCCTCATGCATGAGGACTCACCCTGAGATATGGTCATGTTCTTTTCTCAAGACTATAGGGATCTGCACAACATTTGCCTTATTAGACGCTGTGTAGAGGTTCATTTGTGTGGAGGAGTCACTAAAATACAACATTTTCTACCACAGACAAATGGCCTCATATCGGCTTTTGGCCCTTGCACTTAAAAGTGGAAGTTGAAGTGCAAAGGCATTTCGTCTTTCCACCAAAATGCTGCCACACAAAATACTTAAGGGCATTATATTTCAGCTTGTAACTTTTTAATTCAAGTAAATAGGGGAGGAAATTTCAAACACCTGCCATTCGTCACGGAGGCGTGTAACCTTATAGTTATGTTAAGTTATAGTCTTACTTACTGAAGTTCTCCTGCTAATGCTATTCTTGCTGACGTCGTGATTGTTTGCAGTGTGTGGACACACACGCTTCCGTATATTCCAGCTCTGTGTCATGGTATGCTTCTGCCAGAAGTAAATAGGACAAAACTAACACAAACACTTTTCAGGTTAGGAAAATAAAGAAATAAAAAAATATTGACATTCCAAGAAAAAAATATACATAATAAACACCAGGTGTTGAATATTGTATTGAGTTAATCGTTTATTTAACCCATTTGTAAGTGCAATTTAAGTGAATGGGGAGAAAAATTTCAAACGTCCCTTTTGTCACATAGGCATGTAACCTTGGTGAGTCAGTTTTAATATTTATTGAACACTGACAACTAGACTTTACACCGTATGCTGAATCTTGTGACAAATTCACTTTAAAAGTGGCAGGGTCATCTTCTATGCTATTTCGGGATTGACGTCCAACTCAACTGTGCTGGCTGCAGCAAATGAGCTGGACAAGGCAGACCTATGATGTGACCTAACCAAGTCATGTGACCTAAGCGCGCCCTCATCTGTCCAAACAAAGAACTGAAAAGATGGGAGAAGAGAGATCAGTGTTTGTATGAGTTTTGTCCTGATATCACGAGACAGCTTTTCACCTTGATGAGGAAGTATTTTGATTTTTAATATCACGAGATATGTGTCACGAAATTTCATCACACCCCTTGTTAGGACAGTATGAAAAATATATAATAAAGGTAGTTATAATCTAACAGAAAAATATCTCTGTCTTTAAGACTCGTCATATTTTTTGTAAAACCTATTGAAACCCAGAGCTTTATATTCATTTCTAACAGAAATTTGAAAAGTTAATCCCAGATACTCAAGGGTAATGCAGCTGTTAAATCAATGACTTTTGTATGTAATGTTTCTCCAGATGTAAGCAAGTGCAGGAACAATAAATCTGCTTGTTGAATCTTCAGTACAGTGTTGATTTTTCTCGTTTTTCAGAGTCATGTTTACACGTTGAACATGTTAAGTGACATCTGAGGTTCACACTGCTGGAGTTTCAGGCCATTTTTCCGGTTTTCATCTTTATCTTGTCTTTCATTCTTTCCACTGACTCTCTTTTGGTCCGTTTTCGTAGCAGAGATGTTCTGATATGTTTGGCTTTCAGTAATGAGCATTTAGCATAAAGCAATTCACATTAGAAACAAATATTTACCTTTTCTCTCACTGACCACACACCGGTCAGCCATATACTCGGATGACAAAGTCTTATTGAAATGAGATCACGAAAATATGAATCTAGCTTGTAATATGGGATTCAGCTGTACAACAGATCTCTGACTGAAAAAAGGCAAAGGGTTGTGCTTTCTGTCATTCATGACAACACAGTATCTCAAATAAGAGAGGAAATTCTGCAGAATATTCTGTGGCCTCATTTCTAAAACTGTGCGTAGAATCCACACTAAATGTTTGCATACATACAAATGAGGAAATGTGCGTACGCAGGTGGATCAGCTCCGCGTCCCGCCCTCTCGCCACCCACATTCAACCATAAATGGTCAATGCAAAGCACCTCATGGATATTAATACATGCATACATGTAAATGATCAGCTGATCACTGGTTTTGTCCAATGAAGCACGAGCACAGCAGCCTGCCTGCCAGCCAGACACGAAAATGACCAATGACCAAGCCTGGTCCGCTGTGGTAAACCTCTCGGTCGTCCGCATTTTTTAAGGAAGTGGTTAAAATTCAATCAGCGGACCACATACCCACATAAACCGACCACATACCCATCCAATTTACTTCGTTGAGAGGACGTCTTGCGACCATGTCGATTCAGCTGTGATCTGGCCCATTCCTGAAAGTTGCTGAAAAGCCGTCTCGCAACCAGAGCGAGAGAAAAGTGTCAAATCAAAATTTTTATTTTGCATAGAAAATCATCAATTTACGGCAATATGTGATCACAAATAGATACTGCCTTTACGAGATAGCGTTTCATTACAATATTTTTGAAAAATATAAATATTGAAGACACAAATGAAACACTAAACTTTAACTGAATTAAAACAGAACAATTTATTATATAAAAATTAACAAAAAGAATCTCGAACCACTAAAAACACTATGACAAACAAAACTAACTCAAAACGTATTAAAATAGTAACTTATGTAAATATATTGAACAAAAAAATATTTAAAAACTTTTAACAAACTGGCTCCATTATGGCGTGTCAAAGGCGACCTGGTTAGCTGGGTTAAGTTTCTTGTCGCTGTCTTGTCCCAGCGTTTGATAGCATCTGTAATACAAAATCAATCAGACCATCAGACTTTGAAAACATACATAAAATATTAATAATGTTGTAGTTTATGTGGGCTGCATAACCTACATTAATGGGACATGCATTAATTCGTTCTGAAATCATTTATTTTTTCAGGGAGATGTATGGATTCTATATTCAAACTAATTACCTAGGACAACAGCATAAAGCAGTGTTAGGTTTGAATCATGCAGATTACCTTCGCCGAACACTCATTTACATTACACCGTCCTCATCATCATTAATATTTCATCCACCCTGTGTTTTTTTTTTTTTTTTTTGCACATATGGATGCTTCT
>JAQLOL010000001.1:25166686-25178842 GCA_029783665.1 Naso thynnoides
TGTGCATGACATTGTTTGAGGCGGATTTTGCGGTTTCATGTGGACGGAGTTATTTTTTATCACACCGGTGGTGTGGATGGGAATTTTTTTTAACCAGGGGCCATAAAAGTTCGGTCACAAAAACACCCGCGTTCGCGTGGACGGGCCCCTAGTGAGGCAGAACGGCAAGCATATAAAGCTCGTTCCAGAATGAGAGGGAGTCTCAGTTTGGCTTCACCCACTTTCGAGCACTAAAGGAGAGGCTGCAAATGAAAAGCAGTGTGGAGTCAGCCTGCTTTCTGTCTGACTGCGTGCAAAACACCAGCAGTTTGTTTGTGCTAGCTTGCTAAATTATCTGCTTTTCCATTTAAACAAATATATTTCTATGTAGCTCGCTGTGTGGGTATAAGCAACATACGCTGAGCCCAGGAGGAGGGTTAGTTGTCTTGAGTCCTTTCATTCTTACGGGAGAAATGAACGTGACCACAGATTATGACCAATTCGCCCCATCGTCACCAAGATACTTACTGGACCCATTTTTCACAAGACACATATCTTCGGAGCATTCTGACACAAAAATGGCATTTTTCAGACACATAAATCATGAGAAAACTAACTTTGTTCGAGACCCGTCTCTGTCTCAGCAACACACTCTTGTGAAATTTGGGAACCGGTGCTTCTCGCCTTGATTTGCAATGGTCATAAATGGAAATTAAAATTGTCTTAAAGGTAAAACAATTGATTAAAAGTTAAAACTTACACCAAACAAACATCATTCGATGTAAAATCTATCTACTTTTATCCATTTACATGAGGTTATGACACTTCCAGACAAGCCAGAGGGATGGTGGCTCCTAACTGTCTCCATTGGAGACGTGAGAGTGTATATACCATTTCACACCATTAGCGTAGCGTGCAGTGGGGGATCTTGTGTGATGCTAACTATCTTTGCTCCAACTTAAAGCAAAGCGTTGTAAATGTTTAATGACATGAAAGCAAGTGCATGGAAAGAAATAAATTCAACACATAAGTCCTTATGGACAAAATGCATAATCACAAATAGCACTGCATGAAAACCAAATAAAAGCTTTTTTTACAGAAAACATCAAAAGTGCTCTTTAGGTTTGTTCACTTTAGTAAACAACAGGTCATGGTCATAACAGACACAGTAAGGCCAATGTAGCAAAGTGTGTTTAATTAAAAATGTCTCAGCTTTATTTATTATGACAAGAACTTTTCATTTGCAAGGTGAACAGATAGTGTAGCTTTAATGGTAAAAGTTTTTTTTTTCTTTGGTTTGCTGTTGGTTTGTGTTTCCATGTTTTAAGTAACACTCATTGTTCTGTTTCTTGCCTTAAGAGGACAATATTCAAGCCTTGCGGTTAACAGGGTGGTCTCATGGCGAGGACACTTCAGATCACATGAATGCTTCTAGCAACAGGAAATTAATAGAAAAATGAGGGGGGGTGACCAAAATCAGTGGGAGCACAAAGCAAATTTTGTGTAAGCATCTTTACTGACCGCCATGGTAGTTTTTTTGTTAACAAAACACTTGTGTCCAGGAAGGTTGATGTCGTATGAAAACCTTAGACTAAAGGAGAAATGAGACAGTCAGAAACCATGTTTGCTTTCTTTGACAGGAACACATACAAGCAAACACCCACACTCACAAGCTTTACATATTTTATGAAAGATAAAAAAAAAAAATTATTCATGTAGACCTCGAAATGGCGCCAGTGGACATCATGGTCATTTCTTTACAACGTAAGAACCATCTGCACATCTGTTCACTGCAAACTAGTTCTGAGGGGTTAGTTAGAGCTGCACTGCTTTGCTGTTACTCACATAATCTTGTTGTCTGGCTTGACAATCTGTTAATAATCACATGATTTTTCAAAAAAAAACAAAGCCAGAGTCTATGCTTGTGCAGTGGGTAATGCTATTTTAATGTTAGTTACTGAATTATGGGCTAACTAATCAGTGAAAGGTGTGAAGTGCTACACTGGAGTGTAGCTTCTGCTTCTTTTTGTGAGCTGTAAATTTCCACTCTCAAGTTTGGTTTTAATGCAGCTGGCCGCTGATTTTCATGTGCGACTGTTCATGCTGTTTGGTTTCTTTTTATTGCTGTGTGCCGGGTATTTTCCACAAGGATCTATTGGATAATAAAACACAGAACAAAAGGCAAAAACTAGAAACAGAACAGAGGCAGTTCAGATCTGTGCGGTCTTTAACAGGAAGTACATTACATTTAGAATTTCTTGCACAATATAATAAAGAATTAAAAGGCTGCCATTTTGGGTGCATAAAGACATTATAAAGTATTAAAATATGACGGCCATCATTCATTTACTGTAAAACCCTGATAAAACTTGTAACATAATTATGCTTAAAACAATCTCTTCTCAGTAACTAAGTTAGTTACAACTCAAAATTTGAAAAAATACCTAAAATAAAATTTAAAAAAAACCCTCAGAATTCTTTAATAATTTCTGTTGGTGAGCTGTCTTTCCCACTTCCTTTAAAGAAACCCTGGTTTAATCTGAGACAGTGCCTGAGCTTTTTGTAAAGGAGCACCGTGATGTCGGAGAGGATGCACATGGTGGGTTAAAACAAATTCAGCTGGACTGACTGAACCATAAGCTGCTGCAGGTTGAAGCTGAGTCAGCAGTGTTCGTGTGTGTGCGTGCATGTAAATGTAACTTTAAAACACAGGAAGTAACCCACAGGGCATGATTTCCAATTAGTGTGAGTGTACAACATTTTAATGTATATGTAATGAGTTTGTTTGGATTTGAAAGCCAATAGGCTTAAATCTTCATGTTCTGCTCTTTTATTTATGTTAATAAATATGTTAATAAATAAAAGGACGGACAGCTTCTGATTCATGTTAATGACTTGCTTAATGTGTGAGATATTATGTAGGCTGTCTAATGTCTGAAAGAACAGATGATATCATGACTTCTTTTAGGAATGTTCTTGGTGGTAAACTTACAAAATAGTTAATTGAAAAAAAATCTAAAATATTCTTATTTACTTTCTTGCTGAAAATTAGATTAGAATAAAGATACCACTTTCATGTTACAGTAAATATGAAGCTACGCTTATTAGCTCTTTGCTTAGCTTAGCACAACGACTGGAAATGTGGAAACCAGCTCCAAATCCAATCAAACCACAAAGCTAAATCTCACTGGATATGCTTTATCTTGTTCAGTGTGTGGAAAAAAAAACAGTTGCCAGGACTCGTGTAGACAGATTGAGGCTGCTGGTCTTAGAATACTGACAGAGGCATGATGGGAAAACACAGAGATCTGTCAGTATTCTAAGACCACATCACATACTAACAGCTGTCTTTTAGTATTATGAGATACTGTCTTAAAGTGATACATGCGCAGATTTGCATTGTAGTCTTTTTCTCTTCATGGACGTTAGTCAAACGTTAGGGCAAAGATAAAATTACGGTGGTCGCGGCTTGACCGAGGTTGGCCATTTTCGTAGTTTTCGAGCCCGGTGGCTTAGTTCAACTTAGTTCAACCAAGTTTCAAGAGCTTTCCACATTTCTTCTCTACTGAATTCGCGTTACATGGATATTGTGTTCAGTGATAGAGTTTTATTGTGAAAATTGCTTCAAGATGGTGGTGACGGGAAGGTAAGATGCTGCCTACACAAACATACGTTTTACTAAACTCAAAAAATAAAAAAATAAATTTTTGGTGCACACAATATTATAGCAATAGTTTTTGTGCAGCAGCTGTGGGGGGTTTAAAAAATGAAACACTGCCACAAATCTTTGCATGAAAACTATTAATTAAAAATCTATACAGTGTTTTTGAGAATCGATACGATTCTGCATAACACAATACTGCAATATCGATGTGTATCATGTCTTCTTACACCCCTACTTAATAGGTTTTATTTCAGAACGCATATTTTCCTACACTTGCTCTTTATCAAGTGAAATACAATGTTCTAGGTTTCTTTTCCTTCCAGCAAGTGCTGCTTCAACTCCAAAAGCACGTGTGCGCTCATTTCGCTGCCCCAGTGGTCAGATTGGACAGGGAGGGACATGTCGATTGTGGGGTCGTGAGTCCAAAGGTGAACATCTGTCTCAGGGAGGAAAGCTTGGACCCCTGCAGTGAGATGCCTGTGATCTGTCTCCACAGCTGTGTGCTTTCAAAAGTCATGTGAGCATGGACAAACACACCTGCTGAAAGGCATGCTGGGAGTGAAGCCTGGTCTTGTTCACTCACGCCAGGACATTTAAGATGCATCTGCTAAATCAAATACGCTGAGAGGTAATGTCTGGCAACCTGAGGGCAACATTTGGGTTGCGTGAATTTGATTTTAGATGCAAATCCAACCTGCCACGTTACGTTCAAGTCACTTAAGTAGAACCACCAACACCACAGTGGAGAGTCAAGCTGAGATATCTGATTCTGTCTGTCGTCCAGTCCAGTCCAGTCGTATAGAGCCCCACTGTTTATGCCATTTTGTAGGATATTTATTTACACTCTGCAGCTGTGTATTTCTAAACAGGGAAGGAAACCCTGTCTTTGCATTTTATTTTGGTGTCATTTTTTATAAACCCTTAAATTAAAGCAGAGTCTATGCATTACACATATCCTGGCTGCTTTTACTTTAAAACCATTATAAAGATAAAACTGTGTCACGGTCCAAATGCCTGTATGGATATAAACTTATGTTCCATCCCAAAAGCTTTAAGCCTGGAATTAAAAGTTATGTAATTAGGTTAAAATAGGAATCTCAGAGGCAGAATCACACGTGATACAAAATATGTGGTTTATATGTTAAAACGTCCTTGCATATTATATCATGTTGTAAAAACAAAAGGAGGCAATAGAGGTAGTCGGGACAGAATCCCTCTTCAGAGGGAAGCGGATTGTACATTTTTTGGATACTCTCATTCCTAATGGGTTGAATGAGGAGATTTTGTTTACCTCTATGTGACTGAGACTCCCCCCTTCTGGGATTTGTGTGCTGTAACGGTTTGGGTTTGTAATCTGTACTTAATCACACCTGTGGATGTTTCATATGATTGCCTCTACATGCTGAGGAAGGGCATCTGGCCTGAAACGTCTGTGTGGCAACATTATTAACTCAGTTACACTTGGAGTGCTGTCCTTATCTTCCTTTAACTTTTCATTAATTAGGAATTTTCCCACTTTGTTCAGACATATAGCATGAAAATATAAAGGCTAGAGAAAAAGAAAAGTTTTTCATCTTCTAAAGATGTAATTAAATGAAATAGCCAAACAAGTAGTAGCACGCCTACACACTTACTGTACAAATGCTGAGAGCAACTATTCTGTGACTGTTCCCTTCTCAAACTATACCCAAATCTGAATTTACGTTACTAAAAGCAGCATTGATTGATTTGGCCACATGATCAACATGTAAGAAAGCTGTTTCACATGAGAAGCAAATGCTATCTATCTATCTGTCTATAGGGTCAAAGTGTTTGGTCTTATGTATATTTAACAATAATAATATTTAACATTCAGTATTTAATAAGTTTGTCAACATAAGTATGCTAACAATGGTCAATAAAGTTTTTCTTTGGTAGAACATCAAACATTGATTTCATAGAAGAATAACAAAAATAGGTAATCCGAGGATGATTACATACAAACACCAGAAGTCAGGGTAATTCCTCTCTGTCAAAATTTGGGATTTTTTGTGTGCTTTCATCATCAAATCCTTCAGTCTTCGCATGTAATGCACAGTCATGCAAACAATAAAAGCAGATTTTATATTTTTTTGAATATTTCAACAGCTTTTGACATCTATAAAGTCAAATCCTTGTTGTAGAAGACAAAATGACACCGTAGCTTACTCCCTGGAAATTGTCCTGGTGTCACCATCTAGTGGTCAAAGAAGAAATTTCTTCTTCTTATCCGTACAAGTCTGTTTAATATCCTTAATTTCTTTTCATTTTAATGAAAGATCAGATTTTTACAAGCTGAGTTTTGTAATACAGAAATGGAACAAATAAGGTTGACATCACAGAGATATTTCTGCATCTACGCGATTGTATTTTCCAATGAATTTTCTCAAATTATATTGTGTTTAAAAATCATATTGCTTTTATCACCACGAGAACATAATATTTTCTTTGAAGCTCATTTTCCAAGAATAAACCAACAAGGGGGAATGCGACTTGTTTAACATGCACTTTTTTAGGTTTTCCCCTTTCACAAATTCAAAAGGTACCGGTGTGATCTCAAAGCTGACCATTACAACAGGTACTGCAATATACAAGCTTATTATTGTCATTGTTTTAATTATTTGTCTAGAATCTTGTAAAAACCTGATCAAAATGACAGAAACTTGGTTAAAGAGGGGGGAACTTTGAAGACTGGTGTGAAAGACAATACTGTAATTTTAACATTCGCACAACGAGGAAGAGTCTGTGTATTTCTATCTGTGGTGTGAAATTATGGAATGGCCTGGATGAGGAAATCAAGTTAAGTAACAGCATAACTCAGTTTAAGAAGAGGTACAAAGAAATTATTTTCAAAAGGTATAGAGGAAGAGGGGTGTGTCACTGGGTGATATGGGGTTAGGAACAGGTATTATAAATAGGTGTGTGGTCATGTGTGTGTGTATATATGTATATGTGTGTATATGCGTATGTATATGTATATGTATATATATATATGATATTAAAATCTAGTTATATGATGTTACAAGGGTATGGAAGTGTAAACTAAGTATGTAAATAAGATTTTGAGATTATTGAGAAGTTGATATTATGTATATGATGGGACAGTAGAGAAGGGGTTGGATTAAATAAGTGTATACTTCTTCCTACTCCTTTTTGAGCATGTAAACTGTTTTTATTTGTTTTTTTCTGTTTGTATTTGTTATCTTTTGTTTTCATTTAGTTAGCATTGATTTATTTTTCGAGAGCTTTTATTTTACTGTTTTGGTTTTTACATGTTCGAAATAAAAAAATCTATCCATCGAATGACAAAATAACAGGAAAGGTCACACCACCACAGGGTTTTCCCAGTTTTCAAGACATTTTTCCTGTGAAATGGGTGTGTGTGGGTGTGGGTGTGGGTGTGTGTGCGTGTGCGTGTGTGTGGGGGTGGGGGTTTGCTGTCAGCTTGCCAGTCCCAACTGGTCTGAAACCAGCAGTCAGCTGTGAGTGCATCAGCTGCTCATCAGCTGATCTGAGCGCTGCTTTTCACTGTTGGTCCCCCAGAACTTTTATTAGAATATTTTCCGAGAAGTGTTGCTGAAATAAAAATTACTGTATTTTCTGTCCTGTTGTGTTACCCTACATGAGCACCAAACCTCCACCCAAAACCTTCTTGAGAAAAATGCCAGCAAATGTGGAAGACCTTTTATACATTGTCTACCAAAGTAGATAATAAATGATCCAAGTGTAACCAAGAACACCTCTACACAGGGCTAAAGCTAAAGCTAACAGTCAACTCAAGTCAGTTTTATTGATACAGCCCTGAATCAAAGATTGGCTTTAGATAGTTTTACACGGTGAATAACATGTCAAACCGTCTATTCTTAGACCTTCAAGGGGAAGTTCTCTTTACACATATTTGCTTACCAGGTGTGTTGTACGTGTCGTGTGTAAAAACATCAGATGAGGAAATAGCTACAGATCTTTTTTGTCAATTCACACAGACTGGGGTCACAAAGGTTAATATTTAATGAAATGTTCAAGGAGTTATTTTATATTTTCCATAAAAAGTCAGTTTCAAATCAGTCAAGGCCACCTAGCTCCATTATTATCAACAATGGATAACCTCTCACACATATTTTATATATATCATATTTTGTTAGAGCCATAACAGGCCTTGCATCTGTTGAACATATTCCTCAGTTCTGGATTTCTCGCCCCTCTGTTCAGATTTCTCTGCATTGTCCTGTTGCTGACGATGCATGACATCCTTGGCGATTCGCATGCTGGCAGCCTGTCCGCCGGCCAGGTTTACTGCATGAGGTCCAACCTGTGTGGGTGTGGGGGACATGCAGTCTGTGAAATAACCGTACAGGTTGATGCAGGGACCTAGTTTTAAACACCAAAACCATAAAAGATCTGTACCTGAAGAGCGGTGTACTGCCCCATCAGGTAGAGCGGGCAACCTTCTGCCCACTGTAAGCTTTCTGATATGCACGGCCAACCATCGATCACCTTCGTGGAGGCACAAGCCGAACACATTTTAGTCATCATGTTCAGGTTTCTTCATAAAAGTCAAGCACAGGGACACATTGCTGCTAATCTCGCCATATACTTCAACTCATTTTAGGGCTTCACTGAATGTTATTGCTTTACATTCAAAGCTCCTAGCAAAGTTTTCAAATTAAGCTCCACCGTTTCTTTCCGTAAGTTAGACAAATGAACTCTTGAGCTCCCTTCACAGCTGTGAGCAACTCAAGATCAGAGCAGAATCCAGTATGACAGAGTTTATTCAGCCAGGAGCTCCTGTCTTCCTGACTCTCTCAAATGCAAAAGCATTATTAGCTGCTGTCTGATGACATCTGTCCTTCTGTTTTACCCGTTTAAGCAACACTCAAAGCCTGCAAAACATTTGATAGCTTAAGCATTCAAAAATTAAAAAATAATTTGTATGTCAATGATATAAATAAGACTTTGAAGCTTCAAACTATTCTAAACAGCCCTATGCCATTTTAAAACTTCTCAAAACTTTCCTTCTGCTCTCCTGTCCACACTTTGAAACATAATTAAATAAACTAAAAAACATTTATATGTTCAACCCACCTGAACTGGGAACTCCTTCATCACCTCTGAAAGCAGCGGGTCCTGTTTGACATCAAGTTTGCAGCCAGTGGCGAGCCAAATCATATCTCCAGTCCAGTGGTGCCCGCTGCTGAGGGAAAGACTCCAGGCCTGGCTCCTGTAGCACCAGCTGGCGTCACTCACCTGGACAGTTTCATGAGATTCAAATAAAACCTTTCACCTTCCTCACATTGCATTATGTAACATCACCTGTCATGAGATTACCTTACCTCATGTTATCTGATTTGACCTGAACTCATTAATTAAACTCCCAACTTAAAGGAGAAGTTCATTTTTCTGCACATTAAGTCTTACAATGGGGATATTTATGATCATATACAATGTTTTACAGCATTACTATGATGAAGTCACGAGAGCTGGAGCTTGTTGCTAAAATCACCGCTAGCCGAAAACAATAAAGGCCTACGGCCATATCAAGTCCTTCGGCAATCCATCAAAATATGCTCATTTTAAAAAATGAGACAATTGCCAAATGTTTAGTGGTGTCCTCTCATGACACTAAAACACAAAGTGAAACAGCGGGTAACAAGCCAGAAATGGCTGTTTGTTTGTTTCCTGAAACAGCCGAAAGAGCCATTTTTGGGTTAAAAGCTGTTGCTCAACTTCGTATTTTAGTGTCACAACATGAGAGGACACCACTAGACATTTGGCAATTATCTTGTCTTGTAAAACAACTTCTTTTTTTTTTTTTTTTTTGACAGATTGTTGAAGCACTTGATATGCCCCTGCTGCTGTTTTCAGATAGCTGTGGCGTCAGCAATGAGCTCCAGCTCTCGTGACAACACCGTTGGTCATAATAATGTTTTTGAACATCATGTATGATCATAGATATCTTTATTATAAGGCTTAGTGTGCAAAAAACTTAACTTCTTCTTTAAAGGGATAGTTTCACCCAAAAATAAAAATTCAGTCATTATCTGCTCAATATTGTTTGGAGCTACACTGAACAGTGAGGCTAAAAACATGGTGTTGCTGTTGTTTATCAAAACAACTTGGCATGTCGAGGCTTCAGGACACTTTGATTACTTCACACGAGCAGTATGAAGACATTTTATGATTTAAATATGTATTTTTTTATATTTGAAATTTGGTCACTATTCACTTCAGTTGTTTGGGAGATGACTGCAATGCCATTATCCTGTGAAACTCCAGCAGTGTTTTGTAGACTAAACATTTCATTCTACCTTCCATTAGCATGAGGGTGAGCAGATAATGACCAAATTTTCATTTTGGAGTGAACTATCCCCTTTGACACTCTGTAGCACCCACATGTACCTGGGAGTATGTCCTCACATCCACCTTTCCGCTCTGGATGAAAGGCTGCAGATGGATGTAGGCCTCTGGGGTGACGGCTCCTCCTTTCCTCGCTTGACGAATCATAGCCAACCGTTTGTGGAGGCTCCGCTCATTGTAAAACTGTCGCAGGTAGGCTTGTCCATCCATCTTGATGCCGTGCTCTACGTGGGAGTAACGACCCACCAGGCTCTCCACATCACCCACATCAAACTGTTTTAACTGTTAAAGAAACAGTGAAGTCTCATATGTGTGCTGGCGGCAGACAAGTCCACACAGTAAGTCTTTATGGTTGGTCTACATGCAGGTTCACACTGTGACTAGACCTGCAGGTGCTTCCTCATGACCCACGTGACATGGCCGGCACCTTGCTGCAGAGCAATTGAGACGACATGAGCGCTGGTCAGACCTCCACCAACTACCATCACTCTCTGCCCTGCCTCACACACTACACACAGCTCTAGACACACACAGCCAGACAGTTCTTGTAAAGGACAGTGTTGCAGCAAGGATGGAGAAACAGGAACCTTCACAGAAGTTTGCAGAAGAACAGAAACCTCAGGTAAAAGAAAAGTATAAGAGTAAATATTCTGAAAAGACATACATCAATTGGCCACTTTATAAGGTACGCCTGTGCAATGTCATGCCTTCAAGAATGACAGCGTTGCCATAGATTCTACTGATGAAGATTGTTATTTCATAGTTTTTGTTTGCAATTTGAGAAGGTATTTTAAGGTTATAAATGAGAGCAACGCTTCCTGGCCATGTCCCTGTCTGGGTAAAAACAAACTCTCCTTGTGGTGGTTAATTCAAAGTATCCAACGCTGCCAATTTTATTACCTGAAATAAGAATACTGCATTTCTTTTAAGTATTAGGAGCACACATACTAATGGCCAGCCAGTCTAACTCTTATATAATGTCTTTGCTGATCAACGATCGGCATTGTTACATTGACAAAATGAAGGAAATAGGGGGTGGTGAGTGTCCTTTCAGCATACATCCATCAAGGTGGACCAACGACCCCACGCAACGGCCGGAGGTATCATGTCCTGACATATACAACTATCTCATTGAATCTCCGGGTAATGTATTTCTGACATGTTTTCTGCCGTTAAGACACTTTATTTCGCTGTTTTGGTCATCTGTACAATGTGGCATAACTGTTAATTGCTTGGCAGGAGTTTTAACAAGCTAGTACCTGCAACTGTAACAGGCTATTCATAGTATTCTCATGAGGTTCTTTGCCATACAGTCATATGGCACAGAGCCATAGCTCATGGCCATAACTATTATTAATAGTCACCTGCTGTTTGATTTTATTCACCTGTTGTTAATGACCAAGATGGCTGTGATCGAATGCTATGGATCAAGACAACGGTCATCATTCCATCAGAAAATATTTTAAAAATGAAGAGGGAAGCCACTGTATAATGCAAAAAATGTTTAATGCCTTAAAAGTGCATCATTTACAGCGCTCTCTTGACAGATTAACATAAATATGGCATAATGTACTACATGCAGACCACTATCAGTAGTAGTAGTAATAGTATAGTGATCTGCATGTATTACATTAAAGGGACGGTTCACCCAGAAATTAAATTTCAGTCATTATCTACTCACACTTATATGGATGGATGGGTGGGTGAATTTTTCTAGTCCACACACTGTTGTTGTTTCAGAGGAAAAAGGTTTATCTCCCAAACAATTGAAGCGAATGGTGACCAGGATTTAAATGTAAATAAAATGCATAACAAAAGCATGAAATACCTCCATACTGCTCTGGCAAACTTATACAAGTGTCCTGAATCCCCAACATGCAATGTTGCTTTAAAAAACATCACTGACACCATGTTTTTAGCCTTACGTGTATGCTATGTTTTTGCACATGCAAGTGAGGCTCCTATATTAAAATCTACAGGCTACAGAAAACAATAAGGCTGAAAACATAAAGTCTGTGATGTTCTTTAAAACAACATGGCATGTTAGGGTTTGGGGACACTTGGATTACTTTGCATGAGCAGTATGGAGGCATTTTATAGTTTTATTATTCATTTTATTTATGTTTGAATCCTGGTCACCA
>JAQLOL010000001.1:25178942-25193272 GCA_029783665.1 Naso thynnoides
AACACAAGGTTATGATGACATTTTAACAGTCTATTTTGGGGAAATGTTTCATAAAAGTGGGCGTGGTTTAGGTAGATTAGTGGAGGCAGGTTTACGGTTGGTGGCTCTGAATTGTTAGCTGGGTTTCCAGAGATTCAAAGTATGTCTAAACTGTGTCTTTTCACTCGACTAAGATTTAGCCGAAAGACGTAAATTAAGTTTTGTCCTTCAGTTTGGTGGTTTCTGAAATGATAACAGCATTGCCAGAGGAAAATAATATTTAATAATTCAAGGCTGGACGAGAGAGGGATTTGTCAGTTACAGTTTTAAAACAGCCTTTAAAGTTTGACAGTCCTCCTCTGCTGAACAACTCCTCCTAGATGCATGCTTATAATCTGGCACCTGGCCGTTTCGTTCCCTCAGGCCCACTCTAACACGCTGTGCACTGTTGTGAGCTGGGCCCACTGCCCAAAGGTTGATTCCTGAGAAACCGTAACACAGCAAAGTAAAAATAAAAACTTGCAGGAAGACAGCTGGCTGTCTGCACATACAGACTCGCTTCCTTTGGCTCATAAGTCTTTTTTTTTTTTTAATGGGTCTAGACATTGTTTATAGGAAGATTCTTATTCTGCCTCTAAAGATTAACAGGTCTCGACATGGGAACTGAATATATATAGAAGAGTACTCAGTGGCTTTCGGGTGAAAAACAGGCAAATTTTATTGTGAAAAGACTCCTGTGTAGTGATTTGCAAGACTGTGGGCAGGCTTTTAATAGTGAAATAGAAAAATAAGGGAAAACATGGAGCTGCTCCAACACAAGAATATTGACTTGCAATGTTTTATTTTTTTTTATTTATTTATCTTTATCCTTTTTTTTATGCTGGATTTTAGAAATGTTTAAAGGTTCTACTCCATAAACTAAGGTTCCTTGTTCTTTGGGCACCAAATTTAACTGATATTTGTAACTTTCTATTTTATCCTGCAAGACTGAAGAAAAAACTGGTGTTAAGAAAATCTTTGTGGTTGGACTTCCTGTATCATGTTATGCTTTTATGTCCTTGAGGTGCAGCTTTATAGGGGGAGTCTTACCTGATGAAAGAATAGTCTCCAGATACATGAAACAGAGCCGGCGGGTCACAGTAGGTCTCATCTCTGGGCACTGGCTCCATCACCCCAACCAGCTCCCGCCTGTTATGACAAGAGAGGGTCAACACTGATGCTGTCACAGACTGCACGAGTCCACTGGATCATTAACAGATGCTCCCTGTTTCGATATCTGCTTACTTCATCTCCCACCACCTCTTCATCCACTCATCCTTGGGAATGCTCCCATCAAACACCTGCCACCTCCATTCCTCCAGCATGTAAGTGAACGGCAGTGTGGCCACGATGGTGAGTGCCTGTTTCAGCAGGAAGTTGATCTCAGTTTCTAGGAGGAAAAAAAAGCACACAATGGTTTAAGAAGGTCAGGAAAGGTCAGGAAGCTTTCTGCTAGGCTATGTCTTGTAGGAAGCCCAGCAGGTGACATGGATGTGTTCGTTTTTACTAGAATACACACATTTTCTTTTTTTTGGGCACGTGTTTTTAAAAATCACACGCACGTTTCATAAATTGCACTCACATTTTATTCCTATTTCACACGCTTGTTTTATTAAAATGCACGTGCAGTTTTAAAACACACTCATGTTTTCTATTTCATGCACATGTTTTATGAATCGCACGTGCGTTTTATTCCTATTTCACACACTCCTGTTTCATAGAAAACACACATTTAAAAAACATAAACACATCCACATCACCTCCCACGCTCTGTGATCTAGAAAGAACATTTAAACACGTTTTTCAGTGCAATATATGGAAATATTTTTCTTTAATGGAAAGTTTCAATGAGCAGGCCTATACTGTGATATTCCACTATTACTGTTAGCCTATAGTAATACCAACGATGAGGAGCAAACAACTTGCTGTAGCATTTATCAGATCTTTGATCAGTTCAGCTATGAAACTCCATGTAGGAGACGGATCGTGAATGACGCATGTGAAGGCAGCTAAACTTCTGTCCCCTCTTGGCTCTGTTATTGAAACTAAACTGCACTCAGAACTGTTGGCTTTGACCAAACAGTTTCAGCCTCTTTCTGAACTTGAGGAGAGCCGACCCTGATTTGCACGTGAGACAAATTAAAAGACTGGTGACATTAGGTCCGTAGTCATTCACAAACTATTCATTATAGCTTTGATGGTTTGCAGAAGTGGATAGTTATTTGATTTGATCATCCTCGCTGTTTTATATGTCAGGAGTACCTTCATCATAAATGAACTCAGGAGGCAGGAGACCCAGGCTCTGCATGTGTTTGGGTGTTGCAGCAGAGAGCGACATGATTTCTCCAACAGCCTCATGGAAACCCTCGTTGGCTCCGTCCCTCAGGAGGTAGGACAGGTTACGGTAAGCCATCTGGTACTGGTTGTGACCCATCTCGTGGTGCACTGTGAGGAAGTCGTCCATGTTGACCTTTGTGCACATTTTGATCCTGGTGAAATTGCGAGATAAGTGGCATTGTCAGCAGTTATACTTTATGGGGCAGCCGTGGCACGATGCCATATCAGATACACTATGTAAATAAAACAAAAGTCTTGCAATAACATTTGTGATGAGTCAGATGTAACAAACACTGATGCTAAAGTTCAATAAAATAAATTAAGTCTTTTTTAAAGGGCAGGGGTGGAGTAGTATTGTTACATGATGAGTTGTATTAAGTAAACCAAACCCAAACTGACACTTTAGGAGCCACAGAAATCTGACCTTTGGAAAGAATTAAGTTTTTCATTTGGACAAACTAAGTGAGTTATTGGTGACCATGTGGATTAATATTTGACTTTGCTTATCTTTATCAGCAGGAACAAATGAGTTAGACTCATCAATATCATTGCTCCCACATGTTCATATTTATGGCTCTCATGTACTGATCTACAGACAGATACCTGGAACTTTCTGCAACACTGCATTAAAAAACATGAATCATCCCACAAAGCTGCACTTCAGCAGTTCCAAATGTAAACTTCTTAACTCCATCCCATATTTCCAAGCGTCGCAGAGGAAAAGCATTTTTTAAGTCCAGTGTTTTAGGAAAATACTCTAATCAATCCTTCATATAACTTTGTACACATCACTTCAGATAACTTTTTTTAGAGTCCGCGGCCATGTGGCTTCATTTTGCACTTTTTTTAAGACACTTTTTAAGACTGCACGTGTGAATATGTGCATGTCTGTGGGGTTTTCTTACCTGAAGTCCTCTCTGTTTCCCATGTCCCAGGCTGTGGGGTGACAGACCACACTGCGTCCATCGTCGGGCATCACCAGCATTGAGTTTTCCCAGAAATTTGGGAACATCTTGTAAAGACCCACAGACATAAAGAACTCCTCTGCTTCTTCGAAGAGCCGAATCTCCGTCCAACCCTGAATTTCATGTTGACACATACTGTTTGTTAGATTTTTCCTGATCATTGTAAGCAATATCTTGTTAAGCTTATTTTTAATGTGAACAAAACTTGAGGATCCCCGTGCACAGCGGTACTTTGTCTAGGTGCCAGCTGGTGCTGGATAAATCGCATACGACCAGTAGTGATTTACATAGACAAAAACATAGAAATACAGCACACACTAGAACACACAGTTTATTTAGGATACATAAACTCCCTCCGACATGATAGATGGTACAATCAGATTTTGAGTTTTTGCAGTAATCATTTTCCAGCACTGGTCTAAATTAATAAATTCTGTTATTTGTGTCATTTGCCACTGATACAGCTGCAGCGGAGGCTGTTATCCTGATCGCTTAACAGCACGTGAGTATTTAAACACGCATGATGACAATCAAACATAAAGCGAATCTGATGAAGCAACATTTAAAATGCAAAGTTTGCTACCTCTCTTTTTAGCCTTATGGAATCCTAAATAAACTGTGTACTAGTGTGCGCTGGTATTCCTATCTTATTTTTAATGTCTCACGTATTTCATGTGTTTTATTGATATTGCTGAATATGTACGCAGATCAATAGGATTAGTCAGTTATAACATACCTGCTCCACCATTGTTTTGCTGACATCAATATCTATTTTTTCCGGGTAGGGGATAGACAGATTATACAGGTTGGTCCAGAACCTTCCCCACATGTCACCTGAGGAATCAGTGCAAAAGTTAATTATTTTTCACTCTCTGGTGCTCTAAGCAGACACTGAAATGGTTTACATAATAGACTGTAGTCACTCTTTTTACATTAAAAAACACTGTGGACCATTATGTAAGACACAAATTAATAATTTGCTAACCTTTTTAGATATTTGCTCAGTTCAAAACCAGTACAAAGACAATATAAGTAATTTTTAATCTCAACAACTTTGTTGATACATGGTAAATATGCTTAGTCTGAACTTTTCATCGGGCAACAAGAGACTTCTTTTACAAAGCGAGCAACTTGTGAAATGTGAATGTACATATGATGTTACTACATGGGCTCAGCAAAACTTCATAAAACTGTCATCAGTAAACAGAGTTTGTTTGCAGTTCATTACATTCTGTTTCCATTCATGTTTTAAACAGCATCTTTGCTCTTTTGGAACCAGAATTATGCATCTGTCGCACTTCTTTGTCCAATGTAACAATGTGCACTTGCATTTTTACCTTTAAACAACCAAACAAATCCATGACTAAACATTTTCCTGGAAGTCTGGACTCAGTTTTTTACCAAATCTCAAAAACAAAAGCAGTCTAAAGCTGCAGAGTGCACGCGTAAAGCTCATCTTACCAGTTGCCATTTAGTTTTCCTTTCAGTCAAACATAAACTCAATGACGGTGGTAATACTTGGGCAGCAGAGGTATGAATACAGCATAAAGCATAAAGATTCAAATCCTAATATTTTTTATATTTTGACCTTAATATTTATCTTTCTTAGTAGCAGAGCTTGATGCGCTAAAATACAGTTTTGCATTGTGAGTTATGATTATTATACCATTGTTTCTAATGCAGATTTTCTGCTGCTTGTTGGACTTCACGGTTGTACGAAGACTGCTTGTACACAAACATGACATAACCATAAGATAAGCCTTTCATCCAGCAGAGCAGAGATCATTAGTGAGATACAAGGCCGTTATGCTGCAGTGATTCATGTTTTGGTGTTGCGTGTGTGACCTTCAGTTAATCAATTATTATTAGAATTACAACCCCTCTGATAAAATTTTGCTCCAAACTCATTTAAAAGAAACTCTTCGGAAAAATTTGTGGTGCCACTTAACATTAGGTTTACTGTTACAAAGGGTTATACATTTTTTAGAAATTTGGTGGTTAATTAGGTTAAAAATACCTTATACATTACTAATAAACAGTTTAAAAAAATAAGAAACAAGTTAAGACAATTTTCGTACATCGATGTAGGCTTACTATTTGGCAAAATCAAATTTCTGCCGCACTGCATCTATTCTGTTCAGCCTTAGATCTTTCTTGTTCCCTTATGCCAGTTATGAATGTCAGTAACTCATTAGTAAAGCTTCATAGAAACAAGATGCAAAAATTCGATGGGGAGAGAATCAATTCAATAAACAACAGATACCAAGGAAGGTTTAGGCTGGGCGCAGATATTTAAAAGTGGGACCAAGAATGGATGAGCAGAGCACCAAGTAAAGGAAGGTTGCCAACTGCTCCACATCCAGAATGCAATCCTAAAAAAGATACCAACCAACGTGAGGCATCACACTATACAACTTCATAGTGTTAGGTAATTACTGGGTAATTTCTTTATTAACCTTTGTAATAAGAAAGCGCACTTCTGTCCAACCATAATTTAATTGCTGGATAACAAATGCCCCATGAAGGAGCTAGTTAAATATGCCAACCGATAAAACGGCACAATGACGTAAGCAAAGGACCTGGCAAGAGCTACGATTCAACAGAATAGATACAGTGCAGCAGTAATTTGATCTTGCCAGACAATGAGCCTGCATCGATGTATAAAGAATTGTTTTAACTTGTTTATAACTGTTCATTAATGACTTAGAATGCATTTATAACCTAATTTATAAACCATTTATAAGCAATTGCTATGACTTTTTTATGACTGTTTATTAGTGACTTATAAGGTATTTATAACCTAATTAAAACAATTTATGAACCATTTTTAACCCTTTCTAAGGTTAGACTTCATGAAGAGTGGTACCAAATTTATAAACGACATGGATCAGTGGTATCAGATTGAGATTCAGCAGGGTGAATGTCTGCAGTTTGACGTCTCTAAAATGATTTGCGGCTCCAAACAAAAACCTCCACATACCAAGCAGGTGGGCAGGCAGAGGTCCTGCTGGCTCAATGCTTCCACCGTAGACCTCCATGAGCTTCGCTCTCACATAGGCATGCAGCTCCTTGTATAAGGGCAGGATCTGTGAAAAATAAAAATGCAACATATTATGGTTCTTAATTTCTTCACAAAGTCAACAACAAACTACATTTCTAGTCCAAAACATAAGACATGAACAGATATTAGACAAACCTCATTGTATAAAGAGCGGACGTCCTCCATCAGCTGCTGTCTTGTGTATCTGTACAGTGGGTCATCCTCAAGGGTCTCGTAGTTGTATCTCCAGTAAGCGCCATAGTCTTCAAAACCTATAAGTGTGTGTGAGAGAGGAAGAGATCAATAGAAAAAGGAAAATGTAAGACACACTTTTTTTTATGAGTTATTTTGTAGTTTTTGGGGAGAATTGTTGCTGTAAGTTGTGGCACTGCTCATATTACATCAATAAAATGTTGAGACATTAGAGGGGAACTCCATGCTTTGGGCCACAGTCAGCTAATTGTTCATGTTAGGATCGGTCATGTTTGATCCCTGAACACTATCAGCTCTGTGTGTAAGTCTTGTGTCCTTTTAAAAGGGCAGATCTGCCAATTTTCAACCTTATCTCTATCTATCTTTAATTAGGGATATAATGTGAAATTCAAAAATATCTTTTTTTTAATGCCTTCTGTGTCTCTGGAATGCAACTTCAAAATCTTGAGTTCTTCCTGGAACCAGTGACCTTACTGGTTCCAGGAAGAACTACAAACTGTGACCCCTCGCCTTTTCCCTCACACTCCAAGCGAGCCAGCGCCATGTTTGTTCTGAGAGGATTGTCTGGCTCCGGAGGACCAAAAACCCTTTCTTATTAAAAACTATGCAATATTAAATAAAACCAATGTCCTGATATGATGGATGACAACCTTGGAGACCCAACAAGTACTGCTTTTTTTGTGATGCAATGCATCCTGGTACATATGGCCACCGCAAGAACAACTGTGTGAGCAGGACAACTCAGAAAACTCAGCTTTCTTTGTCAATATAGCACAAGCTGAGGAATTTATGCTTTGGTTGACAACAATTACCATAAATATTGACTGAACAAGAAAAAAACAACATCTTATCACAAACGTTACTACATCAAGTCTTTTTTTTCCCCCCTCAGGTGCATCACCGTTTAGTTTGGCAGCTTCATTCTTCAGGTCCACATAGTCTTCATACAGAGGCCTCATCCTCTTCCCCACCTCTTTCCTCCAGCCCTCCCATACGTGCAGCCTCTCGTTGTAGTCCCGGCTGTTGGCCATAATGCTTTCCAGGCCTGTAAATGGAGAAACACGTCAGTGACAGAGTGCATTCATCTTAGATAAGTTTATATTTGCAAAACACTTGCAAGGACAAAGTTCTATAATAGAGCAATGGTGGAAAATAACCTAGCACATTTACTTGAATGTACATGAACTCTTTATGACACTTTAAGATGGGCAATGTGTTCTCCTTGTTTTTTGTACTGAATATTAAATCATAAAGATGTAAGTTTCAAGTAAACCAGCAGTCATGTGAGCTCTTCGAAAGTTCTCCGCGTGTCAAACACTGTCTCATATGTTTATAGGCCCATAAAAAAAGCAGTTGCATAATTAACCTTTAACTACATTTTGGATGGAAAAAGCTGCTTGTAGTCAGTTTATAAAAAACTTGTAGTCAGTCTATAAATGCACAGCAATTTGAAAAGGTGCTAAAATACTCCAGTTACATCAAAATGTTGCTTACATATACTCGTAAGTCATTGTTTTTATATGATAACAGTAACATTATAAATGTGGGAATTTTAAGTAAATAAGAACTTTTACTTTTGTTATTTAGTACATTTTGCTTCCAACACATCTAGATTTTGAACGCAGGACTTCTACCTCTAAGGGAGCGTGTAAGACTTCACAAACAAATGACAGGTTACATAACTTCTGAAACAAAATGCAGAAATAAATATGGAGTGTTTTGCGTCTGCAATCCGTTTCTATGTCTGTGCAACTAATTCACAATCATCATTTGTACGTCAGCTTAGCATTTTTCTCCTGAAATACTTTTTGAATCTCCTGTTTGTGTGGGTTCTTATGGAACCAAACCCGACATTCTTCAATTTGGGAATGCTGGAGGACCAAGCGCTCTCCAGTACGTTACATTTATGAAGAAGATCAAACTAAAGGCAGTGGATCCAAAGGGGCAGCTGCAGCTTGGAGGATTATGTAACAATATAAATCTGAGGGCTTGTGAGATGATCAGCGGGGCAGGAACAGAAACCAAGTTCTTCCGAATGAAGTTGTTTAAAATATTTTCTCACTTTTTAATATATTTTTTTTCTCGTTTTTATTAAATTGATATAATATTACTTCCTTGGTCTCGAATATTTGTTGAAATAAAACCATCTGAGAAGTTTAAAAGGGAAAAATCTCTGTGAGTGAAACTGCTAACAACATAATTTTAACGTTTTGAAAGTGTTTAGGATCCAGTAAAAACCACTGGTTTAAATTTCAACAGTGTCTTGCATTTTATTAGCTCGTCTCATAGTTTTTCTATTTCTGCTCTAAATGATAGTTGAGAGGAAAGTTGAATAACATTAAAAGGTAACATACAAGTAAAGAACCCCATTCTTACAACAGTTAATGCATTAGGGAAATCTGTTACCCTTCACAGCAGGTTTACTTCAATGAATTAGATAACCTCTGTTCAAAGGTCTTCAATAATAGCCATTTTCCATTTTTTCAGTTAATTATAAATGGCTTTATCTGACTCTGGCTGACAGTAGCAAGCAAACAAGGTGCCATAACAGCTCCCTCTTCACAAAGTGTAGCCTACCGGGCTCCAAAGTCTGGCACGTAGTGGGGTCGTCCATAAGACACACGGTTGCCGTGCTGTAGATGGTGCTCATTTCACTCATGGCATTGCTCAGCTGCAAGAGGATTTAAAAGGAAAACATATAAATATAAAGTTAATGTAACATAAAAAAACTCAAAACTATAGCGGCAAAGCAAAGGTGAAACATGTGTCTTTACAGTTTTAAAAAACATAAAACAATATTTGAAGGCACATGAAATGAAACGTGGAGTAATTGTCTTACGTTTGCTGCTTTATCTGCAGATAAGGCACCGGCGCCTTTGTCTTGTAGAGAGATGAGCTGTAATTTGATTTCTGGATCTGTGATGGCGTTGATGGGGTATTTCTGGGACTCTTCCGACATGTTAGTGTAGAAAGTGCTCCATTTTTGTCCCTCTTCTGACTGGGTAGAATAAAAACAGGCTCATCAGTAACTTACACCACATGTGTTTCTGTGTCTGTATTTGCTGCTGTTTTAAGTTCCTGAATGCTCACCACTTTGTCTGAGTTCTCCTGTGTGATGTTGGTGTTGTACGCCCATGATGCCAGCGAGTACTGGTACATAAGCACAGTGGCCTCCTCGTCGAACTTCTGCAGGAACTCCCTGGCGCGGTTCTCCACGTCTGACTGGGCAGAAACCCTGGACACAGCCAGCAACACTACAAGGATCCGAAAAGACATCTTGACTACAGCTCCATCCACACGCACAAACTAACTCTGACAAAGATCGACACTGTCCTCTGTTATACGGTATCAATAACCCTCACTGCTGCCTTGGCCTTTGGACAGCAGGGCCATAACTGAGGGTGTGACTGAGCTTTCATTTACAGATAGGATGCCTCAGAGGAACAGTGAATGTCACTGAGCTGTCTTTACGAGGAGGAGTCTTTATTACACTTTGATACATTATCAATTGGAAAATGGACATATCATCTCTTTTGGGTAATAAGATGAATCTGTCAGCATGACAACACATAAATTCCATGAACAAGTTAATGTAAGTGAATTAAGACCATGATACAGGACAGTAAACATTATTTACCCTGATAAAAAAAAAAGTTATCTTATTCAGTTAATTGTCCTGTTTAAAACACAAGATCACATCTTTCACATCTTCTCCTCAACTGACGGACTTTGTTCTTGTTTTAACTTATTTCATCTTTCATGTTTAATGTTTTTACCGTTATTTAACGAGAATCACTGTGAAATGTCTTTCGCTTAAGTGCACCATGTATTTTTTTCCTTCAAGTTTCACCTGTCAAACAAACACGATCCTTTGAGGAGAAAAGTGTCGAGAAATCTAAATAAAAAACAACAGACGAGGCTCTGACCTCCCTATCTGTTGGAGCTGGTTTCCGAGCTGCACCATTACCGTTAAGCCTCTTTAAGCCCTAAATGCTGATAAGAAATCCGTAAGGAAGGCAAGATTTACTATCTTGATTTATTACCAACACCTGAAGATTATTTAATCCTCTACGTCTCTCTTTCTCAATCAGTAATCTGCTGAAACGCCAATATGAAGAAATATATAAAATATATAATTACTTATCAATTTTATCCACAGCAGCAACATAAAACTAGTTCAAGAAACTTTATGATTCTCCGGCTTCAGTTTACCGTTTTATCTCTTAGGCTGACATTCATTGCTGTTTGGTTGAAGACTTGTTTTTGCATTTCATTTAGATACTTTTTTTTTGCTTTTGAAGTACCTTGTACCTCACTGATCGTGTTTCCATCAGGGCAGCAAATACACTGAAAGGCAATGCACCTGTTTAACATCCCTGTGAACAGTCACTTCATGCAACAGTGCCCTCCTGTGGAGAGAGTTGGTACTATCGCGCTCATTAAAGGATCAATTAATTTTTATTTTCTTCAAGTCTCTCTTACTGTTAGAAAATATTTGCATGCACATATGTATTTATAGCTTTACTGTTTGCCATCATTCCTCCTCCAATCCGTACATTAATGTCCCAGAAAGTCTTGCAATGTGACAGAGGCCAGTAAGGGTGTAATAACCTTTAGTACCCTGTTATCACTCTCATATCACCTGTATATAAACTGACTGGAGATCAGGCAAAGTGATCACAAACATTTGTGCGTTTGTGCGGAGCCTGTAGTGTGCTACAGTGATTACACTATTTCCCTCTGAAATGTAGAGAAATAGAAGTATTAAGTTGTAAAACTTTAAAATAAACATCAAAGTTGCACTTAGACTTGGCTAAATGTACTTAGTTACTGTCTATCACTGCTGAACTCACGATTAGTTGACTTTCATATGTAGATAAAAGATTTACATGTAACTTTACAGCCAGTAACTGAGGAAAATGTCTTCTGGCAACAAAAAAAAAAAAAAATGCTCTCATTGGATCTAAAATGTCTATATAACGGAATTTAAAGTGATGATCACCTTGTCTCACTTTTATTATAAAGGGGAAAGAGAGTGGAAATGATCAAGTCATTGGAAAATGTCAAAAGAATATTACACTGTCTACACAATGACTAATATTAATGCCCATTAATGTCAGCTTTCCTTGGCTTGTTATAAATGATCATGCAGTGGTTTATCGCTCGCTGGGATGTAAATGTTTGACAGTTTGTGGCAGGCTTGTCTTCCTGGCAGCTCGGAGTGAGGCCCGTGATAGGTTACTGTCAATCTGTGCTGCCTCAGATTTGCTGCAACAGCAAGTTTACAGTGGACATACAGACTGGGCCTGGAGGCTATAGGCTAATCACTGTTAATGAAAGACACAACAGCGAGGCTTAGCATCCTGGAAACTCACATTCAGCAAAAAAAAAAGTGGTAACTTGACATCATTCAGCGACATCATTGGCTCCCGCAGCAGGTGAACTTTTCGGAGGAATTTACAATACTTACTTACTTAGATACTGCAATGTGTTGCATTGACCTTTATGTTATTTATTTAGTTTTTTTTTTTTTTGTTGATTTGTTTTTAAAGCTGAAGAAATTAGTATTTTATATGAACATGGAAAAGAGATTTTTTTCTACACACATATGTGGGTTTGTCTTAATGCGAGTTACGTTTGTTTTATGTCTTTTAATGTAAAAAGTCCTTCTCGGAAATTAGCAGCTAAAAATGTTGTGATGCACTGGAAAACTTTGGGGCGGCTGTAGCTCAGTAGGTAGAGCAGGCCGTCTACGGAGGTTGCTGGTTCGATCCCTGGCTCCACCAGTCAGAGGACAAAATATTGACCCCCAGATTGCTCTCGATGGCTGTGCCACTGGTGTGTGAAAATGTGTGTATGAGTTCCTGATGAGCAGGTTGGCTCTTCATTGAGAAGTCACCTTGACATTAGTGTGTGTGTGTCATTATACAATCAATTGTAGAACAAAATTGCAAGGTTAGAATGGGCCAACCTAACCCAATGGGCCTAACATGCATGTTTTTGATGGTGGGAGGAATCCAACAGACATGGGAGAACATGCACACTCCACACAGAAAGTCCTGTTCCAGCTGGGAATCAAACCCAGGACCTTCTTGCTGTGAGGCAACAGAGCTCACCACTAATCCACCGTGGCGCAGGCTTATGTTGTAAAAGCACTTTGAGTTGAAAGACAGACAGTCCTTTCACCATTTACAGCTGTTCAACTAAACAATTCTCTATGTAGCCTATGCGTTTGTCCTTATCAAATTAAGATATAAATAATAGCCTAAAACAAACAAACAAAAAAAAGCACACACAGCAAATTTGAGTTGAATGCTGATGACTCATAACCCTGAGAAAGTTAACAGCTTCCGTATCTTGCTCAGCTACCTTAAACTCTTAAAGCTGAGCTTGATTTGTCTGTTCCTATGAATTTACATCCATAGATGTGCAGGACAGAACCTCCATCAGTCCAGAGGCTTGCGGGTCACGTGCAAATGTTTAATATTAAACATTTTTTTCTTGCAGATTAATCATCAGGGTTTCAGACTGTCCTGACATGATGAGAAACTTGTAGCTGTCTGTACCTTTTTAGGTGTTATTTCATTCTTCTCTCTCATCCTCTCAGCCTGCTCACTGCTCAGGCCAGAGAGCCAGGCTGCATCAATTCCCTCCCAAAAAACAACTACAATAAAACCGGAAGAGCAAGGACAGCTTCAAAAATTAAAAGCATAAAGCGTGCAGACTTTCACGTGTGTCTCATAAAGTTGTGTCTTTACAAGATTTCTTGTTTGCTGTCGTTTAATGTTTAATAAGCACCTTTGTTTGTGTACTTTCTACCTTTTATTCGCGGAAATTCTTTTCAGTCGTTTAGAATTTAATGTGCGTTCAGCCTTTGTTTTGGCATTTTTGTGCTTTGTTTCCGCTTCGCTTTGGCTGGCTTGACGGTGCACGGAGGCAACCCATGATCGCAGACTCAACACGCATCCTCACACCACTGACCTGAGCTTAGCTGTGTCCTGCATGTGTGTGCATGTGTGTGCGTGTGTGAGCGGGAGTGTGAGTGATCCCCAGAAACCAGCAGCAGGATGGAGGATCTCAAGGAGAACCTGGGAACTTTGGATTGACGCCCGGGGATAACGCGCGGTCGGCCCGAACCTCATCGGGTTTCTCGTGGATTTATTTATTTGGATGTTGTCTGTTTCCCCTTTTCCCCCTTTTCTTCTAGACAGTGGGATTTTACACTTGGCTTACAATTCTTTTTATTTGTGGCGAGCAAAATGCCATTCGCCAAAAGGATTGTGGAGCCGCAGCTTCTGTGCAGGCACCAGATCCCCAACGATGAAGGTCTGCTTTTCGAGGACCTGTGTGCCATCAGCAACGTGGTTCTGTCCCGGACCTTGCGACAGCTGTCCGACCTGGCCCGGCACGCCTGCTCCTTATTTCAGGAGCTGGAAAACGACATCATTAGCACCAACCAGCGGGTCTGGGTCCTCCAGAACAAAATAGGCCAGATACAGCAGACTGCCAGTGCCCTAGACCCTAAAAAGGAGGCAGTGCGTAAGTAGACCACAAGTGGATAAAACCCCGCTTTGAAAAAAAAAAAAGCGATCACCTTATGATTTACACCCGAGCGATTTCTGATTTTTAGTCATTCATGTCTTACATGTGTGTCTCCATGCTTCGAAGGGCGCCCACCTCTAAATTATTTTTACCCAGCTGCACCCCCCCAACCCCCCCCCACCCCACCCCCACCCCCAATCCCCCCATTGAAATGT
>JAQLOL010000001.1:25193372-25204218 GCA_029783665.1 Naso thynnoides
TCATGAAAGCATTGACCACCCTAATGCTAAAACTCCAATTAGACACTCCGCAGTGCAGCCAAAGCAGGTCGAATATGACGATAGTCTACTGAGGCAAAATTTAGTGTTCGTAGCATAATTTTTGAAGTCCAGCAACAGCTGAATTTCTTTATTTGTGGCTTCTTCGGGGTTTAGCAGCAATTGGAAGTCAACAACTTCGGCAGTTCCACCGGTCTTTACAAACTCATACCGCCAACTACTGGCCTGGTATGCATACTACAGAACTTTAGGTTGTTCGCGTAAACACAGATTTTTTTAAAGATGCAAAGGAAAGACTTTTCTGTTCTAAGTAGGACTGCTCTCATCTAAACCTGGCCAGAGCGTAGCAAAGTTGTAGATACCTGCTGGCTGCCACACCTGCACCTGCTGTCCCCATGGTGATCTGTAGAGCATATCAATAATATTATATTATAACAAAAGTCACCCTATAATCAAACTGTGTGGTTTGTATTAAAAGTATTTAAATTCAGTGCAGTTTAGCTACTCTCTTCTTTGTGTTTTTGTTTGTTTTTATGACAGCCGTTGGCTTGAATTTTCTCTTATGCGCTCAGTCGTTGCTAATGTAAATATATTCATAAGGCCAGTGAAGGAAAAACTGTGTTCACTTTGTAAATGACCTCTGGCACTGTAACAACACAAACACATAACAACTATCATAACTCACATTAATTTATACCTTGGGTCTATGTATTTCATACCATCTGGGTGATGAAAAACACACCTTTTCATTTTCTGACAAACATAAACAAGATCTGGTCTTGTATCTGGTCATTTTCTGAAAACCTTAAGCTTGACATCATATACTTACTAATCAAACATTTACTTGTACACAATTTGAGACACTTTACTGCCTCTCCCAATGCCCACAGCTAATAACTGCACAGACCAGCTGAGTGCTGAGTGCATGTGTGTTTGTTTTCCTGTGTGTGGGTTTAGCTGTAAGAGATGTGTGCATATCTTAAATTCTTTGTTTGCGTGTACTTTTCTTTTTAGTGATTTTATTGCTGCGTATTTTGAGCATGCATTGCAGGCATTATACTGTTTAAAGTGCGAACAGCTCGAGTTGTTTGCCCCTCTCTGTCAAATGCTTACTTTATGTGTGTTCTTGTAGTTCAAGTCTATAGTTTACTACAGCTTTACAATGTCTGTTAAAAGACATGATGACAGAGAAAAAGAAGAGCAAATCAGAAAAGATTTTTTTTAAAAAGACAGAGAGCGAAACAGAGGAAATAGACAGCAAAATAATCTGTCAAGTGAATTTATGTCCTCCAGCCAAATCAATGCCTGCACAGTTGTGTTGAGGCTCAGTAGCCTCAGCTGAGCTGATGGGTTGGACACTGTTCATGGATGTGGTCCATAGTTTTGCTCCCGGCAGCAGGCCCAAAGGGTTTTAATTTGATCATTCTCTCTTTAATTGGGTTTTTCTGTGTTTTCTCTAAATAACATTTAAGTTCCTGTTCTACCATGTTTGATGGTATCCTACGTAGAAGATGATTAAGTGATAGATCCTGAGCCATTAATTCTGTGGTTAGATTGGTCTCGTCATGCCATTAGCATTGCCAAGTGCAAAAAGCAATTTACCATATAAATTGCATTACTGTATTCCCATGCAAACAATCAAAATCCAATTCATACAGCAGAGCACCCAGAACAGAGTTTGAAACATTTACAGATGAATTTAAGATTTGACAGCAGTGAACTCAACATCCCAGCGATTATCTATCCCAGCATGAAAGCAAATGGGTTCAATCAATCATCAATCAAATTTGTTTTTGTATAGCCCGAAATCCCAAAATTACAATTTGTCTCAGGGGGCTTCATAAACTGCACAGACGTGACATCCTCTGTCCTTAGACCCTCTCATCGGGTGAGGAAAAACTTAAAAAACCCTGAATCGATAGAAAGAATCGTGAAAAAATGAGAAACCTTCGAGAGAACAGCAGAGGAAGGATCCCTCTCCACAGGACGGACAGATGTGCAACAGATGTCACATGTACAGAACACAACAACAAAACAATCACAATGTAGTTGCTACATCTTGGATTCTGAGAGTGTATAGACATAGAGGGAGGTGAAGCCCATGAGTCCAGGAGCTCAGTCTATAGGGTTAAAGCAATAGCACTTTTTAAATATTAACCATAGAAAAATAAATATATAAAATAAGCTTTAGGAATTAGAGTAAAAACATAGTACATGAAATGCTCTGACAAATATGAGACACCTTCCTTGTTTTGAGTATTGTTGCTATCGCTCAGGTGGCAAATGAAGTTTCCCCTCGGGGATGAATAAAGAAAGACCAAACCATCAGTCTTTCTTGTATCTAAGCTCTGAAAACGCCCCAAAATGGAAAGGCACAAACAACACTTACAACTAATAATACTTCACTGGTGAAAACCAGAGTTCCACCAACAAAAGTAAATCTTACAAACCAATTCTTACATGAAATGATATAAACTCAAATAAAACACGTTTTAAATATATACTGGAGACCTGCATCATATCACAGTGCTTTAGCAATCAATTTTTATTTTTTTCCCCCTGTTTCCCTGTTAGTTGTATACGTGTTTATTGGTTTTATTGTTCTTGATGGATTTCATTGTTTGTTTGTTTTTTACTATGATTTATAAATTGCCCTTTTATTTCTTGAATTTTTTTTTTCTGTGTAAATGATTTTGAGTGCGCTTCTGTGTCTGGAGATCAGTCAACAAAAGTTCCTTTCAAGGACAGTCATTTATAGAAAAAAAAAGAAAAACAAAACTTTTGTGTTCGGGTGCACAGGAAGTACCGCCTTACCTCTGTGTTCTGTCTTTCAGAAGCCCTGTATACTGCCTTGGCCAGGGACTGAGGATGAAAATCTGCCTTTTGGCTAAATCTGACATGTTCACATTTTACCATTGTCCCTTGTTAAATAAACTGAACTGAACTGAAGAATGGGTGACAAAAATACTTCTGTTTTTTTTCCAAACACCACTGGGTGTTTGATTTTTTTCATGGAAGATGAGCAAGACTCTATGAGTTCAAATTAAAGAGGCAGTAAACACTTAAATCTTTTTTTTTTTTAGGTGTAATCTGAATTATACGACTGTACTTTGATGAAACACGTCAATGCTGGCGTTAATATTGATGGTAATTCATGATCTTTATTCTGCTTCACAGGCTCACAGGTCCGCTGTCACAGATCGCAGGTTTAAAACGTGAAATTGTTTGTAATAAAGGCAGTTCATATGAATTAATCCTGAGCTCCATCAGAAACAGTTGCATAGCCAGATAAAATAATTGTTTCACTCATAATTAATAACTAATTGCCTGCGTGTGCAAGTGAAATCAGGCCATCAAAAAAAAAAGTTAAGATATTCAAGTAGGCCAAACATCATGTGCGTATGTGTGAGTTTGAATGTCTAAAATTATTCACACTAATAACCATAAATTAATAAAACCTAATTGATCTTCATAAACGGGATCACGGCAGTCAGATCGTCTTTACAGATCAGTCGCTGACAGGTGGAGCGACTGCCGTCTTTACTGGATCCAGAAATTTCCAACTCTGATACAAGCTCACAATCCACCTGAGTCCCTCTCTTACTGTAGATTTTTACCATAAAATCACTCGTTAACAATTCAATACCATTCAAAGCTCGCAAGCTTTGGAGAGAAAGAGAGAGTGAGAGAAAGAAGCTGTGCCGATTTAATACACGGGTGTCACTGGCTTCAACTGCCTGTGGCAGTTAGCGCTGGCCTTTGTGAATTCGGTGCTATTTGCGCTGCAGCAAAGTTTATTTTATTTTTTGGTACAGTGCAGTTTGTGTACATTTTCCATGCATTTCACCCTTTGCGCCTGCTTTGTGGATGGATTGCACACTATTTTCTTGCTCTCATTTGCACAGGTTTAGCAGCTGCAAAAGCAGCACAATCCTTTAGTGAATCAGGCTCGAAGTCGCTCTCCATTTCTCTCTGGCCTGAGAAGTTTCTGAAGTGGGCAGAGTTTGCTCTGAACAGGAGGTTTCCTTACACTTTAATGCCGATTATGGTCTCAAGCTGGGGCTACTGTGGTCGCCCCCTGCTCAGCAATGTTGAAAAAAATCATAAATAAACATAGATACATAAATACATACATAAATAAACATTAGTTTGTGGTTGGCAATAATGTTGAACTTGGTTATATAACGTTTTTCACATTAATGAAGTAACAAAATTTGGCAGGCACCGATATATATATATATGTGTGTGTGTGTGTGTGTGTGTGTGTGTGTGTGTGTGTGCGCTCACGGGCAGGCAGGCAGGCAGGCAGCGCGGAGCGGAGCGGAGGGGCGTGTGTTGCCGCTGCATTGGCTCAGCATCGCAGTCTCGTTACTGCGGGAAGCGCCGCACACCTGAAGCATGTTTTCCAAGCGGTGCGTCCGCGGCCGCGAAACAGCTGCCTCGTTCGTTCGGGACGTGATGAGCCTGTGTGAAGTTCGGGTTCGAGTCGCCTAAAGGCGTGTTGAGGTGTGTGTGTGCGTGTGTGTGTGCGTGTGTGTGTGTGTGTTGGGGTTTCGCAGGCGACTCCCCGTGCGCCAAACCCACCCTTTCCACATGCAGCGGCACCGACACAGCATCAGTAATGAATCCAGATGTCCATGTTGCGGGGGTAAATACGGCCTGATCGGGACTACATGTTCAGGTGTCGCTCTGACAGGCTCGCTGTGGACAGATCACATGAAAATAAGCCCGGCTGGCATCACTGAGAGACTCTGCGATTCATGGTAACAGCGCGTTCTGTAGGCTACAGCACATATTATTTATGTCCTCTGCAGTCCCGTCAGCGTGCGGCTCCTGATTTTAGACGAACCGTTCGAGTGAGTTTATTTCAAATCTGGGCGGACGGGTTCGTCGCTGCTGCAGGTTATACCTAATCTGGGACAATCAAAGAGCATTTTGGGGCCTGAAGCAACTGTAGGCTCATGATGAACTCCCTCTTCAGATTTACCCCCCCAACCCCCAACAACAGCACACGCACACACACACACACACACGCACACACACGCGTCTGAGCATATAGGCTATGTGAATGGGGGTATCTCTATTGCATCAAACAGTCTCACTGCTGTGCTCTGTTTACTCGAGCTTGCTGTGGATCTGGTGAACGATGTGAGGGCTGTTTGCAGAAACAGGCACATTTATATTTCTATGCTGATGTCATTGTACAGCTCACAGCACAAATCTCCCCACGCCAAAACGCACAACAGTTCACTCACCTCTCACTATTCTGAACTCCTCAGACCTGCCAGCAGTTCCCAAACCCAGAAACCTGCCTGTCCCTTGCACCTGTTGTGCTCCAAGAACCCTGAAATATTGATTTGTTGAGTTATTTGTGCTTCTGTATCGCTGCAGCCAGTAAAGATATACGAGATAATTATCACTTTAGCACATGCTCCTCCAACAGTCTGTGAACCTGGAACCAAAGAATGCAAAATTGAGCTCATACAGTCAATTAAGACTAAGGTGACTGTTCTTACTCCAGGTTGTGAGATCAGTCTGGTGGGTTTTCCAGATAGGAAATTAGGGGAAAAATCTGTCAAATTAATTTTTTTTTTTCATTTTCTCAATTCTTTTCTTCTCTTTTGTGAAATGCGGTTGTTTTTTTCCCTTTCAGACCTCTAAATTCAAATGAATCTTGAAACTTTACATCACCTTATCGGCTGTTGACACCCCTAACAGAAGTGTGGCCAAATATAGGTTTTCAACTTAAAAAGGTGATCTTAGATCATACTGTCAAGCATATCTACAGCACCACTGGCCAATTTAAAAGCTTTGTGGACCAGCATTAAAATGCAAAGTGTCGGAAATTTAGAAAAATTTCTCACAATTTGACTGCAGTTACGACCCATGTCTGCAAACACAGTTCTATTTAGATTGTAACAATACAATTTACCGTAAAATATCCTTTGTACGTGGAACACATTTTTGTCGGGCAAGTAAGCAGCATCATTTAAGTCAACATCTTGGATCTTTATTCATCCTTCATCTTTATTTTGGGGTCAGAGTTGATTCATTTAACACTTTTTGGGGGGAAATTAGACAAGATCATCATTTGATTAGTTTCACAGTGGGGAAATTTTCTGTGTTTCTGCAGCAAAACGGATTTTGCAACAGCAAGAAGCATCGGTATTTACTGTTTATGTGTTAGGATCCTCATTAGCTGGACCCTAAAGTGCAGCTAGTGCTCCTGGGTTCCATATTAAAAACACACATTAAACATTAAACACATTTGATTCATACAGTCGACAGAGCAACAAAAATAATTAAAAACTGACAAAAAGCTACAAAAAAACTGCAGTAAGGCGAACATGTCAATGTTGGACTTCTCAGGTTTTAATTTAGTGAAAATAATTTTTTTTTTTCATTGGTTAGATGTTGTTCGTAGCTCGTTCTAGGTGAAAGAACCTTTTTCACCACAGAAGTGTTGTATTTATCCTTGAGAGTTTGCATAAATAACAGAAAACTGGACCATAATGGGTCTTGACTTTTTGCATCTCATTTCAAGATAAAATGAGAATTAAAGCAAAATAACCAGTAAAAAGTAGAAAATACTCTTTGGCCGTCAGGATTGGACTTTAACTTTGTTGCAAGAAGAGTTTGTGTCCTCTGCAGATCAGTGCTTGTACGTGGATGCTCACCAAACGTTTGCTATTTTTATTTAGCTTTACAAAAGGCTTATTATCTTCTGTCTTGCTCTCAAACGGGAGCAATAACCCCGAGGAGCTGAATATCTTTGTGTGTACACACAGGCTGAGATAAAATGTCAGTGACAACAGAGTTTCCTCACTTCAGCATTGAGTGTATCAAGATTCAAGGCAGTCAATACGGAGCTAACTTGGATTGATCCTGAACATGGCAGTAAGCCCTGCTCAGATGGTGTCGAGACAGTTTGTGTCTGTCACATTCACGGAAAACAATGTGTTGTGGTTGGACGGCCTTCAAAAACAGTCTGCTCTAGTAGTCATTTGCTAGCACTAGCTGTAGCAATAGTAGTCAGCCATTGAAATGTGGTGTTAAAATAAACTGTCAACTTGTTTGATGACATGGTGATGACATCTTTCGTGCTTTCTGCCTTGTTTTACTTCAGCCTTAAAGACTAAACTGATTTCTAAGTCCCGTTTTTTCCTCTTCTTCCTCAAGTTGTACATTGTTTACAGTGGATATAACTCCATGTAAAGACCACTGCAAAGTCAGTTAAGTAGTAGCCTTGTTATATTATAGCGCACAATTACTGCCTATTAACTACAAGACCGGAGGGTCATTTTTTAATTTTCTAAAAAGGGGGGTGGTCAAGTTCAAAGCGATATTTGACTGCAAAACAATTTTTTGTGTATCAATGCCACACCCTGAGGTGTCTTGAATTGAAGAATATATCTTTTCCCCTCCAGCGTTCCTCGATGGTAAATGGATTTTTTTCCAAAAATGCAAGCTACTACTCACTTTAGCTTCTTACGGTGGTCACCTATGGAGACACAGTTTCAAAATATAAAAACCATCTGAAAACGTCAATCCCAAAATTTCACAAGCTTCGCGGTATAATGGTAGCAGGGCTCTGTGATATAATCCAAGTCTTCTTTATTGTGTTGTAAGCTCAATACTTCCAAAATACTTTTATTTCGGCTAAAAAATGGCTTGGCTTCCCGCCCAGCCGAGCACCTGCATTAGAAGTTCTTGAGCTTAAACAACAGTGAAATAAGTGTTTTGGAAGTACTGAGCCTGACAAAGAAGACTTGGATTCTACCACACGAAGCATTCAAAATATTTTTGAATGGACATTTTTAAATAGGTTTTATGTTTTGAAACTATATCTCCATAGGCTGTCAGCAAAAGCAGCTGAAGTAATTTGCGCACAATTTTGGAAAAAATCAGTTTATGGTGAAATAACACGGGAAAGACAAAATGATATCCCTCAGTTTAAGACATCTAAGGGCGAGTAATTGATACACAAAAAAGAGTTTTACGGTGAAGTATCGCTTTAAGGTTAGTGCTATTTCAGCAGTTGTATTGTCTGGTGTTTGTTTCACATTGCCACCTTCAATGAACCTCCAGTGGGTAGAATGAACACGCAAGTCTGTCTGTTTTGGATTAAAAGCTCGGTTTTCGCTGCTTTCCTTTCTCATGTCAAGAACACACCATTTGGAATTTGTTTTTCTCTAACTCACTTCTTTCCCTGTGGTCTCTCATCTCTTCTGTGTGTGTGGTTATTGTTTCAAACTTTCAGTCTTATTCCTGGTCTCGGTTTCTTGCAAGAAACCAGTGAAACACATTCAGAAAGTTTAAAAAAGCCGTAAGGTATGTCCAGATTACATATGAAGCATATTTTATGTTTGAGCACTGGTGTTTTATTTTATGTCCCATCTCTATTTGATCAAAACAACCAATACACAGATTGTACAGACTTTGGACAACAGCTGTATGAGGACGTGACTTTGAGGAGGTTGTGTTCAATGGACCAGCTGCTGTCTATGTTCTCAGCCATCCACTTCATGGTAAATGCTGTTGCTCAGCTCTGAAAAACAAGCTGCTCAAGAAACAGCGAAGACTTGTTCAGTTCTTCTGCATGTGCTACTGTTTATACACAAACCATAGTGGTGATCCCCTGACTTGTCCTCTAAGGCCACCTTGAGGTGAATTTTTTATTGAAGTATCTGAAAAGTATTGCAAGATTTGCAGCAGTGATGTTATGTTCTCAAACGAGCCGATTCTTTTGAGCTACTCTTTGGTGGGAACGAAGGGAACCGAGTGATGCTTGGTGAGAGCCGTTCTTTTTATAAATGTTACTGCCTAATGCTCTAACGCCAAACTCACACTTCGTCACTTTACCTTCAACAAATGAGTAACGGCAAGTTCAGGTGATCTATATATCATCTGATGTCTGATATCATCAGGGACGGAGCCATAAGATCCAGCTCACTTCAAAGAGCCACAATATCTCTCACTCATTCCCAGTGACGTGGTGCAAACCTTCATTTTTTCAAATTTTAATGTGCCTGCTTTTCACCTTATGCCATCAGGTCAAAATGTTGTATGGTTTGTCCAATACTTTGGTTTATAACTATTGTCCTCATGGGCTTCAGCAGTGCTCAAATCTATCCAGTAAAAGCTTTTAACATGCTGATTAAGCTGATTATCATGATAAATAAACCTGCTTGATATCATCAATGTTAGCAGTGTAACTGTGAGCATTTTAGCGTGCTGATGTCAGCGCTGAGCCCAAAGTTGAAGTACATTCCTCAAAGCTAGCTTGACTGTAGCTTGTTCTAGGCTGAGCTAATGCTATGTTCACGCCATAATTTGCATAATTTAGGAGTGTAATTACAAGCATTGCGAAATACCCCTCGACATCAGCCTTCTATTGTAGATGCCATTCCTTGTTTTTAATTATCTACCACTTAACTTGCAAAAAGGACTTCATTGATGTATTAACAATATATTATATTAATATCTATATAATATCAATTCACTAATACATACATATAGAGATATAGATATATAGATATGTAGACTTACACGCAGATAGATGGATAGATAGGTACAGTACATACACATTCTGCTGACCCTCATTGTAGGTGACAGGTGTGGGCTCAGGAGCAGAGTCTTACACTCACACACACTCACATTGGGCCGGGCAATATGACCTCAAATCAGTATCACGATCAATATAACCTTTTACCTCGATGACGATAACTGAACAATTATTTAATGTTTGGTTTTTTGTGTGTGTGTGGTTTCAAGGATCTCTTCAGTGAGATCCCACACAGAAAGCGTATTTCTTAGCCTCCTTTGTTGAGGCACTTGTCATTGGGCACTTGTCAGTCTCTCTCTATTTTTTCGCCATGCACTGTTCATTCAGTCATGTGATTGTGCTCCAAGTGTTGAAACAGACTGTTGGTGTTACCTTTCAGCAGTGTTTGTATTTGACCTCTTTTCGTTCAACGTCGTCGTCGCGGAAGCCAAAATGTGTCCAAACGACGGACGAGGCGTTTTTCTTTGGTACAAGCTGCTTAGTGGGCTCAGTGTTTAAGTTCTCCATGTCGTGGACTGGACGCAGCAAAGTCACGTGACTACACATGCGGTAGTATGTTTCTAAGGGGAATGAACATGAACACAGTGAGGAAAGTATAAACAGAATTTTTAACAAAACAAACCGAAACAACTGACATGGCCAAGGTTACAGTGGTCAGAGGTTCTTAATGTCAATTTCGATTCATTTTTGATTAATCGCCAACACACACACACACACACACACACACACACACACACACATATACAAACTTAATGTGGTCACTTTTTGGTAAATTACATAGACTTTACACTAATTCCCCGTAGACTTACCATAACCATTCCCCCCAGACTTCATGGCCTTTGTCCCCAGTTGCACAAACTGTCCTCAATTAACTGGTCTGAAGCGCGTCCCCAAGAGTAGCCTTACAGTCTCACTCACACACGTACGTACACACACACACACATACACTCCTTTTCTCTCTCTCTCTCTCTCTTTCTCCAGACCGGACTGGATCTTAATGTGAAAATATTGGTCTGTAGCAAATATATTGTACTGCTCAGGCAACACTGGTTTCCTCCCGCTATGCCATTAAAGCAAATTTGACTTTGAATTTGAATTTAAGAGAATATGGCCTGTGGCAGCGGGGGGACTGCTCTATCTTGCTAGTCTGCATAGTAACAGGAGAGAGAGGGAGGCCTGCCTTAACCTTTCAGCTGAGTCAATCTCTCTCTCTCTCTCTCTCTCTCTCTCTCTCCCTCTCTCTCTCTCTCTCTCTCTCTCTGC
>JAQLOL010000001.1:25242745-25275570 GCA_029783665.1 Naso thynnoides
TTGTCTTTTCCTGGTTAAAAAAGACTTCATTAGAGTAAAGTGATGGGATTTTCTAAACTTTCCTGTCCTCATTGTTCTTTTATTTGCCTTTATCCTCTTATCCACATTACTGACTATTATTATCAAAAAATGTCACTGGGTTAATACTTTGTGAAATCACCAATTGTCATCCTTATAATACTGTCTCGGTATCAAGGTACTTGGTCAAAAATTTTGTGATATTTACTTATTTTATCACCTTAGCTGCTCCCATCCCTTAGAATACACACAGTCACGTCAGTCACAACCTACGTGACTGATAATTATTGATATCGTCCGACATGAAATTTCACTATCATGATAGGTTTTTCAGCTGTATCACCCAGGCCTAATTTAACCCTAAACAGCTGCATTGCTTGTGTGCATCTTCAAACCACTTTGAAGCGCCTGTGCATTGCTGCATCACTCTCTTTTCTGTGTTGCACTGCATCTCTTTGCCACACAGCGTTTTCTACCTTCTTTTTCACTGTATAGTACCTCCTCTCCTCTCCTGCTGTTGGCATGCAAGTCCTGATGATGACACTGCAAGCTGCTGACACTGCACCTGCAGATTTTTAGATGAGGCAAAACAGAGATCGAGGAATACAGTAAGAAGGAGAGGGATGATGGGTAAACGACAGACAGAAAGCGGGAGAGCAGGATGTGCACTGGATGAGTTTGTATGTTTGCTCAACCATATCTCGACTGGTGCTGGATGTTTGTGATGATGGGTAACTCCCAGCATAAGCTTCATCACAGCCAAATGCAGATGAGGAAGACAAGATACAAGACTGCAAGAGCGAGGCAGGAGCAGGACAAAGGAGGTAGGGAGGAAACAAGAGGCTCTAAAAGATGCTGAATACAAAAATGTTGATTTCGGTACCTGTAAGTTTGGAACATGTTTCCGTAACTTTGAATGCAGCGCTGCATTGTGAATGTTTGGATGAGTCTTTTTAGGGCTATGTGAGCTGCTGCCCGAGGGAATGTTGGCAAGGTATTGAGTTGTGTGGATACACTGGGAGGACCAATCTGACGTTAATTTTTAATGTTTGATTAGTAAAGCTGTTGCTGTTACCTGGCATCTAATAAAATGCTGCTAAAGTTTTCTCAGCTATGCAGGTATTCTACTTTAAGATTATATAAGGAGGCCATATCTTTAAAGGAGACATTTGTTTTTTTGCACATTAAGCCTTTTAATGAGGATTTTTCTGATCATATAGAATGTTCTACATCACTTTTATGATGTACAGTGCAGTGCTGAGAGCTGGAGCTCATTGCTGATGTCACCACTAGTTTCTATGCTACGATTTTCGTGTCAGAATATCAGCAGACACTGCTGACCACTTGGTGAGTTTGTTGTTTCTAAAAAAGAGTGGTTTTTTGTGTTTATAAAAGTAATTTAGAACACCGTATATGATCGAAAAAATCCTTATTATAAGGCTTTATGTGCAAAAAAACAGAACTTCTCCTTTAAGACCCACAATTTTGGATGTTTTAGCTTCAATATGCAGAATTTAAAAAAGTGCGGAGTTTTAGTCTTGCAGGCTCCCCCCCAGCCCCGAATTAATCTGGTGGAGAAGGAATTATTGTGCTCTGTGCTCACCTTAAATCTGAGTTGAGGAGTCTAAAGCATGATTATGTGGCATCAGGTTTTCTGAGCCAATCACGGTGCAGTATGCAACTCTAACAAGTGTGATAGAAAAACAGGAAACCTCAAGCATACACACACACACAAAGAAAGGAAGTGTGAAGTGTGAAGTCTATTAGATTTTCTTAAACAATATTTGCATATTGGCACATTCTGGTTTAAGCTATGCGGGTGAAAAAGTAAATGTAGGATATTAAGATTTATTTGACTAAACTTAGAAAAAAACACAGCAGAGTGGTTTTATATGACTTAAATATGTCTCAAGGGGATCTTTAAGTAAAAAAATTTTTTTGATGATGAACAGCAAAAAGAAGCAGAGAACATAATGATGTCTTACCACCACAATTTGATGATAATAATGATATGACACCTTCATAGGAGCAGGAAGAAAGAAAAAAAAATCAAAGAAATCAACAAGGGAGAGATGATGAAAAGAAAGATCAGGGAAGTGAGCGGGCTGGCGGGCAGTAAAGCCAAAGTCATAAATCTGCTAATTTAACTGAATCACAACAACACGGTCGGCACCTTCTGGAGACTGTTTTCAAAGAAACACCTTTGGTCAAGCCCGGTCCCAACATTTATCTGCTTTGACCTTCTGCTTGCCCTCCATCGGAGGAAATTATTACTCTATCAGGAATCACAAAGTATACAAAGCTTGTTTTCTATCATTGTTAGTATTTTGCAGATCTGTTTAATGAGAGAAGCTCTATGAAACTATCAAGGACCAGTATTTCCTTAAACATTTCATCATTTCTGCTTTAAGAGAAAGCAAAGTTACACTGAAAGTTGCACAGACTCCATCGTGGGAAAATTTATCTTAAATTTATATGTATTTGTCTCATTATTGGAGCTGTTGTACCTTTGCTATGGAAACAATTAAATCATGTGAGTTTGTACAGTTACAGAGTCCTTTGATTGTATTCATAATCGTTATCCTCATGAATGTTAAAGGTGTCATATGTAAAACAAGGAAATAACTTTATATGTATGTGACAGTGTTTGGGGCAGAAAGCTGTGCTTCTTTAACCTTGTAGCTTAAATTTGCCGAATGCTGCTGATGTGAGCTCGCTGATTTAATTGCAGACAAATACGAGCCTTGATGAGCAATGAAAGGTTGCCTGGCTACTGATGCACCGTGTGGCTTTCAAGGACAGGATTGCATCTTGAATTCTGAGTGAAAGGAGGGGAAATAGGATTCATAATAAAAGCTGCAGGAGCTTTGAAATGAATAATCACAGTCCTTCTGTCTTGCTCCTTGTCTGTAGGTCAAATGTTTTAATCTTTAAAGAAAATCTGTGTTTTTAATCATTCATGAGAGCAGGTTTATTGTGTTTTCGGTGTCAGTAAACAGTACTGTGTCGTGTACAGTGGTCTGCTGCTGGCCTATGTGAAGTTGCAGTGGTAAGGTGTGTTTGCTGCCACCTGCTGCCATGTTGCTGCCCTTGTCTTGTGTTTTACTCTTCAGCATATAAAGGGATTGTGAGGAGCCTTACATCAACCTTTCTGAAAAAAGTTATCAATTACAATATTATTTCCTTATTCCTTTAGTTTGTGTTTTTTCATGTGTTGACTGGTTTTAATGTGCGAGGCGTCTGTAGGTAATAAACATCAGATCTCAGCTTATTGCTGTTATTTTTTTCTCTGATGCACATTAAACTGGTACAGCTGTGCAGTTGAAGTTGACAAATGTCCTACTTCAAGCACCATGACTTAAAGCCACAATAACATCTTTGGCTTTTTCTTTTAAGACTTATGATAGTATTGATCTTTTTTCTAACTAATATTTATATTAAACCCCTAAGGCTGGATTACTAACTGGGAAATGCATCTGCAACCCCAGACATTCAGGAGTACCAGGATTCCATTCAAACGTATAGTAACTGTTTGTGACAATTTAATTTAATTTAATTTAATTTAAGGCAATGTTGTTTGAGAATATGCACAACTACACGGCCTAAAGGCAGATCCTGCATCATGCCTTGACTTCAGATGCTGTTTTACGTCAGATTGTGTTCTCAGGATCATTAGTGTTTAATCATATTCTGCAAATTTCTAAGTAAATGTTTTTAATACAAAACAACTCCAGTTAATCGACAGTCAGTCTGACTGGCAACTAGTAGTCCTCCCACACATGTTGGTCAGTTTCTGGGGCTGTTGGCAAAATTTTATTTGACTGTTGTGGCCTGCTGAGTGATCTGTGTTTGATGTCTTCTTCATGAAAAACATACTGGATACAGGATGCATACAGAGCAGGAGGAGTGGTGGTTCGGCTCAGGCACGCAGCTTATTTTTTGCCTATAGGTCTGCTGTGTGAATCAAGGGTTCAGATCATATTTTTACTCTCCTTTTGACCAGGGATCAGCAACCTTTACTATCAAAAGAGCCATTTTGCCCCCATTCCTTGTCATAAAACAATCTCTCTGGAGCCACAAATGTATTTGAGCCTCATAATTAAGGTACACAACTTTAAATGTCTTAATTAGCTAATCATAAGATTTAATAGGCTTAAATGACCATTTACAATTTTTTTTTTTCGCAGTGGGCTGTTCATGATTAGTAGGCTACATGAACTTCAAAAAAAGTTATTTGAGTCCTCCTTGTGTTTGTGAAAATAAACAAAATAAAAAGTAGCCTTCTTTGATAATATATTGAAAATTTCGCAGCAGTGTAGCATTAAAGCAGTAAAAGTAAAAAAAAACATGTTGACTAATGTCAATTCAGTTCTGACTTAAGTCAATTTAAGTGTGAGTTAATCCTCAGTCATGTAGCAATCAGCCCTCAGCCCTCATATCAGCTCATGCTCATTCAAACAAACAACTTGAGAGCACAGATATTATTCCATGCGACAATGCATTTTTAAAATCAAAGAACAGAACAGTGTCTCGAGGACAGTGTTTTCTGCCATGTTTCTTGGGGCTCCCTGCCTGGTCTTAGATGTGTCCCTCACTCAAATGATCGGCTCGTAATCAAGCTCTGCTGATGTCTGAAAATGAGCCAGTCATTTGAATCAGGAGTGTTGGAGCAGTTTTTGTCAGAACCCCAGAGACTGCAGAGGGGCAAAAGAGCCACAGGTTAGAGACCCTTGTTTTTAATGAATACAGTTACACAAAGGTTTTCAAGGTTAGAACAGGGGCAGAGTACGCCAGATTTACACCACATACTGACTTTAAAAAGCACCAAGGTTTCTCTTGATGCACGTTTTGAGTTTTGATCAGTGTTGCTGAATAATCACACAACCATATAAACAATTTCATATATGAAATAGGCCTATATGTTCATATACATTCATGTTCTGGTCAAAATCTGCTTTAAAAAAAGTACAACGCATGAACAACTTGTATCATCATAGAGATTTTACATGTTCTCTTTTTCTCCTCTCTTTTTCTTAGCTGTGTCGAACCTCGATATAGAGAGCAAGCTGTCGCTTCACTATCAGGCTCCATGGCACCAGCAACACAATGTGTTTCATCCTTGCACACGGCCACCATGTCTGGAGGAGCTGCACAGAAACGCACAGCTCAGTCTCAGAGCCCTGCACCGAGGTGAGAGAGGACGATCAGGTCGACACAGATACATTGTGTTGTGTACAAATAACATGGAGAGTGATTTTTCTGTTTTGTTTCTCAGACGAACAACAGCACCACCGCTCCACGAGTCGAGAGAGAAACAGGGTGACCATCTCTATCTCAGTGGCGCCCCCCATGCCCACCTTTCCCTCACCACACTCCATCCGCCGGCAACAGCGGAGTCGCCTGGCACGAGCGGTGAGGAGTGACAATTTGATCTCACAGTTAACCATTTAAAGGGCAGTTGTTGAGGAAGAAATTAAAGACACGTTCAGTAAAACATCAAAGAAACTTATTTTCAATTTTTCCTGTTCATGTTTTTTTAAATTGAGATGTTTTTGTGCTTATTGACACCTTTAATTTCTCTTAAATATATTATTTTGATCTTGCCATGCAGCAGGAGAGAGCAGAAAGGGAGCGAGAGTTAGACTATCAACCCAGGAAGGTAAACAGATATTTGTCTGTGTGTTCATGTCCTTCGATGTCAAACATGCAGACCCTTGCTGTGAGATTTGTGTTTTATCCAACTGTGAGTACCGTCACTGCTGTGTCTGTGGTTTCATGTGATCAAGCGGCAGCACTAGACTGGATTCCAAATATTTCTATTTGAAAATATGGTTGTATTAGTAATTTTTGGGACTCTCAATAAGCCCTCATTGCTGTCTTTCTGAATCTTTTCAAGGAGAGGAATGTGAGAGAAACAGAAATCCAGACCATTCAGAGAAAGGTAAGAAATTTTACTGACATGGTTGGGAAAAATGAAAAAGTCACCCCAAATTTGATAGGCAAAAGACTTTTCCAAGTTAACCAGTGTTTGCCGATTTAACAGTAATTGTGTTTTCCTGCTGCCACAGGAGAAGCCAGGCAGAGAAGCAGATATTCAGACGATCCAAAGAAAGGTAAGAGAGATGTGTGAATGGTGAGTTACAACTATAGCAGACTTCTGCTATGAATAGCTCGAGGTAGGCATCGAAAGACAACACAGCTAAAGCATAAAAGGTGCTAAAAGTAACATTTTAGCCCCAGTTCCACCCATTTGTCATATACAGGTCAAATATGTACAAGTGTAATCATTAATTTAAACTGAGGCAGTTAAAGAGCATATGGCAGTGTAATGCATGTAGGCTTAAGGACATTAAACTGATTCCAACCACAAGTTGAACTCTGGCAACCAAGGTGAAAACTGCAAGACCATATGGGACTTTTATATCATAAACAATCACTGCACTTTTATTGAGACCCATCACTTAAAGGGAAAATCTACCACTTTTCATGTGGATGTCCAATTAATGTTGAAGGTAATTTTAGTCAACTGAAGCAAAAAATCTTCAGTTTGTGCTATATGGGCAGAGAAAGCTGAGTTTTCTAAATTGTACTGCTCACACAGCTGTTCTTCCAGTGCCTACATGTACCAGGATGCATTGCATCACAAAAAAAACAGTAATTGCCGGGTCTCCAAGGTTGTTATCCATCGCATCTGAACATTTCTTGTATTTAATATTGTGTAGTTTTCAATAACAAGGGGTTTTTGGTCTGCTAGATAGAGAAAATCCTCTCAAAACAAACATGGCACTGGCTCTCCTCAAGTGTGAGGGGAAAGGTGAGGGGTGAACAGTTTGTAGTTCTTTCTGGAACCAGTAATGTCACAGGTTCCAGGAGGAACAAGAGATTTTGAAACTGCGTCCCAAAGAAACAGAGACTATTGAAAAAAATATCATTGGGTTCACATTATTTCCCAAATTCAGATAGACAGAGATAAGGTTGAAAATTGGCAGTTACCCTTTTACGATTTTTTTTATCCTTACTTTTACAAAGATGTTAAAATGTTATATAGCACCTTTAAAGCATGCTTTAAAAAATTTCATCTTTTGCATTTGTCTTTCCTTTAATTTTTTTAATTTAATATTCTTTAATCCTTTGTCTCACTCATGTCATCTGTTCTTTTGCTTTTCTTTTGTTGTATTTTGTGTTCATAGTTTGAGTGCTTTTACTCACTTCACCCCATTGAGGGTTGCATCTTCATACCATGGAGTAGAAAGGTATCAAGCATTTGTGTTGTTCTAAGCTTCTGTTAATCATCTAATCAAATTAGTTGTTTGTAGTTCCTTTTTGTATTTATTTTATGATAGTTTTACTCTATATGACCTTTGTTATTGTTTTAGCCATCACTATTGATTTTAGACAAATAGTAAAACAGTGGGTATTTATGCTACACATTGCCATAGCAAATAATTCCTTTTAGACTGTACAACTGAGTAACTGTAGGTCTCTTAAGAACCTACCTTGTATAAAATGTAGCTGTTGTGTGTCTTTTTATTCCAGGCTACCTCAACAGGCGAAGGCGAAGGAAGTGAGGTCATAGGAGGCCACAGGACCAAGGCCTCAGCCCCCAGTGCTCCCTCGACCCAGGATAAGCAGACAAACTGGTCCAAGGAAAACCATCCACCATCAGATCCGAAGACAGCTTCAGATTCTCACGCCATCTCCTCCTGCATCATTCCCATCAATGTCACAGGTAAGATGAAGAAAAAAATGTAAGCCTTCAAGAAAACCAGGATTACCATAGGGAGGATAAAAACCGGGAACCCTCTCATTTTTAGGCAACAATGCTATCAAGTGACTATAGAGCACTGTCCCAAAATCAGGTATCAAAACTACCGGCATGAAAACCAGGAATTCTTACTCCTAAACAATATGGGAACGAGCATCAAGAAGACGAAGATTAGATAAGAAATACATAACCAAAACACCAAACACTGATGACCTCTATCGCATTAGCCTACTTAACAAGTATATTACACTTTTGCTTTATATACGGCTTATGGCTTGTGTATTGTTATTTTTAGGAGTAGGTTTTGACAGGGAAGCAAGTGCTCGTTGCTCTCTTGTCCATTCCCAATCAGTTCTTCAGAGGCGAAGGAAGCTGAGGAGGAGGAAGACCATCACAGGAATACCCAAAAGAGTACAACATGACATGGGTATGTTATAAAGCACACACATCATCTGAAATTTACTTTTGGGCTCACCTGCCAAGAAGGCTGGGTAGATGAAAAAATCCTCCAGCCAAGCACATAAATTGTCTTTGTTTGTCCCATATACATTTGATTCAGTGAATAGTTAACTTCAGTGTACTGACTATATATCTAGTGGATCAAGAGTGTAAACATGTTCAAAGCAAAATTAATTAATCAACCGTGTCAGAATGTCCGATGCACTTAGACATTTTATCTACGTTGTGTAGACGTGTGTAAATGACATGTGGTACATGTGTATAGAGTGCATAGGGACAAACATGAGTAAATTTCTCCGAGCCATCATGCCAGATATCTTAAAACATGTTTAAGAGGTAAACTGATATTTACAATGATTGTTTATGTTTATTATTTTTGGTATTTCCTTAAGTTAACTGTTTTGCTCTGGTTGGTTGCACTGGTTTTATTTTTGAGTGTAACTCAGTTTTGTTTTTGTTTTGTTTTTTCTTATATTCACTTGAGAAAAAAATCGGTTCATGATATTTTAGACACTCATTTGTTTTTGTCTCTTTACATTCAGATTCAGATGAATCGCCCGTAGCAAGAGAACGCACCGTGATCATCCATGCCAACCCCCACCAGCTCTCTCTCTGTCATGAAGACCTCTCAATTAGCAGTCGCCTCCATCACACTCGCGACTCTGGCTGCCAGACAGATGACTTCCTCATAGCATGTAAGCTTTGCTTTTTTGGTGTTTTGTTCTTTTTTGTAATTGCTGTAACTCTGTGAAACCCCCATAATAGTGCATCAGATCAGACTAGATCCATCAAACACGACTTCAAATAATGTATTTTTTGTAACTTGGCATAGTCAATAGGTCGATGTCCATGTGCATTAAGAAATGACTGCCTCTGTACCTCTCTCTTCTCTGTCTTTATCCTTTCAGGTACAGCCGCCCCTTCCAGACGGCGCATTAGAGCTCAACGTGGCCATCAGGGAATCCCTGCCTCTTTGTCTCATTCAACAGGCAACATTTCTTCCCTGGGTGACCAGTCAGACTCTACATACACCAGTGTTGCTGCCCACGGTGGACGCTTGCGTTCTCGTAGCCTACCGCGAGAGGGTGGACGTCTAATGGACAGTGACGAGGATGATGATGACAACTATGACGATGACGATGAAGATGAGGAGTTGTCACCATATGAAGCAGAAGATTTTATTCCACCTGGCCCTAGTCCAAGAATGAAGATGATGATGATGAAGGATGAAGAAGAGAGCACAGATGACCAGGCAGCTCCTGAGCCACTGCAACTAGGAAGCCTGAAAAGGCTGCAGCGATCTGGGGAAAGAGAAAGAGGGGGAGTTGGAGGGGGAAGCCCAGAGCATAGCTGGATGGAGAGAGGACGCTCTCGTTTGCCCCGCAAGGCTGACATGGGTAGCTGTGAGATCTCATCGAGTTCAGATACTTTCAGCAGTCCCATTCACTCTGTGTCTACGACAGGAGTTCTTGGCAGCCACGTGGATCATAAGGAGGACCACCAGTCATCGAGCGGGAACTGGAGTGGTTCCAGCTCCACCTGCCCCTCTCAGACATCTGAAACCATACCCCCACCTTCTTCCCCACCACTGACAGGCTCATCTCACTGCGACTCAGAGCTGTCACTCAACACTGTGCCCAATGCCATTGATGAAGGATTCTCCCTGGATCCCTCATACCACTCGGACCTCAGACCCCAGGGCCAGGGCCATCGGTCAAGCTCGTTCACATCCTCAGCCACAGACCAGCTGGATGATGCAGGGGTCAGTACAGCCAGTGAGGGGGAGTGGACATACCCTCCAGACCAAGACCAGACTGATCCTGACCATGACCTTGACCAGACTCAAAACCTGAGCCAGAGCCATGGGTTATCCCAGGAGTACAGCTCCAAACAAGGTCTAGAGGACCACACCTGTTTCAGTGACAACAAGACCAGCAACACTGAAAAAGAGCCAGGCTCTCATTACCCATCTGCTACAGAGGCTTTCTACTCTTCTTCTGTGCATTTTGGGGATCATAATCAGAGTTACAAAGGATACATGTATAACTATGCAGACCCAGGACCCGACTGTGGCCAGTCCAACACTGTGGCAGCACCAGTGACCCAAGGAGCTTACCCCCAGCCCTCAGATGACCTCAGAGCAGGCACTATGACCCTGGGGAGGACCTGTCGCCCGCTGCGGAAACCAAAAGTCAAACCTCCACCACCCAAACGGACCTCCTCACTGAAGGAGACCAGTAGTAGTGTTGATGTTGGAACAGACACACAGGCAGATCAGGATCAACCAAAGATGGTTGGAGAACAAGACCTTGCATTGTCTTCCACAGATATGAAGCTGGAACTGGAGCTAGATCTTGGAGGTGCTCCAGAGCCCTTACAGACATCTTGTTTAGTGGCAGAGCCTTTAGGAACGTGGGGAATGGGACTGAGTGAAACCGTGGACATTGTAGAGCCCATGTCCTTCAGCTCTGCAGATACACACTCATTTAAGGATGAAGGTGCTGTACAATCTGACTATGCAGACCTGTGGCTTCACAACACTGAGCTGAAGTCAAACAATGGTGATTACACGTCCATGTCCAACTCAAGCACAGCCACAGGCACTACTGTCATGGAGTGCATTAAGTCACCAGACAGCTCTTCCTCCTCCACAGAAACCCAAACCCAGGCCCTTACCCAGGCTGCAGAAACCAGGGCAACTAGTCCACCTCTCCCTTCTGGAGACTTTAAACTTGGGTCACCTGAGAAGCTGGCTGGCCTGGCATCACCATCAAGTGGCTATTCCAGTCAATCAGAGACTCCAACATCAACCTTGCCCTCATCTTCAGCAGCGTTTTTCCCAGGACCTCTGTCTCATTCAACTGGCAAGAGAAAGCCCAAAGTGCCAGAGAGAAAGTCTTCTCTCTCTTCTTTGCAGCACTTCCCCAGAGATGGAACCTCAATTTCCTCTGGCTATAAGAGAGACCCTGACTTTCCACCTCCACCTTCTCAACTTGATCTCAATGTTCTCCATGGTGGTTATGTCAGACACACGCTATCCCACCGAACGCACCACATGCACACGCTCCACCACAGCAAACATAGAGTTGCAAATGTTATGGCCACTGGAACAAAGCTGTTGGTCCCTGAGGCATCAAATACTAACCCACCGCCTAGTTCAAACTTAGCTCCAACAATTCCCAGCTCCAATCAGTTGGTGATAACTCCATCTGCTCTTCGATCAGTGCAGCTCCATTCTGTTAGCCAATCTAATGATAGTACAACAGCTACAGATCAGGAAACAGCAAGCGGAGCAGAGACCTCTACGAGACCCAAATGTCCTGCAAGTGCTTCTACTCTGGCTCCACCACCTATAAACACCAGGCCTCTCCCTCCTCGCAGACCACCTCCCAGACCTCCATGTCATGACCACACCTCCTCCCCTGAACACTCACAGCCACCTCCCCCTGGCCGCCACCCTGATGGGCCTCCATCCTATGAAAGCCTGCTACTCAGACAGGACCGCTATGGACCTGGGACCTTCTGGGCAATGACAGCCTTCAGAACTCGGATAGACCCTTCATCAGACCTCTCCGAAGACAGTTCCCCCTTGCATCGGCCTGTGCCTCGTGCTCCCCACCCTTCACCTGTGGATCTTCACACACATATCCACTCACATACAGAGTTCAGGGGGCTCACGCATTCAGCTCATGCACACCCTGAGTTTAGGATTTTGGGGGAACGCTCATTCTCCCAAGATGATGATGATGATGAAGACGAGGAGGAGGAGGAGGAAGAGCAGGTGAAAGAGCCACCGAGGGCTGTGTGTTCTAGAGGAGGCATGCGATCGGACCATCCTCCACCCCCAGCTTATGAATTTGCTGGAGTATCCCACTCAGACTCAGGGCCCTGGGCAAGTCCAGTCAAAGTGCCTGGTACCACAATGGCAACATCGCATTCTTACCTAATCAGCGATGCAAGAAAAGGAGGACAAGAAGATCAAGAAGATGAGGAGGAAGTGACATCAGGTGCTACCAGAAGTGCCCATCAGCAGCAGCCACAAGAGAGTAAAGATGACTCCACCACTCCTGACACTGAGGATTATTTCAGTAAAGGTAAGCTTTTGAACTGAGTACAACTTGCAGGAATAGAACCGTTTCCTGCTATTTATATTCAGAATGGAATTCTGGTTTTATGAATGGGTATTTCAATGATTGTATACTAAATGATCAGACAGCCAGATGACATGTGATAGGGATGTTGTGTGCTGCAGATTCCACGCCTAGTGATAATTCACTCTCCCCCCTGACGGATGACACCAAAGTGGATGATGACATTACTATAACGTCACCTAACAAGACCCGTACAACTGAGGACCTGTTTGCCATGATACACAGGTGCTGTAAATTTTGCATTGATCAATTATCTGATTGACTCTCTATCTACATTGTCTGTGTACTGTATTTACTGTATATTGATTTGTGAGATTTTAGGGGTGATCTAGCTACTTTAAGTTGCTCTTATGCCTCCGGATCGCCGACTGTTGTGGCTGAAGGCGTTACATTTTATTATTGCTGTCAATTTGTCTGTACATTGTCCTATTCCATTCTTGTTTACGTACATTGAACAATCTGCAGAACGTCTTGGGTTTGTGACATTACTTCACATTCAGTCTGATACAGAAACTGTGACGATTGTATAGATAATCCAGCTTTTCCCCTAGGTTGACAGCTTTGGCTTTGCGGATGGGGCAAACCAGGGTTAACCCAATTAAATACTTATTTTTAAACATGCTTTAGAGTCTGATGCAATACCTGATTTACACATCAATTCCAGCAAACTTCAAAGAGAGTGAGAGAGAGTGAGGGCATAACAGTTTCACCGCTATTGTCACTAAAATGCAAGATTTATTCATGCATTTGTTATTTTGTCTTTCTTTGTATCTATTTCCACTGTTTGTCTACTTCCTCATTCAGATCCAAGAGAAAGGTTCTGGGCCGTAAAGATTCTGGAGACTTAAACATGAAGTCTAGACTTTGCCCAGCAGCACCAGTTGCTCCCGTCTCCACAGTGATTATCCCGCCTGCCCCTCCTCTCAACATCCCAGCCACCTTACCGACTGCTGCTGGGACACAGCGAGCCCCTGTGCCAATCTACCGCAGCGCCAAGAAATCCAGCACCTCCAACGAGGAGTTTAAACTGTTGTTGCTGAAGAAAGGCAGCAGATCTGATTCCAGCTACCGCATGTCAGCCACAGAGATTCTGAAGAGCCCTATCACCCCAAAAACTCCAGGAGATTCCCTCCAAGAAGGGCCCATTAGACAGGCTGAGGAACCGCTCTCTACACTCCAAGAGCCCCCCATTTCAGGCCTTGAACCAATCCAGATACCAGGCCTTTTTCCCAGGGCCAACTCTGAGAGTTTCACCCCAAAAACCCTGCCAATGTCAGCAGCATCTCGACAGGGACGCTCTCGGATCCCCCCTGTAGCCAACAGCAGTCGCTACAGTACACGCAGTCGCCTCTACACGGCCCCAATGCAAGCCATTTCTGAAGGGGAGACAGAAAACTCAGACGGGAGCCCCCATGATGACAGATCATCCTAAAACCACCTGATGGGAGATGTCCTCAATTCTTAGCTGTGTCCTACATTTGAAAAGGCCCCTTCAACTTTTCTAATCTTAGCTGTGGCATAAAGGCACATAGTGTAATTCTTTCAACACACAAAACCTGACTGTTGCTAAAATGCACTCAGTTTTGGATCTACTATTCTATTTAAGGGTGTCAGACGAGTGTTGTGAGATATTTAATCATAAAGAGATGATAATGAAAACTATACGTAAATACTGTAATATCAAAAGATTAGCTCCCTCATAGTTAAAAGAGCTAGACTCAAGACCTATTTTGATTGAACTGTCTTTTTTTTTTTTAAAGGGAAAAAAGAAAAAATAGAAAAACCCGAATGTTTGGTAAATTATGTTGAGAAAAGAAATTTTCTGGAGTTCAGATACCGTGTGTGTGCATGAATGAGCACATGCAACATCCACTGGTATTTCTACTTTTTGTGTTTCAAACGGTGTGGGTGTGAGTGTGTGTGTCGCCGAGGAACTGCTTTCTTATTAAAAAGAAAAAATTTAAAAAAAAAACTTAATGAAATTTAATATTCTTTTAACTTTTGGTGCCCAGAGCATTGGCCAGACTTCCCAGAGTCCATATTCCTGCCAACAAGCAAACAAGCAAAGGTTGTTGAATAGTTGAAGTTACTAACAACACAGCACCAACTTATCTATTATATTTCCATCTGCAGACCTGGCATATAAAGTATATCACACAGAGCCAATCATATATATCTTCACATTAATTATATCCAAAAAGATTACATGATGCATGTATTTTTGTAGAACTGCGCCTCAGAACATGATGATAAAGTTTCACCATGTTGCATGACCCTTAATGGAAACATCCCCTGGATCCTGTTGACATTTTTGTGGTTCCTTTGTATTATTAGAAAAATTAGTCTTTCACTGTGAAAGGTTTTGGTGACATTTGTAAAAACATTGCCAGTGATCTAAATTGATTTATCTTGGATTTTGAGTGTCTAGCAAGAAGGAGCAAGGGCTTGTGCCTAGATGGGGCCCATTTGTCAAAGATACCGGCTAATTTTGGACAATCGCACAGTGGCCTTTCTCTTCTAGAGGTGGTTGTAAGCGGGGTCCCTGTGCATACACATGGACCTGCGCCATGTTCCACCAGAGTTCAATCATATGCTTATTCAAACCCAATCTTGAATTCTAGTATGTTTAGACTGATTCAGCTTTTCCAGCTGCTGGTCAGTCTTGCTGTGCTGACTTGAAGTGGAAAAGGTGCATTTTAAAAGCGGTTTTAAAGATACCATTGAGTGCAGACGGTAAAAATGCTTTAGAGGGTCCTCAATCGGTTTGACTAGAGGTTCATTTTGGATCGGTTTCCAAGAAACAACCTCACTTTTGCACTTAATGATTCTTCAAGAATATTCCTTGAAAGAAGACATATCTTATAATGAAATTGCATATGTATATTTGTACTGAATATAAAAAAGTCATATCTATATAAAACAATGAGCAGAAATTTTATAGGGAATCAACCTGAGTGTAGCAAAGAAGAACAGGTCTCACTGATACAAACATTACACATGACTCTTGACAATGTACACTGTTCTCCTCTCCTTGTTGCCTCTCCTTCATTTGCACTGACCCAGTAGCATTAGACAGGTGAAAGCTCAACCCAGTGGCTGGTGTACACCATTTTGTCTTACCCTCCAAACTTCATATCACAGAATCTGAAAGAGAGGAGACAAGAGGAGGAAAGGACTACATAGCACCAACATTTGTCAGCAATGCACCCACAGCGCTGCTGCAGCCTTTTCTAGCCAACACCAGGGTTAGAGTCGGAAATCTCTCTCATCCTTCTAGTAAATGTTGCGTACATATGTAGTGTCCAGTGTGATGAAAGATGCAAAATCTCATCAGTGGAAAGTTTGAACTGGTACCTGCCTAGCACAGCAAACACAACACGTATACTTCTTACATTCAGAGACCGTACTTCAGTAGAAACCATTCACTGTATTCTGTGAATACCTCAGCAAGCATATTACTGTTTTATTGTAAATGCTATAGATAGATAGATAGATAGATAGATAGATAGATAGATAGATAGATAGATAGATAGATAGATAGATAACAAAACTGTTTGATACTCAGCGAATCCGATTTGCAGAACTGACACTGTGTATGATGGAGAGAGTTAAAAGCTGTGAAATGATTATTAGAATTTAACATTCATCATAACCCATACTGCTGACACGCACTTGTTCCTGTTAATTGTTTTATTTGTTGTGTTTTCTATCGCATGCAATAAGTAAAGAAAAAAGAAGAGGAAAAGAAAAAGGACACCACCACATCATTATTTTTTATCTGAGGGATGTCTCCATACCATGAGAAAAGATTTTGTATTTTCCGTTGAAATGTCAAGTTAATAGTGTGTTCTATAGATGTACAAACTGTCTGGCTAATTCTGTTCTGTATAGTCGTGATCACAAACAGGGGTTTATCTTGTACTGTATATCTACTCACTGGACAATCATACGTATAAGAAACTGTAAAGAAAAATGATATAGAATCTGTTGGGATGGAGAATCTGATCACTTTTGGTGCTGGGTCCTAGTCTTGCTGGAGCTGTGGAAGCTGGAAGTAAGAGGATTATTTTCCAGGAGAAACTGATATCTGGACGAGCCACTTTGGATAAAATGTACAAATTAAAAAATGTAGTAATGGAAAACATATCCAAAAAACTATTTTGATCTGATGAGAAGGTCATTGTCTTTACTTTTGACTCATAGCAGAATATTTTGATTTCAACAAAACATTACTGAAGAGGTAAAATACAAAAAAAAAATCTGTATGGTTGAAATAGTATTATATGAAAATACACAATGTGACTCTGTGAAATACCATTTAAAAGTTTAAGAACAAAAATACTCAAAGTATTTGACAATTTGTTTAGTGTATTTTTCTGTACTCTACCTGGCATTGGCACTATAGAGATTTTTTAAGACTGTTTATTTGTAAAAGCAGTGGAGTAATAATTGACTGATAGTTTTATAAGAGAGATCAACTGAGGTTGCCCTGCAGACTCTAGTTTGGCCCTCACATAGCTCAGTCCTCAATAGTTTGGGACCTGTTTTCCAATGCCTTCACGCAATTTTGCCGTAAAGGGAAGTGTGATAACAACCACTGGATTTCTCAAAAGTGTACAGTATGAAATAACACTAAACAGACTTTAAAATATGAGACAAAGAAAACAAAAAAATACAGATGTTGAAGACACAGTGTAACTATCTATTCAAAAGAGGCTCCATGTTTAAATCTAGCTAGGACTTAACAGATTTGAATCACTTTTGTATTTTTGTACAAACTTGTAAATAAGTTTTTAAAGAAAAATGTTTCGAATTCTTTCTTTTGTAAAATAAATCAATAAAAATAATAAAAAAAACAAAAAAGTTTTTTTTTTTTTTTTTAAAGTTTACATGATTATTTCCAAGCCTTTGTATATAATTTGGAGCTGTGCAACATTTTCAGTCCTGTATTTATTTTTTGGGGCCGGGGGGGGTTACAACATTGTGAAAATTCCATTATTCTATATCTAATTCATTTCAACAGCTCATCAGGCTGCTTAGTAACTGTGCATAGCAAAAAAAAAAAAAAAAGCTAATAAATGTGACTGCGTTAAATCGGAAGGCCTTTTGTGTGACACTTCATTTCCTCCCCATCAGATTCAAGTGCACTGAGACAAGATGTCCACTAGATGGCAGTGCTATGCTGTTGTGCAGTTTCAGTCCCATTTACGTGCACGGATTTGGTTTCCAAAGGACTCTGCATTTAATAAAATCTGAATCAGACTCGTTCTGGTTAAACTGACAGCAGACAGCTTTAGGCAAACAGCAAGCTTGAATCAAGTCAGATGCGGAACTGAGACTGGACTTTGGACTTAAGTAAACTGATAATGTATTATTTTAGGTTTAACATAAAGACTTTATTAATCTTGGAGGGAAATTCACAAGCTACTCAACAGTTAAAATTTTTTTTTAAATAAATTGAAATTAGTCAAATCTCAGTATCTTTAATCTAAATATATTTTTCTGAAATGAGCCAGTCTGCATTAAAAAGTACTTTTACTCTTGATACTATAAGTTAGTTGCTTTGCATTTTACTTTTATAACTTTGTTTAAGAAACTGTGGCATGGCTGCTTTTACTTAAGGAAAAGTTCTTAATACTTCTTCCAGCTTGAAACAACTAATTTATCTAACTTATATAGTTTATTATCGGTCCAATTAGGAGAAAATGTCTCAGATTATCTTTAGTGACTGCTCTTATATCCTACGTTATTAAAGCCACCATGACCTACTCCAAAAGCAACAAGGAAAGACTGACATCGCTCATCATTCCCAAGGCTTTAGTCTGCAAAGTCATCATTTTATGTACTTCTGTCTTTCATTAGAGAGGGCAAAGCATTCTCATATGGCATCATTTAATTTTAAGAGTGCTTTCTTTTGAACCATTATTGGTTTGTTTTATTGTTAAATAAATTAACTTTGCAACATCAGGCAGGGGTAGGCCATATTTTCCTTCAAGGTACATTCAATTAATTCAACATAATTTATCACATATAGAATTGTTAACACGTAGGTTGTAAAAGCGGGCACTATGCTGTGACTGTGGCTTGCTTCAAAAGTGGGAAACAACAGACAAACATTCCTTGAGAATCTGCAGGATTCATAATTACCCTCCTCATCCTAAATGCTGCTGGTGAGCTATTTGAACTGGTTGATCTTTGGAACAATGACTCCTATTGGACCGTCACTTTCCTTAAATAAGACATCCATGATCTTTTGACCCCCCAACCCCCATATCCTCCAGACACACACACACACACACACACACACACACACACACGACACAATCAACCAAAAGTAAAAAACATGATTCTTGGTGCCACTTCTTTTCCCCTTTACATTTTCAGACTACCAACATTTTTTTCTCCTTTGTTCGCAATTATGTTTTCACTGTATGATTCAATTGAGCTGAAGGGCACAGGGGGGCCGGGGCCTCCTAAGAGGTCACCAGAAAAATACTAAGGGGTGTCAATGGACAGGGGGGCAAAGAATGCTTTAAGTTGCACAAAATTCTCATGTTTTATGATTTTCTTTTCCTCATGATTTACTGGATCGCTTTCCAATGCCAGCTTCTCTAAATAAAACAAGAAACAAAACTCTTTGTTTATTTTGGTCATAGCTCATAAACACATGCTATTAATGATGGTTGACTGCAAATTCTTTCATAGGAGGAATCTAAAAGGCCATTAAACTTGGGGAAGTAGCTTCCATTGTGGCTTCATTTCAGGCTCTCAAACACTAAGATGATGTAAACAAAATGTTTAATTGTGAGAATGCATATCAAACATATTTAACAAACATCTTTCGTCGAACATACAGTAAAAAGTCATATATATACACACATGAAATGCAGCAAAAGCGATAGATGACAAGGCATAAAAATATACATAGTTGGTTATTGTGCAGTCCCTCTATGTTGTCGTAATGAGCACAAAACGCTAATGAAGTAAAACATCTTCTAAGAAACACACCCTACTAAAACCTGAGTTTCACATTAAAGCAAGACGGCTTCAAGTATTGACTTGTTACCACTACAGGAGAGCAACAGTGTGAAATGCGGCTACAACACACATGATTTGGTTCAAAAATGTTTCTGAAATGTTCAGAAAAATTTGTATTTCTGCCATCCAAAACAGATAAATACTTTGAGACATGAAGAATTACTCAGACACAACATTGTCCTGTAGGTAGTTATTTGATGGTGCGTGCACACAAAAACCATTTCAGGCAGAAAAGATTTGATTACACTTACGCTTGATACAGATTGATACACTTTGTTACAGTACAAAATGATTAAAAAAACAACCTTTTGGCTTGACTTTGTACAAAAACTCCATCATGTACTCGCTCAGGAGCACTTAAGCTCCCTGTACAGCACTCAAACTAGACAGTACATGGCCTCGTCTTTATTTCAATGTCAACACTTACAGTATTCCAGTCATCGTATATGTATATCTGTATATGTATGCTTGTGTTTAACATGTGACTGTCGAAGCATAGTACAATCATGTAGCTACTTCAGGGCTCAAGCTGAAACTCTCAGCATGTCTTCCAGTACACAAAACAAACACATAGGCTTGGGCGATATCCAAAATTCAATATCACGATATCGTCCTGCCCAAATATCGACATGGCATTCTTCTTCTAAACTAAGTCCTAAGTCCATGTCTGTGTATTAAAGCGCTGCATGCATGCCTATATCATGCCAGTTAACCTGCGATAACCTCTCCACTTCATCAAATATCAGAGCTAACTGCCTCCACCGCCACAGCAGCTCTCCATGCAGTTTCTTTCAGAAGAAAAAAGCCTAAAAAATGCCATAACAGCTGTTTGATATTGTGAAAAATATCGCAAAAGACAGCAGATATCGTGATATTCGATAATACCTGATATTGGCCCAAGCCTACAAACACGAATAAAAGAGAAATAACTCTGCAGTAACTGAGTTTCTACATCCGCAGCCTGTAATGCAGAATCACAACTGATGAAAGGTTTTCTTCCAAAATAAGATGTCAACAATTTCAATAAAAGTGGCGCCCACTCCGACAAAGTAAAGTTATGACCTTTGTCAAAAAATAAGTCGGTGTTTGTGGACAGAAATTATTTAAGTAATGACTGATGTTAGCGAGCAAGGCGACCTTCATGACATTTTGGAATGAAACCCTTCAAACACGTCCGTCACTGCTGTCGTTCAGCCGCTCTTAGAAATAATGCTCATGACTTCATACAATCACTGGCTTGCATAAACTCAGTTTGACAGTCTGTAACAGACACAGTCATTCAGAAACTTTATTGCATCATTTGAAATAATGCAGCGAGACGTTCACTGCCGTACCTGAACTAACTTTCCCAATCTTGAGTGCAGAGCGTCCATCCTGAAATGCTAACCAGGGGAAAAATGCTTCAACAGCCGGCTGTCCAAAAAGTTAAAGCTAGCTGCAAAACTTACAGTGTATGTGTACGTCTTTTATTTCTCAACATGACAGTCTGAATGCTGATTTATTATAAAACTCTATAAATTAATTTCTCGGTCAATGTTTGTCAAATTTAAACAGCTCGAGTCTAAAAATACTGGAATCAGTTTTTGTGTATGCTTTTTAATTTGTAAACTGCCTACAAGTTTAAGACTAAAACTCAATAAAAACACAGAGGACTCGACCTCCATGTCGTCAGTAGCTGCGACCCTGCTTCAGGTGGGTTTACTCTGCACTACATCCCTGTAGAATAATACTTGTTTGTGTTTGTTTGCCAGTGAGAAAAGCGAGTGCCTCCATCCTCTATTGTTTGCTCTGCTTCAGCTTCTCGATGTGATGGCAGAGCTTGAGCGCCGGGCCCAGCTTCAGTCCCATGTACTTCATAATGATGTCACTGCGCAACAGCATCAGAGCTTTGCCGTCAATCTCCTGCAGAGAGAGGAGCACGATGTCAGCAGGAGGGCAAGTTACAAACACTTCCTCTCCGAACAATTCCATTGAAATGACAATGACTTAAATGAGATGTTAAATGGGGGAAATTCCAGTCGGATTCGTTTTGAGTGTGGAGACTTAATGCTGAGAGAGAGTTTATTTATTTAACCAGGCGACTCCATGTAGTCTTGTAGCCTGTTGACCTTGAAACAGACAGCTCGTATGAATGAAGTACTCACGTGTTTCCTGAAGAGTTCAACGTGCGGGCCCAGAGTTTGGGGATCAGCCTCTTGGACAAACCGTATGACATCATCGACTGACCAGGAAGAAGCGTCGTTCCCTGAACCCTCTTTGTCCAGTTTCATGTGGTCTGGGCCTGTAGTTGAGCTAGCTGCTGTGGAGCATGGGAAAAAAAATATTATACTTTCTGTATATGATTAAATTTATCATTTAATGTTTAGTTCTTCACTAGGGATTGGATAGAAATATCTTTGTAATTTGTGAATCTTAGGCTAAATTCTGATGAGCCCAGGAGGTGGAATGGACGTGTTTGTCTATTTTGCGTACACTGATACTTCTTCACATTTAACAGAAGGCAAAAACTACTGTACTGCTAAAGGTACTCTTAACCAGTGCTCAACTGCAAGCTGTACGAACACTGATGTATTCACTGACGAATGTAATAACCAAAACTGCATCTGAACAGTGATGTGACTTAGCTTTATATTTTCAGTAAATCAAAATATTTGGACTAAACTAAACAAAGCCATTAAAATCGTCAAAGTGATTTGATGATTTCTATCTCCTGCTATCGTTGTAAATTGTATATGTGCTTGCTGACAACAGAGCTGAGGTGGGGCCTAGCAACTGGATAACTGAAGGGTGACTGACTGTCGGGGGAAAGCATCACCATCCTTTTTAAGCCATCAAGAGTTTTGAGCAGCGGTAGATTTTATTTTGCCCATTAAAAATGTATTATTTCACAGAGTAATCAAATTTCCCCTTGAAGGAACTGTCCTTACAATTCGATCACTTTGCCCTGGTGAGTGTGTGTGTGCGTGTGTGTTGACTCCTACCCTCCACTCGTCTGTGTGCACACATTGGGTTGATTTCGGATGGGTTGGAGCTGACGCGTCGCAGGGGCGGCGGTGTGTGTGTCTGTCCCGGGTAATATGTCCGCTCCCTCTTTGCTGCTCTGTAGTCTGATGCCGTGTGAAGAGAGCGGGTGCTGGGAGCCGGATCCTTCCCTGAATCGTCATTGGAAACACCATTCTCTGCGTGGGACAGTGGTTCTGTTTAGAGGAAGGAGAGAAACGGTTCAAAACACATGAATCCAAACAGAAAACGTGCAGAAATGTTGTGCAGTACAGGTTATACACACAGTCACAAAGTGAGTAAATTATGTAGAGCGACTCAGGAGGAGATTTACTTCATCAATGACGGAAGATTAAATTAAAAAGCACCTAACAAGCACACACATCTGGTTAAGTTGCACAATTCTTATTAAAGGATAAACTTTATATTTTGTCATTAGATCTGGATCCAAATAAGGCCATAAATTTATTGGAAAGTGGTATTCATTTTAGTCTCTAGCTAATTTATCTTTCATGACAATTGTGCAGGGGTCAATTTTTTATATTTAAACTTGTAACTCCCTTGTTTAAATTATATTAAGGCTTAAAGTTTTGCGTGATGAGAGGCGTGGCCATTTTGAGTGACAATATCTGCCAACTTTCTGCTGGGTGTCACATATCTTCTCCAGCTCCAAATATGGTCACTTCTTGTTCCAAAAAACCAAAAAAAACAAGATGGTGACGACCATAAAGCCTCAAGGTTCCAAAATGGGTCATCAGTCATCCTCCCACTTAACTGCATCCACACTGCGGGAAATGTGAAGTATTACAGTTCTTAGAACTACAATTGAGGAACTTTTTTAGCTCAAACTCCAGAGGAGATTCTTTTGTAACACATGAGGAACTATAGCGACATTAGTGCACGTTGATTGGTCGAACTCAGGAGCCAGTGCCGGCAACCGCTGTTTTAAAAAAAAAAACCTGGCAGCTGTGTGAACAAGACGACACAAAATAGGAACCAGAGCTCATATCGAGATTGTCGCTGTTTTGTTGTTGTATCTTCAGTGAGATTTATTAGCATTCAGCGCGAGATTTATGGTACGTTATTTCCACATACTGCCGCAGTAATGAGCAATGCTAGCCTTCATTTCTGTTGTTGTAAAGTTACGGTCTAAGTAGCATATAAGTGACATTAGTATACCAAATTCCCACAGATATAAACATGTTTTTTAACAGGTACATGAATGTATCTATGCCTAACTGTCGGCCAGTTTACATAGCTTATGCAGGGGGTTCCTATTGGTGATGCAAACGCCGACAGAAAAAAAACCCTTAAAGCTGTTTAGTTCCCCAGGAAATTCCCAGTGGAGAGTTCTTCTTAAATAGTTCCTAGAACGGTTGGTCTGAAAATGTCTAATGGGTGTTGTCACTGTCTCTCTGTCTCCTCTTACATAAACAGTCTATGAAATAACTTTAAAAATGGATTGTCGGTTCACACCTTCAAAAGGAGAAGATTGTAACAGTGTGCACACGAAATATGTCATTTTATTTGTTCAATGATGTTACTGCCCATATTCCTTAAGTCCACTTGTCCCAGTAACTTGCTCAACACTTCTGCCCACCTGACTTGGTCCTGTTGTAGAAGCGCGTGTTGTTGTTGAAGGGGCTGAACGGCTGCGAGCTGAACAGAGTGTCACTCTCCAGATGTTGGCACATGTTCTCCAGGAACCGCAGCACGGAGGACGTACTGGAGGCGGAGGGCAGCTTCACGTAGCGGATACCATGTTCTGACCGCACTAGGGGGCACAACAAAAAACAGCTATTAGTCTGTGTGCAGTATGAACACACACACACACACACACACACACACACACACACACACACACACACACACTGTTTGTATTCATCACAGCTTAAGAATAGTAGCAGATGGTTTAGGGTTAGCGCCCTCCCTTTATAAGCACAAACCTGCATTTTTCACCCCATCCCACACTGCACTACTCCCTCCCACCCAAGCCAAGCCTGCACAAATCCACAAATTAACCCCCCTTCCCTCACCCAACCTCACTCACAGCCCTCTCAATCCAGCCCCCCAAGGGAGCCCCCATAATCCCAGCATCCCAAACCAGGTTAGACGCACGTCATTTCTGATTACAGACACAGTGCTCACATCAGCTGCTGCCACAGGCCCTGTCTTCTATCCCCCCCCCCCCTCTTTCTTTCTTTCACAGACACACACACGCATAATTTAGGACCCATGAGTGTGTGCTTAAACAGACTTCACCTGGCTGATCGCCTGTTAATGGTTGGATTTGTGGGGTTTCAGAAGACATTTAGGAATTTATCTAACTCTGATTTTAAAGAAGTGACTTTTAAAGGAACAGTTCAACATTTTGAACTACTAACTACTAAAAGAACATTTTAAATACCCTCATTCGTTTGTTGTCACAAGTAAGAAAAGTAGAGTGACAGTTTTTATTAATAATAATAATAATAATAATAATAATAATAATAATAATAATAACTTTCCTTTAATGGTTGTGTAATTTTTCAGGCAACGTTCCTCTAAACGCGAGGATTTGCTATTTTTATCTGTTTTTATCATTTCATTTTGGGTCAACTTGATGTCAGCCTGAGAGCTTTTCTGTGGCATTCACTGCATTTACCTCTGATGACCTCTCCTCCTGTGTGGGACTGGCTCTGTAGGAACGACAGCAGCACAGAGGGCTGGTACATACAGTCCACGCAGGCCTGAACCGCCTGCTGAAGAACTGCATTGACTGGAGCCGGGCCGAAGTGGTCGGGGAGCTGCTGCACCAGTTTTCGGTCGAGCTGCGGGCCGTAGTCACCATGCTTGTTCACGTAGACGCACACTGAAATGACACAAGATCATTAAACAATGAGCTGAACTTTTCCCGCATTCTTTGTGTTGACTGCTTAACCCAAACCAATACTATCTGTTATCCATGTACCTGTGCAAACTACATTGGAGCCGTTGCTGTGGTTGTTGTCCGCTGAGACGTGGCTCGAGCTCAGTCGGGTCTCTGGAGGTGGAGCTGTCACTGATGGAGTCCCGGGCGACTGCACCACCCGAGGCTTCTTCTGAAGCGAGAAACAAATAAACTCTCTCTCGTTAACTCTCTGTAACCTAAAGAGGCTGTTAGTTAATGATTTATTAAGGGTGTGTTTTAACTCTTTCACTGCTACACATGAACCGCCCTGCAGCATAATCACCAGCTCCCAAAAGCAAAGCTGTTCTCCTCATAGATAACAAATAAACAAAAACTCCACCTCTGACCCTGCCTCTGCTTTATCAAAATCACTTCTGCCATATAAAATAAAGCAGGAAATGGCAGGGTCACTGGACTGCAGCATGACGGATAACAACTCCTGTGACACCTCACCTTGTTCTTCGGCTTGGGCCCTCTCTTCTTGTGTGGTCTGGGGGCGAGTTGAGTCTCTGCTGCAGTTCTGGCGGGGCTCTGTGATGCTCCATTAACTGCTGCTGCCGCGGCAGCCTCGGCTGCTGCCTTCAACAAAGCAATAGTCTGGGATTTGGGACGGCGACCTCGGACACCCTTGCGCACAGGGAGCGGTGGCAAGGGGTTGGGCAGTCTGTATGAGGTCTGCATGGAGGAGGAGGAGTTGGAAGAGGAGCGACGTGTAGTGAGGGAGGCTGAGGTGGAAGAAACAGGCGCGAGGAGAGCACTGGGGAGGGTAACTGGGAAAAAAATGGGACATGGGAAGGAAAAATTACATAATTTTAATGTTGTAATTCACATGTTAGATTGGATCACAAAAAAATCATCATAGAGGATGAAAATATGACGATAACTTGGACATTAAATGTGTGATGCTTGCTAAAGTAAATAATCTTAAAATCTGCAATGTAACATCTTTAAAGTACACACACACACACACAACACACACACACAAAACACCTCATAATTAGTAGAGTCGTGAATTTTTCAGCACCTCATGGTTCGATTTGATTTCGATTCTCGGGTTCACAATTCGATTCAAAATCGATTCTCGATTTAAAACAATTTCCGATCCAAAATCGATTCCTCATTCAGTATATGAGGGGTTTCATTTCAGACTTAACTTCAGTCTGTTTAGCAAAATAGAGTGAAAAATTATGGCATGAGAGCAGATTAAAGTGTATATAATTGTGGGGGTTTTTTTCTACGTATTAAACTGTAAACTGCAAATGCGTACACACAAAAACAAACCTTAGACAAAGGGTAACATTTATTTTTGCTTAGCTTGCACTAATGCAAACTTTTTAACAAAATTTATTACAAGTTTTTAAATTCTCACTTAATTTAACACAAGTTTTAGTTGCATCAAATTGATTGACCAATAAGATATTCAGCATTTATACGTTTATCGGCCGGACGATTTACAAAAAAACATTATCAAAAATCAATTTTTAGGATTTGTGAATTGATTTTGAATCGTAGAAAAAGAAAATCTAAATTCCTATGTGAATCGATTTTCTTCACCACCCCTAATAATTGGATTTGCCCTCTGTCCACACTGACAGGCTTCAAACAAAGACGTGTGAAGAGAATTAGCTTTGTTTGTCCTGCAGATGTCACATTTCAACACACATTTATGAACCTAATTCACGGTGTTTGCCGACTGATTCCAACATGAAGAGAAAACTGGACAAGAAAGACAAAAGACGAAGGCAATGAACAAGCGAGTGGCCCTGCAGAGGAGATTTGTTTTGATTTTTCAGAGTCCTCTGAGATTGGCAGGTCCTTTGTATGTGGCCCCTCCCTGCACCGAAATCAGAGTCAAAAGTCACGATCCCCCGGAGACCCGCCCGCTAGACGACTCCTCAAGCCCTGTGCTCCCAGCAGCACAACTGAAAGAGTGATTATGCGATAGGATTGAAACTCTTTTCACATACAGCGCTAGATATTGGATCCTTGAGGCTGCTGTCCAATGGGAATTTAAAAGGGTCGGATAAAAATACATCAATCAATATTATATTTATTTAACATAGATTTATACCATATAGTTTTGGTAAAGCATAACTGTACAGTAAGGGTAAAACAAAATATATTTCAGCTGGTTGGCTCTTTTTATCAACTTGTTGTGCAACTGGCTTTATTATGTTTACTTTGCATTGTTTTGTTTGACTCAGTGTCACTGCAAATGAGGGTCACCCCTCAGTGATCTCTTGAATATAAATAATGGTTGATTGATTTAAGCATTAAAAGAAGTTGGACTTTAAAAGAAAAATGAATGCAGCTATGATAAACTATACTGAGCTATAATTCACATTATTGATGACACACTGCATGAAGTCTTGTTTGGCGTGAGCAAGCCTGGATATTCTGGAGGAAGCTTTTCCAGCTTCTATTTACGTCCACAGACTGATTCAAAAACGCCTTCTTTAAACATGATTTTGGCTTGTACTGCCATTTCTTATTACTCATCAGCTAACCACTGACGCCAATATATTGGAGTTCCTATTGACAGACGTAGTGTGACATTAGAACTCTGATTGGTGCGCATATTACGAATATCACACCGGTCAATTCATGATTTGAAAAGTTAAAGTATCTGAGTGTTTTTAAAGGACACTCATCTGTTTTTGGCTTTTCACCATTAGCTTAGATCATTTAAATCTTCTAAATGCTGTTAAAATGTGACCTTGTGTTTACTTTAGTGGATGTCAGACTGCGTTTTTAAAGCCCAATCACTGCCATTCATGTTGAAGCAGGGTATAGAAACACTATAGGACACGTGAAAGTTGTTAGGAATAGGTAATTCAATCTTCTTCAGAGAGCTTATGTCATTAAAAATCACTAGCAAGAGAGACAGAGAGGAGCTACTGAGACCAAAGTTATTACACCTGGAAAAAAAGCTCCCCACAAGTGCTGCCTTTCTAGCTCAAAAGTTAGCGTCACGAAGGATTTTGACACAGATGTTCTTTTTAACTTAAGCTGTCACACACTTGAGGTACTTCCTGTAACGTTTACTAAACACGGACAAAATGTGAACAAACACCATATCTCTCTTTGATAAAACTATTTTGGGAAAAAAAATGGGCGGGGTTTATGCGACCTACGTGGCTGATGATGACAAAGGACAAACACATGTAGTAGCACTGATATGCTCCTTTTAGTGGGTGCTATGATTGAACCCACTGAAAGGAGCATAAACATAGTCTATGTTGTCAGTTTTTTTTAAATTATAAAAGGTATATGAATCATTTTTAAAGGCACAATACAAAATACAACACAGGCTGGACAATCAGTCGGACGCAGTCAGAGGTTTTGGGACCCTGATCTTGCACTGCCCCAGCTTCAAGTCTAGCTGAAGACATTTGCTGCGTGCCATTTTGTTCTCTTTTTCGGTAACACTTTACTTAAAGCATGCATCTGTAATGCGTTATGAACACACTTTTAATGTGTTATAATGTGCCTATAGTGCTGTATAGTAGTAGTTGTAAGCAGGGTTAGGGTTAACCCCAAGCCTAACTTATACATAATCAACAATAATGCCGTATAAGTGTGCTCATAATTTGTCATAATGCATTATAGAGACAGGCCTCATAGACAGTGTTACCCTTTTTTTGCTCCCCTTATTTCATACTACTGTCCACCTTCCAAAATCAAGTCAAACTATATAATAAATATCTGGCAACCTGCTTGAGGGCCTTCTAAGAATCACAAAAATCCTCCAACATTCAGTGTCTGCTCTGGAAAGAAACAGTGTTCCAATGTGCCATTCTGCTTAGGTGCTAAAATAAAAAAGCGTGCAACAATGAAATTAGGAAAAAAGGCAATAACCATTGTTAGGATGGAAAAATACATTGGCATCATCACCCCCTTCCTGTCTTCATTAGCTGAGAGTGTGACTGAGCGTGACTCTGTGATATGATCACACAATCATCATGGTGGGTGTGTGCAAGAACGAGCAAAGAGAAGAAACAGAGAAAGAAGGGAAGAAAGAAAGAGAGGAAAAGAGAAAGAAAAGCATCTCCTGTTTCAACACAAGCGCGCTGTTTGGCGAGAGCAGCGGCCTCAGAGTGCATGTGGAAGCTCTCAAGGGGCCGAGGCTTTCATTAGAGCCTCCTTGACTGAGGCGATATGGAGAGCCTATGGAAGGTTTACAGTATTCTCTGAGGGGCCAGCCGGGGCACCCTGAGAGCGGCTTAATTGGGAAATGAGTGAAAGTGGGCGTAGAATAGAGCAGTGTTTTGTTTCAGAGGGCGAGGACTCGCTCGCTCACCAGCGGCGGTCGCACAAAGCGCGCTCTCACAGGAACAGCGATACCAACCTGCTCACACAGTGGCACACTTATGCACGCTGAGCTTGAGCCCATAAGCCCCACAAAGACAGATCAAAATTTGTTTGCAGGGTTCCAATCAGTATCAGCAGGTTTTAATTCACTGGAGGAAATCAGAGTTGGGGACTTTCTCTGATCTCTCCTTGGAAATATAATCCACGCGGGTTACGTGACAGCCACCACGGCAGCACGTAGCATTTCCACACTGGTGATTAATGTCACATTCTACCATATACTAGTTTATCATCAGATTTACTTAAAAAGAACTAATCACCTCTGCATTTTTCACCGAAACCTTCAAAGGGAATTGGCTTATAAAAGCATTTCATTCCACTCTGTTTGACAGTGTCATTAATATTCCGTATCAGCTTATCAGCGAGTTCTTGTTGACGCTGAGTGAGATGTTCAAAGCCAAGACTCTGAGCTTTTGATGGCTCCATCATTTCATTGAATGGATTTAATTGAAATGCCTTGTGCATCATTTAAGACATTATACCACCTCTTTAAATACGGCCTATTCGCTACTTTAATTTTAATTAAAAACTCATCAGCCTGAACATTTTTTGTGACAAAAAATTTAAGTCGCAATAGAGAAGCTGCATATAAAAGGGTTTAAAGAACTAAACCAGCATTTCACTGCAATTTTAGCTAAAACATAACTAAAAGTATGTAACTTATCTTGAAGTTATGTAAATTTTACATTTTTGAGGACCATTTCCTAATGTTGTAACTAATTAATATCATCACTATTACTTTGACATTTAATTATTGAGCAAATAAAATGTTAGGAAAAAAAAAACACAACATTATACGTTCCCAAATTTACGCTTTCAAATTTTTTGCCTTTGCGAAGCAGAATGCAAAAACCAAGATTATTTAATTTAAAATCATGCAAAACAGAAAAAAAGATGAAAAGGTTTTAAATCTTTCCATAACAATAAAATGCAACTTGAACAAAATTGTTGCACATTCATTTTCAATTGCCGTTAGCATCAAACAACCAATAGTGTCAACTCTATAAAAAAGCTTCATTTGGGGTTTTTGCACAGATTTTTCTTCTTGTTTCTTGCAGCCATTGATTTCCATTCTTTTTGGTACTGAATGAATGACAACTAATAGTTGTCCGAAAGGTAAAAAACATGTATTTATATTTGCCTAAACACAGCATGACTTGCACAGTGTTTAGATGTGATAAAAACGTGATGTTTAGAGTAAATCAGCTAAAAGGTGCAAAACCATTTAGGGAAACAAGTACATAATATTCTAAAATATCTACATCATTCAGATGCAGCTGCAAACAAGGAATTCCTAAGAAGTCCTCGTGCTGATTTTTTTTTTAATGTCTAAACAGAAAACACAGCGTCTGCAGCAAAGAGTGCAACAAAACACAGACATATGTTTCGGATCATGACTATATAATTCCAACTCGACCCACTGACCTGTGTGAGCCACAGCCCGAGGAAACATGTGCATGTGCGAGTGTGTGTGAGAGCGTACGTGCACGCATGAGAACGGGGTCGTGGAGAAGTGTGTGTGCTGTCGGGGGTTTGGGGGGAGGGGCTCCACAGAGTTGCCTCTCATCTAATTATGAGCCCCCCACCCCAAACCTCACATGCTGAGCACCCTCACAGCAAACACTCCATTCAGCTCCGCAATACACACACGCACACACACACACACACACACACACACACAGTTCTTTAACATGAATCAGAAGCAGAATTACATTCATGGACTGAAGTTTCGTGTGTGTGTGACTGTGCTGCTCATACAGCCGAGAGGGGAAGTGACTTTAACAGCCTCAGAGCACAGAGTTTACATACAACAATCACTATTGTTCTGCCGTGACTTGTGTGCACGTCCACTTTTTAACTGACACACACAACTTCACATTTTTAAAAAAAACAGATGGCTGCTTGGAATTGGTGAACTGAAAATGTTTGATATCCTTTAATCCTTGCCTGAGCCTCCTGCAAACTAATTCCTGATGCGTTGCACATACAAAAAAAACACATGATCAAAAACACATGGAGCTCCAAACTTAATTACAGCCAACAATACAATTAAGTCTGCAGACTTTGAGGCTTTCTGACTAGCAATGGCCTCGAGTGTCTGACGATGAATTCGAATGAGAGCATATCAGTGCGAAAGTGTTCATGCTAAACAAAGGAAAGTGTGTGAAACAGCAGCTTTACTCTTTTACACCAGAGGAGAAGGCTGCCACACTTGGGAAAGGCAGGTTTAGCTTTAACTTCCCTTTTGTGTTTTACCAAAACAATTTACTGAAGTCAGTGAGTTTTCAAGTAAATAATCTTGGCTGGGAGAGAATGATCAAATCTGAAGATGCAATCATTTGCAGGACACTACTGCTACTTCCTGATATGAGCAGATCATTGACTAAAATCATTTGATTGTGTAAATAATGGTTATAAGCAGCATTTTAGGGAGGCTTCAGTGGAAATAAGTCTCTCCTATTAAAAAAAGTTAACTTTTTTTCTATCTAATGAAGCACATCTGCACTTAATTTAAATAAAGTGCATCTGTTGGAATATGTATAAAGTTCACAAAATCCTTTGAGCACAAACCTTAATTCAATAAAATAGCAAAAATGATCAACCCTGCAAAAAGTTTTTGCTCTCCATTCTAAAAAAGAACAGGAAAAGACTTGCTAAACATATCAAACTCACCAGGAAATCCCCACCAGAAAAGCAGAACTTCCCTCCTACAGTTGTGGCTTTCGTAGTAGTAGCAGTCGTAGTAAACGCAGCAGTGATGTCCGTGACAATAGTCACTGAGTTGCTTCCTGTTTCTCTCCTTTTAACTCTTTCTGCTTCAGCTGGTGTTGATTTGTTTTCCTCTCTGTCGTTTTCCTCTTCCTCGCTTTCTCTAAAATGCCCTCCTCATCTGCACTTCATTGTCTGCTCTGTCTCTCTATCAGCTGCTTTCCGTGTGTCTCCCCTGTCTCGTTTCTCCCCGGCAGTAGTCCACAACAAAGCCCACGCTGCTGCTGCTGCTGGCTGAAGCTGCTGCAAAGCTTCCCTCCCAATGAATGAGCAGGAGAAGGAGAAGGAGGAGGAGGGGGGGGGGCGCGTAGATTTGCATAGGGGG
>JAQLOL010000001.1:25298053-25329907 GCA_029783665.1 Naso thynnoides
CGGTGTGGGTTTTTTTTTTTTTTTTTTTGCGTTGCAGAATTGTGTCTCGCTATGGCTTTGTGGGTAAACGCTATTTGTGGATCTTATTGTGCAACACTGTCGTGAACGCTGGTCCGTGAAGTACAGTATAATGTATGCACTGGCTGCTGTGTAGGCTGAGAAACGCGTGGACAGCGATGGAATGGTGGTGCGCTCCGCAACGCAGCGACGAGAGAGACGCAGTTTCGATGCAGAGAGAGCAGCATCAGGCTACTATCCTCTCTCTCTCTCTCTCTCTCTCTCTCTCTCTCTCACCTCACATACACACGCACATACACATGCTGTCGTGCAAGCGGACGCACGCACCTACCTGGCTGTTAAATTCACGCTCACAACTCAGTCATTCTCCGTCCCTTTCCGTGCATGCAGACGCCGCAGGCGTGCGTTGCAACATGTCAGTGTTTCCAGCACTTTCACGGTGATGTTTTTATTTGGCGGCTGCCCGCCTGATCGCTGCAAGGAGAAGCGGCAGCAGCGCATCAATAAGCCGACCCTGCATGCGCTCTGCCCATTTTTTAGGAACATTTTTTTTTCCCTCAAGCACGGGAAATAAGTCGTCCCAGGTTGGTCCAGTTTCAGGCTTTTGTGGTATTCATCCATTAAGACAAGGCACAGTGGATCTAATCACCCCCCCCAGGGGCAGCACCACATCCTTAAATGACTAGCCATGGATGGCCTCCACATCAACCTTAGACCTTCTCCTGGAAAGACTTTGCTGTGGCGTACACTACTGTACGTAGGAAAACGCCCACACAGGCACATGAGCCAAATCAACATTAAAGTGTTTTTCCACCGCTGAATAAATCAAGCGTTACACAAATGAAGTTGGGCTGATACTGTGAGGAGCTTTGATGGTTCTGGTCCACCAGCGTTCGCATTTCGAAAGAGGCATGTAATAACCATGGTCAGTAGTTGGATGTGTGACAGGAAGAGATCTGAGCCTTTGCATGTCATTATTCGGAGCCCTGTTTCTTCTTAAACAAAATAATTCATCATTTTGTGATTGTAAATGTAGAGCGTGCCCGTGAAAATGTGAGGGAAAGGCAAAATAAGGCTCAACATTGCACAGAAGAAGCATCTTGGTTGTGAGGAAATCATCTCACCTCGTTCAGCACAGCAGCAGCAGCAGCTGAGAGCTGTGGGTAATAATACACTGTGTACAATTCAAAGAAGAGCTGAGGCTGGAGTGTCCTTATTCTTGAAGGTATTTGCTCATAGACCAAACTGTTGGACACAAGTTTGACCTGATGATAGTGCTAGGTCAAACTTAAGATCTGATAACAGTTTAACAAGTCAACCTGACGATGCTAACATTTGCTAATTAGCACAAAATACTAGAGCTGTAGTAATACTATTTTTTTTCCTTCTCGGTACAGATTCCGATACTCAAACTTGTGCATCGGCTGATATCAAGTACTGATCCGATACCAGTACATAAAAAACCATTCCTTACAAATCTCCTTTGACTTTCCCATGTAAAATACTGTTGAAAATCGACATTTTTCAAGCCCTGTTAGCTCTCTCCGCTCCTCTTCGTCGCTCTTAAAAATAGTAGTTGTCAGGGGCAGCACAGCCAGCTTCAGTACTGTTTTAGAGCAGCAAAGAAAAGTTGATTTCAGGTAAGCTATGTCATTTCAGTCAGAGCTCACTGAGCTAACTGGAAAGTTGCTGGTTTGCGACTAATAAATAACATCACTTATACTGACACCAGTATTTTTGCTGGTATTGGCAGCATTCCCCGATACCAGTATCTGTATTGGAACAACTCTACAAAATACAAAGCAATGCTGAGACTGAGAAGAATAACAATAGTTCTGCACATCGTTGGCCATAAACTTAAGTACTGGATTACCTAAATAATTGAAATTCGTCATGCAGGAAACATGAATATCTGTTCCAAATGTCATGGTGATCCACTGAATAGCCGAGTTGTTCAGTTTACTTCTGATTTATCCTCAGTTACATGAGGGCAAATCAGAGCGCCGCCAAGCTCCTCACAAGCGCCCTGAAGAGAGACCACATCACACCCGTCTTAGCCTCTCTCCATTTGTGATTTTTAATCAAGACCACTCAAGACCACAACAGATCTATTTGTAAACATCATGACTGTGATTGGATGTAAAACTTTTTTCTTCAAATGCAGCCAATAACGCAAGTCATTTGTAGTTTGATTTCTTGATTTGTCTAAATTTGGCTTCCTTAATCACAGAGAATTCATAAGCAAAACAACCTATAAGACAAGTGTTTTGTCTTGAAATCAGAGACAAAAAAAAATTAAGGTCTTGGTCTTGGCTCTTTTTTGGCCCCTGAAAGTCTTGGTTTTGTCTCGGTCTCGGTTAGTGTGGTCCTGACTACAACAATACTCCTAGCTGTCCCGTGCTCCAGATTCAGGCTCAAGGTTTATCGTGCCTTTGCTGTGTCAGCCCCCAAACTGCAGAACAGTATCCCCCTCCAAACCGTATCTGCCCCCTCTATTGACTTGTTTAAGTCCAAAACCTACTTTTATTCCTCAGCGTTTGAGTCCCTTTGATGGGGCTGTCTTTCACGTGTGCCTGTTTGTTTTATGTCTCTGAATGTGTGAGCTGTACCCCTGATATTCATGTTACCTCTTGGGTATGTGTTTTAGTTTTGAGCAGCCTGTTCCTTTTGTACAGCACCTTTGTCAGCATGAGTTGTTTTGAATTTTACTTTATAAATAAATTTGAGTTGAGTTGAGTTGAGTTGAGTAGAAACCACAAAGTCAAATAGTTGGTGGTTTAAGAGTAAAAAAAAAATTGTGCCAACCCATCTAGCGGATGTTGAGGTGTGTCAGTGGATAAGTGAAAACTGTGACCTGCTGTTGGTGCTAAAGAAAATGTCCAGGGATAATCAAATCCCTTTAGATTCATCCTCTGGGTACCTCGAATGTCTGTACGAATTGTCTGTCCAAACAAATTGGACAGTGGTGGCCTAATGGTTAGAGGAACGAGCTTATGAGCGGAAGGTCGCCGGTTTAAACCCCCAACTGGCAGGATTCATGTGGGTGGCGAAAGTGAAGGGAACTGCTTGCTTCACACACATTCCACCACTACTGAGGGCCCTTGAGCAAGGCTCCTAACCCCAGTTTCTCCAGTGCAGCTGCCCAGTGGCCACTGATAAGACTGTCATTGTACTGGGCAGCTTCCAGCTGTGAATGTATAACTGTGTGATCAGTGCGTCCCCGAATGAGAGAGTTTGCTATTAGTGGGACCCCCCTGAATAAATAAAGGTTTTTTTAAAAAATAATTTTTAAGCAATCAGTGCAATATTTGTTGAGACATTTCAGTAAAAAACAAGCATGTCTTATGGTGCTGCTGGAGGAAAAGTCTGGGTGGGCATCAGTGTTTGTGTTAAATTTAACAATAAAACATCCAATAGTTTTTTAAAAAATTTAGTCTGGATCAAAGTATCAAAGTGATGGACGAGCTGTCCATCAGTGAACCATAAAGTTTGACTTGTGCAAAGCAGGCAGGGCTTAATCGTGCTGCCAGCCATTATACATTTACTCTAGACTGTCACCCTTGCAGCATCCTTCAGAGTGAATGTGGCTGATAGGAATAGCTGCAGTAGGATGAGCGTGTGGAAGTCATCCATGATTTAAATGTGTCCTCAAGGAAATGTCTTTCTGTGCATCTACATGTCCTAGTTAGCCACCATCAGCACCAGGAATACAACCAGCATGCTATACAGCCTGTGCAAGGAATGATGGGAAAATGGACCTTGGAATGACCCTTCGACAGCATATTCAAACATCGTGCTTCTCTGTTTTGTCTCTGATGCTCCAGGTACGACCGTGTGGAAGTTTGGATAGAAGTACAAGACAGACAACCTCAAAACATGGAATAAAGGGAATTCGGACGCAACTGAAACATCGTGAGTCAGAGCCAAAAAGAAAAGAAACTGACATTCAGAGGCATAAGACGAGAGGAGAGAAGCTGGGGTAGCAGAGGAGTAAAGATGGGGTGTGGTCAGACGCTCGCCACCTTTCTCCGAGACTCTACAGCTCACTCCGTCAGCTGCCGGTCAAAGCAGGAGTCTCCTCGCTAAAACCTCAAGCAGCTCATTTCACCAGCTGGAGGAGCCCCCACCCTTGGTGATGTGATGAATAAGTTTGAAGTCCTTGGCATTGTGGGAGAAGGTGAGTAGTTTTACACGGCAGATTTTATGCATGTTTGTAGAATGTGACAATTGTACTGTAACAGCTGTACTATAACAAGTCTGATCATGACGACATGAAGTCATTTTTGAGTTACATTTTACAATTAATTGTGCAGCCAGAAACGTCCATATCACTGCTATCAGATCTTGTACCTCCAACATGTCCTTTTTGGCAGAGCGTTGCGTGTTTGGCACAATGCGGAGGGCTTTTAAAGGTCTTTGTGAGCCTGTGAGGTTGTAGGAGTTTCTCATCAGTAGTAATAGTATAAGCCTGTCGTCACAAAGAAAACAAAAGCACCAGTAATTAGTTTAACGTGTATTCTCAAGTAGTTTCCAGGGATTTTATTTAGAAAGACTCTTAAACAGACAGGTCATCATTTTTATGTCCCTCTATTTTACAAGAATATCTAATCAGGTCTTTAGTTTGTTCCTGATCTGCTCCCTTCCAATTTGCCATCAACTGACACGTAAAACATTCTTCATGTTTAGCTGTTGTCATAGTGTCTCTTTTCTTCATACTGTTACTGTAGTTGTAGTAGTAGTATTCTCAGTGAAATAAAAGAGTCGTGTCTCCGGCCCTCTCATCATTCTGCTGCTCTGAGTTTCTCTTCTCTAACAGAAATACTGTTAATTCTCTAATTAATTCAGATGCTTACATTATGCAGTTGTTTTAAAAGGTTGACATGGTTATATCACCATCAGTTAAATTCACCATTTCCACCATTTGGTGTTTCACATTAAAAGCCGTTCAGCAGCTCAAAAGCCACGATCCATTCCCACACTTATATGCTTTTAATCTGCAGGAACTGTTGAATTTTACGGACTGTAACTAAACCATGCTTGGGAAAAAAAAAGACGAATAAAAACAACTGGAGTTAATTAGTGAATTAAGGCAGTATTTGTGTTAAGAGAGAGAACTGTGTAGTAATGATGGAATTAGTAATGTGGAACTTTACCACATGGTGAATTTACCTCGTGAGCAGTCAGAGAGCTGCTAATTCCAAGCCAGCCTTTATTTGGCCCCCTGGCTATTATTTTGAAAACAAGCTTTTGTTTGTCTGAGAAAGACTTCTGGTGGCTGTGCGAATTATGGCTCATATCTGGTCAGGAAAATTGTGATAAATGAAGATGAACAATGCATGTTCATTTACTTCTGCTGTAAAAATAAAGTAAATAAATGAATAAGGCCAAAATATCTCGGGTGCAGGAGCTGCCGTCTTGTGCTGGTGATGTCATTGGGAGCCAGAGTCTGTGAGGTAGTGATCAGTGGGTGGAGCTGTATTGAAGTCCCTCCCATACAGCCAACGGATTCAGGGTTAGCATTAGGTGTCAAACATGACGTTGCACCCTTGTTTTGTCAAATAGATTGAAACCAAACTTACCACAAAAGTAAATATTTGAACAAACACAAGCGTGATGATATAACTACCTAAAATGACAGAAACCATCAATTGAATTTATGTGATGTTCACACTGATTATTTAGTTCTACCCATATCCCATCTGCTAACATGGAATGGCAGGATTTATGACCTATACTGCAGCCAGACACCAGGGGGCGATTGAGATGTTTTGGCTTCACTATTGATAAGTTGTCAAGTCGTCCCTCTTTTTTCAATCAATGGTCAGGAATAAAGTTTGATGTTAGGACTATAAAACCTCAGAGGCAGGAAGTGAAGGTGGATGGTGGAGTCAAATAATCATTATACATACTTTTACATTAAATGCTGCTCTTCATCATCTCACAGTTCAGACAAACAGCCAGTGCTTTTTTTTCATTTTGTCCGGACCAGCATCTTTTAGCTCTTTCTGCCTAAGCCTGACCAAATGGGAATTTGGAGCGGTGGCAGGTTACATGTTTTTTCAGTGGGTGAATCAGAAGTCGTACTTATTGTAAAATATTTTAGGATTTGTTGGATGAACTGATCTGAAAATTTAAAAATACCATATTTACATGAACAGGTTTCTCTGGACATAGGTGAAGTTTTTTTTTTTATTAGATTTTTTCGTATTCTAGTTCAGTATAAAAGGTAAAAACTCTTGCATGAAATAACCAAATGCTGAGGTCGTGAGCATAGCTTTGACTGTATCCATCAGTGTGTTTATGCGCATCTGCTTCTATGTGTGTACGCGTGTGTGTGTCATTTATGGAAGAATAAAGAAGGCAGATCAACTCCCTCGCGAGTGACAGCATTGATGGCTGGTCAGAAAATGAAATAAATGAAGATAGAATTTTATGTCTAGCCTCAAATGACACGTATTCCACATGCAGGTCCTTCACACATCAAAGCATGCAGGAATAGTTCAGCAGCGTTGTTTGTGACTGATTGCAGTGAGCTGGACTGACATGGATCCTTGGCCTCCCTCTAAGGCCTCTAACGTGAGAGGACGGAGTAACCCAGTGTTTATTGTACTGTTGATAATTCTTACTAACTGTTATCAGCAGTTGTCAGCCTGCATTAATCAAAAAGTTAGACACACAAAGAACTGTAATGAATTGATGGAAGATTTAAAGCCGCAGTAAAAACTTTTTTTTTAAGGACTTTCTTGATTTAAAGCCACTGTGTCCAGAATCTGTTTGTGCTTATGGCATCTTCCACATAACTGTGATGGCATGAGTTACAGGCAATCAGTTTTATTATTGTAAATTCACATTTGAAAGTCTTTAAATGATAATGTCAATGCTCCTCAACATAGAAACATTCTCTCAATAAATACTTCATTGTCAGTAGCTGCGCTCTGGAGGCAGTTTACCGATGTAGATCTGAGAAAACAGAATAAATTGTTCTGGGTTGAGTCTGTTTTGTTCATCAGTTGCGTGTGCGCATGTCTTTTGAGTATACCTATCAGAATATCTTTAGCTGAGGGTTCTGTATGCTGTAACTTTTGCAGTTAATCTGTGACTTCTGGCCCTAGTATATCCTTTTCTTGTCAGTTCTATGGGGCGATGTGGTAGCCTACCCTCAAACCAGAGACTCCGCCCACTCCACTGAGTGGACTTCATTATCTTGCACTGTGTTGCGTTAGTCCAGAAAAATGCCCTTGCCCACTTTCCCTCAGCCCTCAGTATTACGTCACAGGATACGTCACAAGTGGCCGTTTGAAGGGCAGGAAGGGTATATAAGTTGCCCTTTGTGCGCGACTGGATGTGTGTCACTCAAAAATACATCCGTAACTGTCTGCTGACATTGTCGTTCCTACCCTGCTACTGTCATGGATCGTGCATCTGCAGTTTATTTAGCTGTAAGTGCATTGCAGATGCTAATCTAATGTTAAATGACTGTTCTTAGGTGCAGTAACACAGAGAAATGAGTTGAAGTATCACAGTCAAATAAATTTTGCAAGATTCTTTGTTTGTTTGCATGCACTTGTAAATCGTCTGTCCCACCATGCTATGGTGCTTCTCCAACAGGAAATGACACAAAAATGTGATGCATTCTGGTCCAGATTTGAGTGAGTTGACTCAATCTCTTGGCACTTGGAGAGGGGATCACATGAAGTTCACTTGAGTTTTAGGAAGTAATGGAACGGCACTTAAGATGGTTGCAGGGATTCTCCCGAGGGAAAGTGAGTGAGGGAATATTATGGGACTACTTAAATGCAGGGCTTGTCTGGCATTGCCTCCACTTTGAGCGATTCTGAGAGGGAGGGGTTTAGATTTTCTCCAATCGTTCCTCATTGGTCATTGCCTTTTCAAATTTAATCCGTGTGAATCATCATTACATTGACTGGGGGTGTTTTGCCTACTGTGGAGTGAGTGTGGAAAGAAGTCTGGCTAAGCAAGACAACTAAAATCCAAAGATGTCTCCACAAGCTGTTAAATAATCACATGGGTGATGTTATATTGTGATGTGATTGAGATTCTGACCCACGTTGTGCCATGGCAAGAGACAAATAAACATTTTTCCCTTTTAAATCACATCACATTATCACCATGAGTAGACAGCAGGACCTACAGGGGTGCTTCCTGCCACTTGCCTCTGACGACAGACTGGAACAGACGCTGTCCTGCACGAAGGAGCATCTGTTTAAACATACATGTCACAGCCACTTTTCTATGTCTCATCGCAGAGACACCACATACAGGGGCAGACTGGGACTGAGGAAAGACACAGGACTTTTATATCCAGACCAGCCCACCACAAATAGCTTGCAGATACTTTACTACCCCTGCCCCAATGACATACATACAAAAGTACCAGCCCTTAATACCATCATTTATAAGCATAATTGAAGGATACTCTAGGCTACTGTAGCACTAATACAGAGCTATTTTAAGAGAAAGTGAAAGGTTTTTCACCAGCCACCACTGTGAACATACAATAATAGATTTGTAGCTGTGTGTTATCACGAGCTAACCTATTAGATGTCCCTCTGCTCCCTTTGTGGCCGTTGGCATTGTGTTTGGGGCCTGGTCCTGCCTACACCAGGCTGGCTAGTACCAGTGGCATCCTTATGTCACTGGGCCACGCCTTCAGCTTCGTCCACTGACACTTTATAGGTATGTGTAATGTGTGTGTATAATGTCAAACTGTTGAACTTGAGAACTGAAATAAATTTGATTGATTTAATCTACCTGTAAAACTACTCTTGCATATTTACTTCCTCCAAAGATGGGACAGTAGTCGGCCTATTGGCACATTGTCACATACCTTTTGCTGCTTGACTTCAGGGAATAAGGAGGATTGTTTTGAAATTAACATAAACCACAGAAGGGGCTGAGGCTGCAGATTCTACATCAATACTGACCCACAGTTAAGTGAGACAACTATATATTTGGGCATTTTGAGTGGACTGTTCCTTATGCCTCCATCCACACCTTGCAAGTAGTCCGTGGGACAGTAGTTTCTTTAGTAAGTAGTCTCTTGGCTGATAATGCAAAAAATAGGATAAGAGGGGCTTTAGAAGTGCTTATACTCAGTGCAGACTGAAATATGAGTCTATATACTCAATATACCTGAGTATACCCTGTACCACGTCCGTGTGGGAGAGAAATGGACAGGTACCCACTGACCCAAAGATCGTAAGATGAAAATGAAGCTAGATAGGACCGGACATACCCTCAGGAAACCAGCCATCAACATCATCTGACAAGCCCTAAAATGGAACCCACAGGGGAGGAGAAAAAGAGGTGGCCCCCGGAACAGTTGGAGGAGGGATGTACAGACAGAGATAGCTGAGAGCGGGTACAACTGGGGAGACATCGAAAAACTTGCCCCCAACCGAGTGACATGGTGGACGTGTGTCAGCGGCCTTTGGACCTTGACAGAGCAAAGGGCTTAAGTTATGTAAGTCACAGTCAGACACTCATTACTCTGCCCCAATTGGTTGTTGCCCTTTCAAAATTAATCCACATGAATGATCACTGGCAGTTTCTTGGTGGAACAGTGGAGTAGTGGTTAGCACTATGGCCTCATAGCAGGTTCAAGAAGGTTCAATTCCCGGCTGGGGAATTTCTATGTGGGGTTTGTGTTCGCGTGGGTTTCTTCTGGGTGCTTTGGACCATCAAAACATGTATGCTAGGTGTATCTCCAGTCAGTACCCTTGACCGAGGTATTGGCTTAGAATCTGGAGTTGGCGCTGTGCCGTGCCCACCGCTCCTCAGGGATGGTTAAATGCAGAGAACACATTTCACTGTGCGCTGTATATGTGACCAATAAAGTATCTTTAACAGTGCTCATGTTTGTCTCTATTCTCGAATTCATTTATCCTGTCATTTTCAAAGTATGAAAGCAGCTGGAGGAAGGGGAAGGGGCAGGGGTGAAAATAAGAATTGGGATTTGGCCAATGATACTTGTTCCCAGTGTGGAGGTTTGACATGTTTCCCTCTCTAGCCACAACTCTCCTGAGGCAGATCGCATATAAAGCTGCGTCCATGTAGACTCATTTTTATCATCATAAAAACCAGGGGCTGAGGCGACTTATCGATAGGCCTGTAACATTGTTTCCATCACTCACAGTCGCCATCTTTTTCCGCTCAGCTGCCTGTTCCACCAGCTTAGACTGACATCTGCTGGTGTGTGCTCAATAGCCTACAGTGGGACAGTGGTGGCCTACTGGTTAGAGAGGCAAGTTTGTGATCAGAAGGTCACCGTACAGCAGGATTAATGTGGGTGGTGATAGTGAAGAGAACAGCTTGCCCAACCTGTATTCCACATCTGCGGGCCCCTGAGGAAGGCCCCTACTTCCAATCGGATAAGCCTGTTAATGCACTGGACAGCTCCCCTGGGGTGAATGTGTAATTGTGTGAGCGTGATCAGGGTGTCCCTGAAAAAGAGAATTCACTCACCGTTGAACCCTCCCTGAACAAATTAAGGTTAAAAAAGGTAAAAAATAAAATTATAAAAATTATGTATATATATATGATTGACATTTTACTGCATAACACTGATAAAGCTTTCAGACACAGCTTGTCAGATTTGCACAGACTAAGCACCATCATGTATTAGTAGAGATTTTACTGGAGACATTTTGTTTTTCTTATCCTGTTCTCCAGTTTGATGAAATATTTAATCTAGTACAGAACTGGAACTGGATGCATAATGTCTGAGATTAGCAGCATTTATGACCTTATAATGCTGCTTAAGTGACTTGAAAGAAGACATTCGGGAAAGATATAGTAAATATTTACCTACGGCCGATGCACGTCTGGCTGACCTGCCTAAAAAACAGATTTACAGCCTGCGAAAAGAAATCTGAAATATGAATGATCACTGAGTACATGATGTGCTTAGCAAAGACACTAGACAGCTACACTGTGTCTGTGTGTGTGTGTGGTTTTTGTTGTTAAAGGTATAGGTATGCTTGTGTGTTGAGTGTGTGGGAGAGAACGTGTGTGCCTCTGCCTCACCTATTAATCGTTGTTTCTCTAATGCTTCTCACCTACTGTACTTGTTTTCTGTGAAATGTTGGTTTGAGGTTTACAAGGCCAAAACAGAATTAAGATGTTGAAACTCATGCAAATGTCTTACTTGTTATTGATCTTTTGTGTCTGTCTCTTTATTCCTCTGTCCAGGAGCTTATGGGGTGGTGCTGAAGTGCAGGCATAAGGTAAGACAACATTTTTTTATGTTTGCCTAATTATCATTTGCTTTATTTGATGTCAAGTCTTTTTGTTGCAGTTCATTTTTCAGAATCAGATTTTAGGAGTCAAACATAAGTAGGCTATGAAACTAGAGCTGCAAAGATTAGTTGCTTTATAAAAATCAATCGAAAAAAATTGATCAGCATCTATTTTGATAGTCAGCTAATGGCTACTAAACATTTCAATTGTGTGTCTCTCCTAGATTATCATATATGAAGATTCAGCGCTTGTCTTTGGTTTTGAACTGTTTGTTGGACAAAAAGTCATTTAAAAGCATTATTTTGTGCTTCAGGGGGTCGTCTTGGGCTTTTTCCAATACGTAACATTTCATTTGACAAATCTTTGTGCTTTATATCTTTTGGAAAAATGCAATGACAACATAAACATTTCCATCACCAATCTAGGATTATAAAAAGTCGGTCTGTTTGTCACAAGAGGACTCTAATTCATAATGAATCGACATCATCAGCAATGGTTCAACTTCAGTCACATGGAACTGACCAACGCTTTCATATAGTTTACTTACGTCACAATGGATGAATAAACGCTCTCTGAGAGAGATGGCAGTATAATGTGACTTCCAGCTGTGGCTTCTCAGAAAAGTGCTATACTTGAGTTAGTGCCATTAATGTGTTTGATATGTCTGAAAGCAAAGCCTGCTGGTGTGACTCATCCAGATGTCGGAGCCATACGTCACTCCATGCATCACTCCACCTGATGGATAGCTTATTTACCCCCTATACACCTTGAATTAAGACGCATTTTAAGTGAATGGATTGCAATCAGATGGCTTGACCACATGAAAGTAAAGGGGTAAATGCTGAGCACTGACTGTGAGTCACTCTGTCAAACCACCTCTGTGCAGATCGCACCAACACAATCCGAAGTCTTCTCAGATGCACAAATATCCACTCCCTATAAATATTACATTACTGCCAGCAGCTGACCACACCACACCTCAAACAACAGTATGCGTGCTGTGGAGATTGAGCTTGTTACTAATAGATTAGTAGACATTTAGGTGTTTTTCTTTCTTTCATTATTCATTGAGTTTGTGTATTATGACACTGGCTCATCGAAACATTTTCCAGACTTTCTTCAGACATGTTTGGCATGACGTCTGTCTTGTGCTGAGTGGTGATGCTTTGCATAGCAGCGAAAACGTGTAGAACGCTAAAAGAAATCAACGGATAAATGTACATGAAGGAATGTAAACATTGTTATGGATGCAACACCAAACTGCTCAGACAGAAATGGGGTTAATGGCAGATTATTGCCACTATTATTAGCACCTGCATTCAGGGCCTAATCACTGAAGCGATGTTAGCTATGAGATTAATCTGAATGAAAGATGATTCATCAACAACAATATTTCCTTTTCTTAATTTATTTAATTTAGGATTGCTTAGGACTCATTCTACTAATAAATTTTATTTATCCAATTTGAAATAACATAATGCATAAATGAGAGAAGTGACACCAGATCATAGACATAATCCTTTTAGGAGCTCTGTACTTCTATATAATTTGATTTTTAATTAAAACCATGTTCATTTGTTTACTTTACCAACAACAAGGGTGAACATAGTGCCAAATATAGACTACAGGCACATGAATATTAGTGATTGTGATAAATTAAAAAAGGTGAGAAATCAGGAGTCCTTAAGCCCAAACTCAGTTTGCCCATAAAGTAGATAATCACCCTGTGATGTGCCATAGAAAGACAATCCATGCCATAAATGTGCCATATTAAGATATTGCATGTTGCAGGTCTTTTTTGAATTCAAGACAACAAGAGAAGAGCTGAGACTTGTACTGTTTTCAACAATGTGTTAAAGGCAGATTTGGTAAATATAAAATAAAGTTCATGCTTTTATTTGCAAGAGACTGTTGTTGTAGAAGTCACATCAGCCTTAAAAATAGCCATTTCCAAACTTGGTACTGTTAAAAATAAAACATAAAAAGTAAAATCTTATATCACTTCTCCTTTCATGATGCCTATGGAACTATTTTCTTCCAACAGACATCATCCTCAAAAGCTGTATTAAATCGAACTTTCAAAGTTAGATTTTAACCTTCATTTTATTACAAAAAAGTTTAATTCAAAGAAAACAAAAGAAAATAGAATTGTTTTTTGCATGAATTTCTCTGCTTAATGCCATTTTTAAGGTTTTCCTTCAAAGATCCTCCATATTGCAACATTCAAAATTTTCTTTAGTTTCCTGTAGATATATGATTGGTATAATTGCATCTTTACTACAAACAGAAGTGTCTCAAGCCAGTGTAACTGGAAATTAAGATAAAGTGTAAATCACAAAAACTGCAGGTTTCCCTTTAAAGGCTGCATACAGCTCCAAAAACAAAACTCAGGGGAAAAACACGCTCTCTCATCACTAAATGCTGTTGGTTCAGCTTATTGCTTCGACTGCACAATAATAATTGAAGGCAACCCAAATTTTGTATCAACATTTCTGTCAACTCAGACATTTACTCATGGATTTTGGTGCTGTAGTGACAGAACGAGGCTCAGAGACACTTGAGTCAGAAAATCGACCTGGAATTAAAAAAGCAAGGAGGGTAAAAATAGGATTTGGGAAAGTGAGAACGATGTATGGAAATGATGGCCTTGTTTTTGCTATGAGGGGAAGTTTTATAGGAGCGGATACTGTGAGAAAAACAAAGAAAAGATGTCAGCGAACATTTTGCTGACATGTTTAATGCCAACACTTGGCAAATGTGCGTTTTAACCACATCTCCAATTATTTCAATTAAAGAAATATAAGACAGAAATGTTTTTATAGCAAATCAGTTTATAAATGTCAAGAGTCTGTGCTGTAGTGCCAGCTTTGAATCTCCTGCTGATGCAACCAAACTGTATCTCTTCACTTATAATTAGAAATTTTATAGATGCTTACAATAAAATTCTCTGTTGTGGAATTTAAGGCTGCAACTAATGATTATTTTCATTTTTGATTAATCTGCAGATTATTTTCACTATCAATCGATTAATCATTTATTCCATGAAATGTCATGTTATTTTTACTTTATTATTTATTTATTTAAATGACTAAAAGGATTAATTGATTATCAAAATAACTGGCGATTAATTTTCTAGCAATCAATTAATCAATTATTTGATTTATGGTTGCAGCTCTAATGGAATTTAAAAACTCTGCCAAATAAAGTGAAACTGAGCCACATCAGCTTCGTGAAACTGCATTAATCAAAATGTTCTGTAGTATAAATTAATCCGTGTGGATATAGCAACAAGTTCCGCTGTGGCTGAATGGAATTTGCAGACTCACATGTTTTTGTAGCTTATCACACTATCACTGTGTTTCTATAAGCACATTTATTTCACATATACAGTCGAACAAAGTCAACAAGGGAGAGAATCAAAGCATTTATTAAACGTTACATGCTGCTGGTATTTCTAAGAGATTGACATTTGGAAAGAGTATATCTTCCCAATTCCTTTTACATGAAAATTGTAGGTTATTACCTCCAAAATTGTATGACAGATGAATGAGGAATGTATCTAAACTGGAGTGACAGCAGTAAGAGTTGGTGTTTCTGACTGTAAACCAAAATTAACTCATCATGAAATGCTGTGTTCTTTGTCTTATATGTGCCATTTGTGCATGTTCCTTTCATTTTATGCACTACATGAATCCATTGACATTTTTTCAACACTACGCTTCATAAAAATTTAAAGTGAGCCATAAATAATATACATTGAGCGAAATTCTGAACATGCACACGCCTGCATTCTGTGCAAAATGACATGGTAAGCAGAAAAATCATGTTTGCAGAGGAAGTTGCAACCCAGCAGGAGGCAGATAAAAGCTAAACGAAGGCACAGTCTGCATTATCAGACGTGTTGAAATGCAGAATGCAGCTGGCTGTGAATGTGGAAATTTGTTGTCACATTTCGCTCGTCTCGTCTTGCAGAGATGCCGGTCCGTAAATGTGGGGAACGCTCAAGTGTTTGTGCTCTGAATGAGGACGTTGTTAGCCAAAGTTAAATGCAGCATTTGTGAGACAAATGTTTCTCGTTCAACACTACTTTTTGAAAGGAACACATTTCATTCCTCAGTTCATTTCGCTGCCACCAGCAGCTTTCAGTTCTGCAGAACACAAAGGGCTGAATGGCAAACAATACAAAACAGAAACTGTTCACAGAAACAAGACATAAACAAATGCACAGACGCTGCAGAGGAGAGAACTTATGAGTAAGATGGAAAATATAATTTAAATCAGTGGGTGCACGTTTGTCCTCACATCAAATAGGTTTTATTGCCCTGTTTGACATGTGTAATAGAAGTTATTGCGCCAATGTAACGAGGAATCTCTTAATATCTATGTGAGAAAAAAATTATCTGTGACCATAGCTGTTTGCTGGCATTAGTAGTGCACACGAACTTGTTTTAGTGATGCATCCCTGTCTTGTGTTGTGTCTTGGAAGCATTTTTTGTTTTGGATTTAACTAAAAGTCGATGCTCAAATTATTCTGAATATACCGTGTACATACTGTATGTAGATTATGGCTTTCTTCATGCACTAAACAGAGAGAGGGGGCCATGACAGACTGAGCGAGGGAGACGGGAGCCTTGTTATTGATTATGACTTCTGTGCCATGAAAGCGGCAGGAGACGTGTCGTATTGTGTGAAAAATAAAAGCAAAGAATCTGGGAAACAAAACCAACAAGTACGACAACTGCTCTGTCGTTGAAAAAAAATGACAAACTGTCTTTAAATACTGCGGCTAAGTCACAGTATGTATTAATGCTAATACATTCATTCAAGGTGATTCCAGTGGATCTTTTTTAATCGACTGGTGTCGTTAGTTAAATAAAGGAGTCAGGTAGGTTTCTCACTAATATATGTGAAGGTGAGATGTATGTATGTTAGAGACTCAGACCATGGCAATAACAGCTTTTCAGCTTAGCTGCAAGAGAGCAGTTATTTTTACTTTTCTCAGCTGAAAGCAGGGCAAAAGAGAAAAGGGTGGCAGACGAAGAGAGAGAGAGAGAGAGAGAGCAAGAGAAGCAATGCCTGTGTGTGTGTGTGTGATGGAAAGGAGGGGATGAACAGAGGGGTATTGAATATGGAGACCATGCTGATGGTAAATGGGTCACCCTGTTAGGCGTCTACAGCAGGTCTGTGTACGGGTGAGAGAATCAAAGAGCAGCAGACGAAAACTCAGCCGGGCCACTCACAAGACATTAACTGTACTCTGAAGAAATGAAGTGCATTTTAAACACGTGTTCCTGTTCAAATTATGGATACTTTATACAGTAGTACAGTGTGTGTTTGATGGAACATTTAATTAGGCGAGTGAATATGCGCTCGTGTTTGTGCAATGTTCTGCCACTTTATGGAAGTGTTGTATTAGCGTATGTGGGTGTGTGTATGGAGGCTTATGTGTTATCTTGAATTTGTGACAATAGCACAACCTACACGCTAGCCAGCGTTTCCTGGTGCCTATACAGCATCACTGTGCTGTGCTGAGGAGATATGTTAATTAATTACTGTTAGTTGATCAGCTGCAGGTTCATCAGTGACACTCTGATGGTTTATTAATTGCTTAAGCAGTTTATCAAGTAAGAGTCTCGCATGGATTCTTTGTTTTAAATCTCTGCATTCTGAATTCTTTGGTAGTTTTTTGACTGTTAGTAAAAGAACTTTAGCAATATGAAAACATTTTTTTTTTTTACTGTAGTAACTGAGGATTTGTGACAATGTCAGGTGCAAACTTTAACTCCTAATGGATAAAATAACCAAATGGAAATGTCTTTTTGTTTTTGTTTAATCAAGTAGATGAAATACAGAACCAAATTAAGAAATTTCATCACATTGAAACAAAAACCAAACCCAGTATTGTTGTGACCTGCAAGATATCAAATCCAAATTTGCCCGGGATGAAAATATGTTGTTGTCTTGTGTTGTGTTGCATTTCTTGTTGTCAAAAGTTTACTCTGTGTAGGTGGGACTCCTTACTCAATAGCTGCCAAGGTTTTTACTGGTTATTTAAGTGAAACCTCACTGCATAGGAAAAAATGTTTTGTTGTTGTATTTTAAGTTGAACCGCTTTTGTTTGATTAAGAGAACCAGAAAGGACATAAAGCCATCATACCAGGAAGGAATTTTAATTTCTATATGTGTCATTTTTAGTTCTATCATTTTTACCCAAAATGCATCTTCAGAATTTTATCAATACAACAGTATGTTCTAGAAGTTACAAAAAGATAAGCATAAATATCCACACACAAGGAAAAACAAAACTCAAAGGAAAAGAAAAGTAAATTCACAAAGAAATAAAAAAGGCCAAAAGAAAAGAGAAACATAAGAAAACTCAAAAGAAAAGGCTTTGAAAAAATATATGCAGTCTCCTCATTAAATGTAACTACACTATGGAAGAAAATTTAACAAAGGGTGGGAGGCGCTCTAAGAAAAAAGGAGTCTGACCTTTTGGCTCCATTGAAAGAAATCTCTTAATAAATAATTCCTACTTTTCCTTTTTAGCTCAACACTCATGTCCTCTATTTACTAAGTAAATACGTGACTGAACAAGTGCAGTAACGTTGCCACTTTCATGACACAGTACATTTATAATGCCATGCAAGGTTAAACACTAATGGCTCACAGTGATAAAGGAAAAGAAAAAGGAAAAGAAGCTTTGTTCTTTTGTGTAATGTGATGCTGATTTTATGAGCAAAAATGGGCGAGTTTGAAGTTATTTTTAGGTGTGCTGACTTAACAGTGGCTTAAAAGGGAAATCAGTGGGGGTCATAGATGCCACACATGAGCACAAGCATCATCAGCACATTGACAGATCCTGCTACATGTGCTGTGGGCATGTTTGATTTGTGCGTCTCTTCACACAGTGAAATACCCTGTTAGCTACTCTTTTGTTACTCTCAGCTGCTGTACATCCATGATGTTTAATTTCATTCAACACAAAAGTTTTTTAAAAAAACCCTTCTAAATAGACTGTGTTTAATCAAACAATGGGCTTGTGTGAGCCGGGGTGGTCTGCGGCTCCTCACCACATGACCTGCTCTCCACGCTGAGGCTGACTCTGTTGTCTGACCCTTCATAAACAAAAGAACAATAGAGAAACATGAGAGGAGCAGAGGACAGAGGGAGGCTGGCCTGTATGTTGTAATTCCCTTTGGAAGACTGTCCTCACCCACTCAGCCTCGGAGTCCAGCACCAAGATTAAATAGATGGATTCCCCATTTAATCAAGGCACACAATTTCATGACAGCAACTTGGTGCAAAAAATAGATTAGTCTTTCAGATGCATGTCTGCACATTAACATTTTATCATGACACACGTTGAGAGTCATCTGACAGATTTAGTTCAAACTTGAGACATAGAATTCCAGTGAGAAATGGTAGTTAGCATTGCCAGGCATAGCGGCTCTCCCACACATGAATACATCCCGCTGTGCCTGCCGAAGTTTTCCTCCTCCTGCCCGGCTTACGCAGCCTGTTCTCCTGGCTCAATGTGGAAAGCTCACAAAGTTACTTTTCATTTATTCAACCCGGGAGAAGGAGAATTAATGTCTATTTCTTCTTACGCTCTTTCTGTGTGTTCAATACCCTAAGGCAAAATCCTGTAATAGCTCAGCCGACGCTGATGAGTTCACGGACCCTACCATTGACTCAGTACCTTCGACTCTGGCTTCACCAAGCTCCAGGCCCTCTCTGTCAGAACTCAGAGGAAAAGACCTTCAGTGGTCAGTTTGCAGACTGCAGCTAGGGATGTTGGTGATAGCACTGACTATCATACAGGTGTGGCAGCTCACCTGGCTTCTGCTCATACTGTATAAAACCACCAGCAGTGACGATTTGACAGCCTCTGCTTGAATGCCAAGAGTTAACCAAACAACTGTCCTCGCAGCACGACCTGCAGGATTATGGCCCCACCGCACAGTATCAGTTGTCAAGGATGTGGCCGGGTCAAGTGATCTTTTACATTTTGATGTTCACAGAAGGGTTGTGGGCTGGGCTGGGGTTGGCTGCCGGGCAAGGGCAGTACATGGTGTGTTACGTTTGACAGAAACCGACACATCAACCTGCTCAAGCTCCGGTAAGTGTTGGTGGTCCATGAACACTTTCAGACCCCACATGAGAAGCAGTTGTTGGTGAGAACAGATAACCGCACCACGCCCAGTCAGGATCAGTGGGGGTAGTCTGATGACATGAAGCAGCAGAGCGTAAGTTAAGGTTACAATACTGTAACCCTAGTTCTGTAAGCATAGGCAGAGCCCTTTAGTGGCAGGCAGGTAGGTAAACATGCATCTGGAGGGTTAGCTCAGAGCTTTTGCCCTTTTCTGTCCTTAGCGGGTTGTCGTAGTTGGTGGCCATAGGAGAGGGGGGAGGAGCCAAAGGACTGTGGTTGGAGAGCATATGTGAACCAATGCACACACAACAAAAAAAAACTGTTTTTTATCGTGTTTTTTATGTTATTTAAATTGGTGTGTGTATATGGTGGGGGTTGATGGCAGGTAGCGGTGTCACTAACTTTAACAATGTAAGGGACCTTTCAATATTAATGGGGCATATAAGGGGTACACTGGAGACAAATAGGGGAGGGCCTTCGTTTTTTTAATTTGAGTCAGAGGAAGGATACACTGTTTATATTTTGGGTCCCGGGGGGTGTCATACAAATTTGAATCGATCAAACTTTGTACAGTTTTTTCTCTGGAATTCATAAAACTATAGCGAGTTCCTTCAGCGACTCCCCTCTTGGCCGGACTGTTTGGTATGATCTGGGGTGTCATTTCTCCTTGGCTGCCCTGTCTGTCATCTTTACGCCTGGCCTATCCGTGTAGTGGCCATGTACGGCATCTAGCGAATCAGTGGCTCTCTACTGGTATTTTTGCTACGTTTCATTTACCTCGGAAGTCAGAATTCGCGGCTAGGAATGACATCCCACTTGTCCTTCATCACAGTTATCGTTGCGTTCCTGCTACAGCTCTGTGCTAGTGCGTAAGCTGCCGTGAGCCAAACTTGGACAGACAGATAATGACATGGCGACATCTGGTGGATGAAATGAACATCTGTCATCCAAATACACAGCGGTGGATCACATTTATGAGTGTTGTGGATGATATGAAGATAATAATACAGGAAAGTTATGTTTTATTGACATTATTTGCAGAGCTGCTGTGTATTGTGATTATAAAAATGTGTTCACAAACCAAAAACTATTAAAGAAAAAAAAAGAGATCAAATTGAACAAAAAATATCATGATAACACTCTTTCACTGGTGAAAAGTATTGGCTATTAAACATTTGGTTGGGGATGATCAGCCTTTTTTCCACAGTCACTTGGGGAGGGTCAGGAAAATATATATTTTTGTTGAGGGAGGGTCACAGCCTTTTATTTCAGAGTGCTCAAAAATCCTCCAGTGACCTCTCATTATCAATAACATACAGTCCCTGAGTAAGCACAACCTGATTGGCTGGCTTCACAAATGCAAATTTCAGTGGGCAAATGTGTGCATGCTGTTAGAGGGGGGTTTTACTCATTAGAGTCCAGTAGAAGACTCTGCCTGTGCTAAAAAAAAAAAAAAAACAAGTTGAGTGTTCTTTCTTCCTTAACACCAATGACGTCACTGGTTTCATTAGAGGAAACAGATTTTACAGCAGAAAACTCGGCTTTCATGGTCAGTGTGGCCTGAGCTGTGGAAGGTATTGCTTCAGTCGTCTACATTTACCGTCAACGATACTTGGAAATTCACATAAAGTGTGGCAACTTTTTTCTCAACCAGGAAGTGTGTGTAGATAAACGTTCATTGAAGATGTGTGTGTGTGTGTGTATGTGATTTACTGATCTCTGAAAAATCATATTGACATGATGTAATCAGTTTCCCTACACGTCCAGGAAGTTCATTAAAAAGGCCAGACACATTATTTTACAGTGCAGAGTTTTCAATAATGAGGGTTTTTCCATCTGCCAGAGCCTAAATTCCTCTCAAAGCAAAGATGGCGCTGCCATAGAGCACAAGTTTTAACCCCAACATGCCTTGGGGCATTGTGTTTGATTTTGGGACTATAAGCCAAGGGAAAACTATATTCTAGGATAAGTGTTTTGAGTGTATGTGTTTTGAGTCACTCAGTTGTTGCCTGCTGTGCACAGTTGGACATAATCTTCTGTAGGCTACATGTGTTTATGGCAGGTTACAGTTGTTTTCGGGGCAAACACTTTGCACCATGTGTTAAATTAGTCTCACACTTTATAGCGACCCTCCGCCTTTATCAAAGAATATTTGTGTATTGTAATCGGTGAGCTGGAATTTAGAGTGGAAGAGGATAGCATAAGATCGCTCTCGTATTGCGTCCTCTGTAGCAAAAGACATTGAAATGCACGACAGTATAGTGATGACAGACTAAACGGTGGTTTAAAATAGTGAATTTATTGTTGTGGAGGGGAGGGCATATTGATTTCTTACAAAGGCAAGGGGAGGGCAGAGAGAAAATAGAATAAACGTCAGGGTGGGCGGTTAAATGTTTTAGAATGAAATGTTCAAATTAAGCATACCCAACCCCCCCACCCCCGAATTTAAGTAAAGTACAGTCCCTTACCATTTCCTTGACTTAAACCCTCCGCAGAATCAAAGTCCAGGGCTCTGACCAGACTGCTTGTTACTGTGTGCTCTCTGAAACATGGCATTGTTAAAATGTGTGTCTTATTCCCTCCTGTTGCATTTGTTTTGGGAATATTTTCCAGTTGAGTAATCACTTAAGCCTTCAAAGCTCATTATAAATCTCATTTTCAGAAACGGGAAGCCCATGGTGCAGAAGGGAGGATATTAAAACATGATTTATATCTGGTTGTGTTAATGTATTTTGGCCTATTTCCTGAATAAATCCAGCATGTACGATTATGCTGTTTTTTGATTGTTCCTGTTGATCACACCATAATGACCTGGTTGAATTCCATAGGGTCAGGAACAAACCCTCACTTTCATTGTTTTCTAGTAGAACTGAACAATACATTTGATGTCTAAACCATAGCATCCTATCTGCAAGCATATCGGCTTGTACAATTCTGCAAGGTCAATTAAACAACCTGCGGGAAGCTGATGGAGACCTTAGATGCATATTAACTATGCCAAGGATGTGTGTGAGTGCCCTGTGGTAAAATAATTGAAATGAGAGCAGCAGCATGGCTTTTGTGTTGGCACTGCCAGCAACTTGAGCACGCTTTTTTTTTTTTCTCTCATGTTAAGAGTGGGCAGGAAAGAAATTCAAATTTCCTCACCATTTCTCACATTCTCCTCTTCATCTTTTTTTCAACAACTACTTTCTATTTTTCATTTCTGATCTTAATGTTCTACGTGTCTCCGTGTCTGTTCATCTCAGGAAGCTGCTGAAGCCTTTGTTGAACTCATTCAGCTGTTTGCTTTAGTTTTCACGCACCTCACGTCCTCATTTCTTCACAGGATACCAATGAGCTGGTGGCCATTAAGAAGTTCAAAGACAGCGAAGGTGAGTGACGGAGCATGGGAGAGAAAAGGCCTGAGAGGACGAGTAGGAGCACAATTACTGAATCATTTCTGTCTGTTGAATTTGCATACAGAAAATGAGGAGGTCAAGGAGACGACTCTTCGGGAGCTGAAAATGCTTCGGACGCTGAAGCAGGACAACATCGTCGAGCTGAAGGAGGCTTTTCGCAGGAGGGGGAAACTCTACCTTGTCTTTGAATATGTTGAGAGGGTCAGCTTAACGACACGTTCATTGTTTCACTGAGCACACAAGAATTCTCGAATTATATCTCTATTCTGCTGTATCTAGACTCTAAGTTTCAGCATGTTGAGACTGCTCAGTTGAGCATGAAACAACATCACCATGGCAACATATGAACTATGCTGTTGGTGAATAATGGTATTCCCCACTGTGATGCCAGGGTATCCAGCCAAATGTTTATTTCATGACAGGTTTTATTTTCATACTGGAGTCATGTTATCATGGCATCCCCTCTCGCTGCCCCGTCAGACCAGGGAGAGAAATCTCCTCTGTAAAAATGACCTAAGAAATACTTTTAAAATGTCTCAGCATTATGTTTTAGTTTGCGGTTAAACCTACCGTTAGATTAATTTGTTGTGTTTTGTAGAACATGCTGGAGCTCTTAGAGGAACTGCCTAACGGTGCACCACCTGATAAAGTCCGCAGCTACATCTACCAGCTCATCAAAGCGATCAACTGGTGCCATAAGAATGAGATCGTACACAGAGGTGAGGAAAGGACTTTTTTTTTTTTTTTGCTCCTATACTGCAAAAATATAAATGTCCCTAATAGGGCTGCAGCTACAGTAAAATCTTTAAATCTTCAGAAAACTGTGATTCATGCCTTCTTTCTATCTTGTATTTCCTGCATTCTCTCAAAACAGTCTGTGTCGGTTACTCCTCCCCCTTTCCCTCCTGCACGCACGCCTCCACCCTCCGCTGTACTCACAACCCTTTACTGACACAAAATAAACACAGCTAGCACACTGATAAAATGTTACTTACGGCTGTTAATCCACTTCAGGTGCTCATGTTGAGGAAGTAAATAAAATTCACAGAATAAATCCACAAGAAACAGGAATGCTATCAACTTCTACTTCTTCCTTGCCTGTGTAGGAAAGTTTAACAAAGCTCACCTCCCTTCATGCACCCGAGAAATATACTTCACTGGAGTCATCTCGAATTAAGTGCTGACAGTAATCCCTGAATTAGAAAGCAGAGTGCGGCGGTGTCTGAGCAGAGCAGGAGAGGGGACGGCACAGCGCTGTGTGCACAAACTGGCATGCCAATTTAAGGAAGTCCAGCATGCATTAACATCACTGGAAAAATGTCGTTAACACTTTTGCACATACCTCATTATGTGATGCTTTGGCATCATTTAACAAGAGTAACATTTGTAGTATAGAAGAGACAGAAAAGTATAATAGCTCTCCTTTAAAGGGAATGATTATTTTCATACAATAATTCTCATTTTCATTGAAACATGTATTTTCAAAAAAAGATTATGGTGTGATTTTTGCACAGATCTGTACCAAAACAGTGTTTTTTTAGTCTGTAGAATATGATGTATAGGACAGCTCTGCACCACCACAATATTTGCATTAAAAAAGTTTTTACACAAAAATGAACAAACATTGCCCCCACCCCCCAACACACACACACAAAAAACCCCCCGCAATTTGAAATTTGCGGTAGTCCATATCGCAGTCTCAATTAAAATTCGATTCATTGCGCAGCCCTGATCCCTTAGTTGTGTTGAGTCTTAAAGCCAGATTTTCATTTTGAGGACAAGAAAGAAATCTGCAGATGTTTCAAGAATTCTTCTCAAGAATTGATGATTTAAGTGATCTTTATTATGACAGATGCTACTAATTAATTATGAAAACTGTATATAAAAAGATAAGAAATTTACAGAGAATGTACTGTGATTCTTTATTTTATTTTTTATTTATTTTATTTATATATTTATTTTGTATCCCACAACTTTTTTCAAATATATGAATATTTAAAAACAGACTGGTTCCATGTCTCTGTAATGTCGCCCAAATCTCAGATCTTTTCTGAAATTCAGACAGGTCGTGCGTGGCTCCCATGACAGTTGCCTACCCACACCCAAATTTATTATATGTAATATGTCCATTGTAAAATTTTAAAAAACAGCTTTATCTTTGTTATGTTTTGTTGAGTAAAAAAATGTGTTCAAACTCAGAGAAAACTATGTTCTTAAGCTAACTGTGTGTTACATTCAGTCGCCATAGAAACACATTGAAAGAGTGAGAAAGGAAGTCCACACAATACATTACCTCATCCGTAAACATTTATGCCAGAGTCAGATAGACTTTCACAGCATCATCAAACTGCATCTTTCGTTTTTATTTTTTTTATTTGAGAGAGCAGCTGTAATTACATATTGTGCAATTTAAGGAACAATCAGAGCTCAGTGGGCAGAACTAAAAATACAGATAATATTGTCCGATATTTATAAAAACAAATGAAAAATGTAGACAGGAGTGAGATTTTAGCAGCTGTGAGAGTTGCTGTTAGTCGACGTTTCGAAAGAATTCATATTTCAATACAATTCTTTGATCTGTGTAAAGAAAAACGTTGAAAGCTCCTGACAGCTGCTACCACAGTTTGCATGTCAACTGTGAAAGAAAACACTGTAGAGATTTGATTATTTGTTACTCTTTCATTTAATCTGTTCTCTTCGTATACACATAAAACACATCTTGGAGCCTCTCATTATTTCAACAGTCTGTCCCTCGAAGCAGATCGGCTCCAGTTTTTCAACATCATTTGGTTTGTGAGAGAAAAGCTTGGGGATGTTGAAGGAAGGAAAATGTGGCTCAGAAACTCTGCTTACAAACTCTTCATGTTTTAATGTTACTTTTCATAGCAGAGCTGGAGTATGGTAGAACAGTGATGCAACTGAACCATGTTGCTAACAGAGTTTGTCGGTTTTTTCTCTTCTAGATATCAAACCAGAGAACCTGCTCATCAGCTCTGAGGATGTTCTCAAACTCTGTGACTTTGGTGAGTCTCTGGCTTCTCCTTCCGTTTGGTACAGCAGCCGTATTGTCACGAGAAATGTACACATGCAGTGCAGTAAAACTTGACAGTCTCTGCCATTTGCCATGTCAAATGACAATAAAATCAAGGTATTTAATTTAGACTGAATTAGCTTTTATTAGTCATTCTGCTGTATGTAATGCTGTCGAAATATCTGCTATTTTTGCATTTATATGTGTGATTCCATTTGGAGCATTTTGGTTTTTTGGGCTCAGTTCGCTGTGAAAAATACCACCGCTAATTTGTCACCTTGTAAGTTGTGCACCAGACGGATCAATTCTGCCACTGTGAAGCAGCCAACCAAAACTATAAAATGTACTCTGCTGGTTGTTATCACAGTGGATCTGCCAAAGACACATTTCAAGAAAGCCAGACCAACATTAGTCACCTGTTCGATGCCAAGACATTGTATTGATACAGATGAATTTTGTCTTTTTAAAGTTTCCAAGGTGAAAATTTTTTTGTTATTTGGCCGAGTCTTGGCAAAATCACACGGTCAATTAGCTTTGCATAATTGCCTAAATGCAACCCCACTGCGTCAGCTGGGGTGAGATTTGTTTGTTATTCACTGTTAGAGCTGGCATGCTGTTTATTGTGATTTTTCATGCTTAAAATTGACTCTGTGTACACCAGTTGTCTGAAACATGGTCTCATGGTCTCTGCCTGCTGTGCCATGAGTAATTAGAGACTGGTCACATGAGACCACGTCCCTGTTGTCAGTGTAGCTTTCCAAAAAGTTTTGAGTGTTAAATGAAGTTTATTCCTACCAACTATTTATACTGTCATGTAAAGCAATGTAAATTGTTTGCATATTATCACAGAGAATTGGATACATGAAATGCTGCATCAGATCTGCACTTTATTCATTTCCGTGTTACTCTCGCTCAGGTTTTGCTCGTAACCTGTCTGAAGGAACAGATGCCAATTACACCGAGTACGTGGCGACAAGGTGGTACCGCTCGCCTGAGCTGCTGCTGGGGTGAGTCTACGTGTGACTCTGTGTGTGTGTGTGTGTGTGTCTGTGTGTGTGTGTGTGTGTGTGTGTGTGTGTGTGTGTGTGTGTGTGTAAGGATAGAGAAAGGGACTTCATTCTGCTGACTGTTGCAAACCACACTCAGCATTTTCATTCGGTTATCTTCTCAGAGCACCTGATGGGAGGAATTTTGCTATAAGTGTACTGCTTTTCAAGTGGAAGGGGAAGGCAAATATTTCAAAATTTGGACATAAATGATTTTCACTATACAGAGGGTATGCACTGACATCACCATCCGCGGAAGTCAATGCGGATGCGCCCACTGAGTGGAAGAAAGACACTAGTGGCAGTGTTAGTGAACAGTTTGTATGCCGCCAAACACACAAAAAAAAACATGGGAGGGAGCTGTTGTTCGATTGACTGCACATACAGATTAAATAAAAACTGTTAGATTTTTTTATTTTTTTTTTACAGACTGCCGAAAGCTACAAAAAAAAGAAGCAAATGGATTGTCCAACAACTAATGTTAGAGAAACATGGATTTGCAGCAGCCAGTTTGATTTTTGGGGTCAAATCATACCTGAACTCACATTTTGTGTAACTTTCAAGTTTCTGTCGGCATCCACGATGATGATGAGCCTTGCGGTTTGCAAATAACTGGGGAATGGTTAGATGACCTTAGTGTTTGCTAACAGCCAAGACAAACCTAGTTTTCTCTGGAGTGGGTAATGCTGCTGCACCGAGCAAGTTTAGACACCAGATCACTTTAAAACTTTGTACAGTGTCTGTGTCTTGTGTTTATTAGCATCCTTATGGGCGGCTGACGTCCAGAATTTTGCATGCCTTCAGGCTTTGTGTATTTTCCCAGTGTCGAAATTAAGGAACAGTAAAAGTCAGGAAACCCAATTCTTGGCCAGCTGTCAATGTCCGTGGACACTGGTGCTTGGTTAAGTTGTAAGGATCACCATTAAGTCCAACAAAACTTTTTTTAAGCAGATAATTGTCCTACTCCGGGTTTCACTATTTCCCCTGCTAGACTCAGCCATGTTGATGGATGTTTGCTACTTAGTTGGACTGTGGGTTCCACGTGTGTGTTGACGTCAACACATACCAGCTATGGGAAGGGTATAAAAATTGTAATCTGAAAAAGTAGTAACTGAAACGGTCAGACTGTTGTAGTGGAACGAAATGTACAGTATCTGCCTCTGAGATGTAGTGGAGTAGAAGTATAAAACTGCATATAATCGAAACACTCAAGTGATGCACAAGTACCTCAAATTTGTACTTAAGCACAGTAATTAAGTAAATGTGCTTAGTTACGTTATACAACTGAATACCTGATTGGCTGTGGCTTTAAAAACGGGAGGTAATGGCCCGTCATTACTGACTGAAGTCTTTGGTAGCAAAATGATGAAAAGGATTCCAACAACAAAAGTGTAAATAAAGCGACCCATCTGTGTGCCAGACAGTCATTACAGACTGAGACCAAAGTTTCCAAAGATCCCAAATGAGTCAGGCTGAGTTTCCCAGAAAAAATTGTCTAAAATGATACTTCAAAGATCTGGAATCTTTCTCTCTGATTGCACCGTGCAGGTGTGTTTGAGTCCCACAGAGATAAGTGTGTATAGTATTAGTGCATTTCTAGTGTGAGACTGTGTAAGATGTTTGACACACTAAAAACGGCTCCAGATATCGAGTGATTTCCAGGGATTACAGCAAGTCCACAGAGGAATGAGCAAGAACAAGAAAATGACTCCTCTTTGTTTCTTATACATCGCATAACCTACAGCACAGTTTCAACAGTTACATGTCCAGTCATTTCCAACATATTTCATTTTCACTGTGTTTTTAGATAATCCAACTGGTTTTCTTTATTATTGTTCATTCAACTAAAGAAGCAGGGAATTTTCTCAAACTGTAGAGGAACGGTTAATCCTGCGGTTAATTAGAAAATAACCAAACATGGAGATCAGAAGGGCCTTTTATAAGTTTGTGTCCTAATGTAAAAGAAGATGAGCTGCTCAGTTTTTGTTACATTCAGATGTAGTTCACCTCATCGAATCATTATGCAGAAAGTTTAAAGTTTTGTGTTAATTCCATTTTGGGTAGTTAAAGTAGCAAGTCAGCGCTATCTGAGAAAATGTGCAACATCTGCTTTCACCTTTTTACTTGATTTTTTAGTTAAGAGGCATTAGCAGTATAGCAAGCAAGTTAATAATGGCGTTGCATGGATTACGTTGCATGAAATAGCTCCTCATTACTCGCTCTCTACTGTGAAAAATCATATGACAGCAAACAGAATAATAGCCAGGATGTACATCTTCCTGATAGAGTGATGTGCATTATCTAGATGCTGAAAATCGTTTAAATAAAACCTTTAAATAAACTGATTCATACGCCTTCTGTATGCTCCTATAACAAAGTAAGTGTTTTTAGAATCTTTGATTAAAGTTTTAATAAATAGGCACATTCTACATATTTATTAAAGTTTTAATAAATAGGCACATTCTACATACTACAAGTTCTACGGTCTGTGAATTGCCTTCTGACAAAGTAAAGAAATATATATATTTATTATTATTTAGTGATTTCAAACTAGTTTATGGTCATTTTCTTATTTAATTAACTTGATCAAATGTGCAAACTCAGTTCATAGCACAGGGAAGGGTTACTCCTTCCAAAAACTTTCTAAATTTTGGGTTTTAACAAGGTCAGAATAAAAGTGAAAATATATTTTAGTTATTAAAAATGCTGATTTTGCAATCATTATTATTCTTATTATATCACTGTCATTGTTGCAATTTTTTACTTCTTTTTTTTTTTATTAAGATTAATAGATTTTTTTGCACAAGGCACAAGGTTGAGCCCTAGAAATCATTTTGTGTGATTTCCATGCTTTCATCCTCATTGTTTTACCTCAGATCATGCAAACAAGGGTGATTCTTCTTCTTAGAACAAAGCAATGATTCACCTACTACACGATGATGACATGAACCATCGTGTGCACACCGAATCCTTGGATCACATTTCTGCTTTGCAGTTGTTTTGTTGCTTTTGTTGTTCTTGTTGCTTGTGCTGCATTGATTGTCCATTCTAGCTGGAAGACAGCTGAACGTCATGTAGCCTCACTGCTGTAGCCTGATTTAGTAAATGCCCTGGAACATTTATTGAGACAGCGTTTGAATGCCGCCCACTCAAATACTCTCTCCCTCCAACACCACCGCTCCTCTGCTTCTCTGCTGCCAGATCTTCCGCCATTTTTTCACCAGACTCCTCAGAGCCGTTCCCTCAGAAATGACCATCTTCTTTATGAGCATCTCCATCAAAGATACAGCCTCAGTTATTGTATTTAACTGCACCACCACAATCTGTAACTTCACCGCTGTTGTCTTCATTTTCATAATCATCTCTTCATTTGGATGACCTTATTTTGTTGCTCCTATGATCCTAATTCCCATTTACACCGTCGTCACACCTGGCATGTATTTGACAAACGCTCATTCTCCGCGTAAATACCATTTTGTCTCTTCTTCAGGGCTCCCTATGGAAAGGCAGTGGACATGTGGTCGGTGGGGTGCATCCTGGGAGAGCTGAGTGATGGACAGCCTTTGTTTCCAGGGGAAAGTGAAATTGATCAGGTTGGTGAGGCTCAGCATGTATTGAGACAAGCTACACAGAAAATTGCAACTTTAATTTAAAAAAATTATTATTGGAAGTAATTTGTCAAATGATATTTGTAGATTCAAGTGTCCTTACTATGAGGATTTGCAGCTTTTCTTCATCTCATCTTTACAAAGTGAATCTCTTTCATGTTATCAAAGACAAAAAAGCAAAAAGCCAAATTTAGCGTAATTGTTTTTTTTCTAATTTAACAAAATTTGACATTTTAAAGGGAAAGTTTAAAGGGAAAATCCACCACTTCTCATGTAGATGTCCAATCAACGTTGATGATAACTGTTGTCAGTCAGTTAGGGGTTTTTTTGGTCCGCCAGAGCCAAAAAATCCTCTCAGGACAAACATGGCGCTGGCTCGACTGGATTGTGAGGGGAAAGGCGAGGCGAGAGGTAAACGGTTTGTACTTGTGAACCAGTGATGTCACTGGTTCCAGGAAGAAAAAGAGATTTTGAAACTGCCTCACAGAGACACATTACTAAAAAAAACATTGTTGAGTTTCACATTATACCCCTAATTCAGATAGAGTTGCCCTTTAGCAATGTTGTAAACCTGTATGACATGTAAATCACAATAACACTTTGTTGGAATAAAACACCTGGATGGGACAGATGTGTCTGACTTTTGCTCACTGATTTAATAATAATATTTAATAATTTAATAAGAAAAAATAAATACATAGAAGACAACACAGTCCAGCTAGCAACTGGCATTTGTCCTTGTCTTGTGACAATTTTAGTGTGAGGTTTATTTAAATTTATCTATATATGACCAAAAATCACAAATATGTCTTAAAGAAAACCCTCTGTTTGCAGTCAGTTAAGCAATCCATCAGCTCATATTACACCTGCTGAAGTTTGTTAATTAGGTAAAACTGGAGACTCCATTAGTTAATATCAGTATGATGTAAATGTGTCAGACTTTTCCAAAAGGCTTTTTATTTTCATGTGCAGTCCTGGCAAGTTGATGTAATACATTTAAGCAGGCAAAGAAGACAAAACTTGCATTTAAAAACATCAAAACATACACTGTGTGTATGTCTCACCCTGTTGTGTTGTATTCTTTTTCCCCCCTAGACCCACCTGATCACAATGGGGAAACAGACACATGTTTTTATTAAGGCTGCTCTCATCTAATCCGGCTGAATCTTCTACTCTCTTGTCTAATTAGTGGGTTGGTAGCGGCTGTGTTGCCAGCGTTGCATTTTTGTGAACCAACCAACTAAGGGGCCATCCACAAGAATGCGGGTATTTTTGAAACCGTGTGTTTCTCTGCACGGTTTGGCCTTTCATCCACACGTAACCGCAGTTGTGGGCTCCT
>JAQLOL010000001.1:25340421-25356933 GCA_029783665.1 Naso thynnoides
AATGAAGTGAAAACTAGCCTTTTTTTAAAGAACACTGATGTTAACACTGAGTGTTAAAGGGTCCCTCTGCTTTATTACAACATTACTCTTATTTTCCTGCAGTATTTTCTGCCATAATTCGTATTGATAATGATACCAATGCACGCTCCAAGTTGCTAAAAATGGGGGAACTTCAGGGCAGTGAAGAGTGACAGGCCAGAAAGCAGAAGCAGTGAGACGATCACACAGATTGTGAATAAGAAAAAAAAACAAAACAGTGAAATTAAATTTATCTGGAAGAGACAACAAAGGTTGATGCTAAAACTGTGCATTGTCATCAGTTTGCAGATCTTTTTCTTCTTTTCTTATCCTCTTTAAGTCTGTTTCCTTTGCACTTGGATGTATTTTCTTTTTTATCGATACACTAACTTTTCCTTTCCAGTCATAGGTGAAAAAGTTTTCACAATATTTCACTTTTGGGGGGTTGGGGGGTTAATATGAGCATTTCTAATCCATTTTTTAAATACAAATTAAAATATCTGCATTAAAAATGTAGAAACACGCTGAGTTTTCCTGCACCTCAGAATTATAACCAACATTGTGGACGTACTGTTGACTTCTGGTTTGCTTGTTCACGATCTGTTTGATGTTCTTTTTTTTTGTTTTTTGTTTTTTTGGTCAGACTTAATTGTATTGATGTCACCAAGTCAATAACTGTGACTAGAACAATTTTATCGTAACAGATTGAAATGATGTCCTTATCATCAGGCACAGGTTGTAGACAAAAAGAATCATCCTTTAATGCATGCCTGTATTTTCACTTACAATGTTTTCTTCCCAATTTATCTTGACAGTATGATATTTGTGCTATTTATTGATTTGTTTCTTTGTATCTATGGTTAATTGTTTTTTCTTAGGATGGTTGTGCATCAGGTGCTGCACTAGTTGTTTTATGTTTGCTGTCAGAGATTTGTGTTGAGAGTTGTGGCTGTGCATCTTCTGCCCCACAGACGGACATGGAGGACGGGAGGAACCCCAGCATCAAGAAAAGCCTTTTCCCCCTCTTTAGCTCTAAGAATAGCTTAAAGCACAACTCAGCTGTCAAAGTCCTACCAGTAGTCGCCTCGCCTATGGTACAACATCAGCCTCCCGTGCCCTACCCTGCCTCACCAGTAATCTAACCTCAACACTACGACTGCATGTTAACTCGCACCACACTCACCGAACGACCTGCTTTGAAATCCTCTCAGAAATTCACTTGATGATTGACTTAGAAATATTCCAAATTGAAAGGATTTCAAATATGTTTCCAGTCTAATGCTGCACCATGTTTGTCTCATTATAATGTGTGTCAAATGCACTCACATTGCATTGTAAGCCTTTGATTTCATGCTGCGGTTTGTGCTGCTTGTAAGGTTGACACTCTTACACACCACGACTCATTCTTCTTAAATAAAACATCATTGTATCATCATGAACATATATGACACTTCAAAGCACATTAGCCCACACATGTATCCAAACTCATACTGTTACAATGGATAGGCATAGTGCCACATTTCCTGCAGAGAGTTGGATGAGAAGATCGATACCATTCTCTTATCTGTCCGTTTGTTAGCTTAGCTTAGCTTAGCTTAGCTTAGCTTAGCGTGGCACAAATACTCCTAGCTTAGCTCTATCCAAAGTTAACATGATCCACCAAAGCTTTACTTTTCAGCTAATAAATCAGAAAAATTACATAATATTTTAAGTCAGTGATTAAGGAGGATTGACAAATTTGTCAGTTCTAGCTTCTCCAAAGCAAAATATTCTTTATTTTGTATACTTTTGATTTGAAAAAAAAGACAATCAGAAGAACTCAACTTGCTTTTGGAAAAGTGCAATAGACAGTTTTCACAATTTGCTGAAGTTTTATAGATTTACAAAATTTTATAGATCTACCTATAATCAATTATTTTCGTTGCACTCATAAAAGTGTTTGGAGATGTTGTCAATATTTTTCTGTATAAAGTCATCGCCATCACTACCTCTCTGTGTTTGTCTCATGCTGCCGGATAGATGCATGAAAAGCCTCACTGGGATCCGAGTGAGATGTTCTGTGTGATGAAAATGCGGCAGCTTTGCTGAAGACAGAATGACTTTTGCATGAATAAATAGTAAGGATGATTAAAACTAACATCCCTGTTATTCCTTTAGGTTCCTGGTAACGGACAGGAACACATGTCCCTGCAGAGGAGCTCCAAGTCGTCCTCTCACCATGGCAGCCGACGGAAAAACCGCGAGAGATCCCGAGACCGGGAGCGGGAACAGAGCCGGGACAGAGACCGAGACAGAGAGAGGGAGAGGGAACGGGAGAGAGAAAGGGAGAGGGAGAGGGAGAGAGGGAGGGAGAGAGAGAGAGTCAATGAGTGGCCACCAGACAAACCAGTGGACTCCCACTCTCAGGTATTCACACACCGGCAAATTTAGATCATATTTGTTATATATTCATGAACCAGAGCCAAATCTGTCACAAAAATATCACAATGCCATGTCGTTTTCTAACCAAAACGTCAAGTCAGGGTCAGTCATGAATCCATAAATAAATTAGGGCTGTAAGTGCCTATGTCACTACCGCTTTTGTGCGAAGGGGCCACTAGAATCAACAAAAACTTAAAGTTCCTCTTAGTAACTTAAAAGCATCCATCTATAATTCATTATGAACATACTCATAATGCATTGTAAAGTGCCTATAGTGCTATATAATCATAGTCATAAGCAAAGATAGGGTTAACCCTAACCATAACCATAACCACATATAATGCAGTATAATTGTGTTCGTAATGTGTTATTATGTGTTATATGTTCATCATATGTTAAAATGCTTTATAGAGACAGGCTCCATAGAAAGTGTTACCAAGTTTTGTTTTCAAAAATTCAAGGGCCGTCACCAGGAAACATGACAAAGATCTAATTTAGGTTCTTTTCATGAAACTGCTCTGATAATATATAAAGCATATATTAATATAAAAGTTCCATTCCAACTTGTCACAAATATATTATTTGCAGAGTTAGTTTAGATTTAATGCATGGCTACAGATTTTCTTTTTACATGCAAATTTTGAATCTCTTTGCAAAATTGCCGAGACAGATACACAGATTTAATAAAGTAAAACAAAACAGAATAAACTGAATAACTGTAAAGAGGAGTTGGGCTCATAGAGGGACCAAGTTTTGCATTAAATTCCTTCAACCATTAGTCCTCATTAAATTGATCTGTGTCTTCTGTGAATAAACAAAATAAGAGAGGATAGTCTGTGTATTAGAAGACACATGTTGATTTTGGTCTTAAAAAAACAAACAAACAAACAAAAAAAACAGAAGCCTTATCCTTCAAGAGCATTCATCAACTGTACATTATTCTCTCCACACAGAGTCAACCCCTCAAGTCACTCCGCAGGCTCCTTCACCTCTCCCCTTCTTCCTCAAATCAAGGACAGCCTCCTCCTCCTCCTCCTCCAGACCTGCGCTTCCAAGCCCCCCTCCCCAACCCCCCTCAGCCCTCCTCCAAAGCGGGCTACCCTGATGGTCGAGGGCACGCCGAGAGCAGGGGGCACTCCGGCGTGAGTAGCTCCTCCCAGGCTAAGAGCCGCAAGGCTAGCTACCCCCTCCCCGGACAGATCGAGTCCAGCTGGCACGTGTCTGCTCTGCAGCGGGCGGAGGGCGCCCAGTTCACCCCTGAGCAGCTTGGCATCAAACCGGGGCAGAATGGACCCACCTTTACCCGAGCATCCCGCACCAGGATGCCAAACCTCAACGACCTGAAGGAGACCGCGCTGTAAACCCCCCTTAAACTACGCCACCTTCCACACGTCTCCATCCTGGAGGCATCTGCCAGACTCAGACATCATGGTAGTGAAGTAAAAGTTTACATAACAGCCTATTTCACTGGATTGAGTCGTCATTCAGAAATGCAGTCGCTTGTCAGTGCTCATGTCTGTGAAACCTACAAAGACCAGACATTGACAGGCCAAACACAAACATCAGTAACAGTGTGATTCAAAGACAAGACAGGAGGGGGCGCTCCCTCTACCTCTCGGGATGCCAGTACTGTATCACTTGTGTGTTATTCTCTCTCTACTTAACAAGGTTAGAACATCAGAATAAGCTGATCTTTCCTGTCAAGCAGACACTGCCCATGTGGCCTCTTTGCTGCCATCTGCTGCTCACAGGACGCTACAGCAACACGTCACACAGACGCTGTTACACCGGTGGCAAATAAAATCAAATGTTTTTCAAGCTCTGATATTTGATAAGAACCAAAAAAAAAAAAAAGGATTTATATCAACATTATTTATTAAATATTTATTTGTTTTAAATTCAAGGATATAAGCTATAAATGACACAGTATGTAGGATATATGGGAATATTATAAGGTAATTTAGACTTAAATGTGTAATTGCAAGAGCTTTAGTTTCGACACAAAGAAATGCATAGATATTTATGTGTTGATAATATGTCACAAGGAATATTTAATAATAGTGAATGTCCTTTTTGGTTCAATTTGATATGTTATTAGCAGATTTCACATTATATCATGTTATTTTTACCTTTTTTTTCTGTTTTTCTCATCAAATTGTAAAGAAATATTGAGAAATAGGCCTACTTGTTTCCAAAAGTGGAAAAACATCTCAGACATAGACTTAACATCTCGTATAAATCTGCCCATCACCCTCGAGACATCAGTATTGAAGTTTGGTGATAGAAGTCGGGCTATCTGTCAACAGGGTTTGGTAGCAGAAGAGCCAGAGTGAGACTGTTAGGCTCTGTGTTTGTCACTTCAACTACTGTCCCACTTTTGGTGTCAATATTTTTAAATGTGAAGCGTCATTTTCAGACCCTCGGTTCATTTATCAGCAACGACAGCTTTCCAGCTTCATGCTGCCATGTTGGTTTTGTCTCATGCCTTAACAGCGAGTAACGGGCATCAAGATTTTGGTGCCTGTTGGTGGTAAACATGAGCCTCTTGAAATGAGGTTTGACTAAATCATCTAAGTGTTCAACATAGTAGGAGAGCACTCTGCAAAAAGGCATACCTCACCTACAACCTTCAAGATCTTAAAGGTTAAGTCTGGTGGTATTTAGATTTTCTTTAAAACCCTACGAGGAACTTTTAACTGGTTATGAAGCGGTCTAAATTTAATACTGATGCCTCACATCTTACCTAAATTGTAAAACAAGACCATCAGCGAGGAGATGAGAGGTTACTGCTCTGTCTTTTACAATGCCTTTGCCTGGTAATGCTGTGACATTTGCGACCGATCCGATTCTATTGAACTACTCTTAAAGAAGAACAAATGGATCAAAGTTGCACTTGGGAACTGTTCTTTTTTATGCTCTCCCCAATTTTAATCCGTCCTAACCCACCCACTCACTCCTCTTCCCGTGAGCAGAAAGAATCAGTCAATCATGAGAGCAGCCATGTTGTCAAAGTTCAGGATTGAACACACACTCAGTAGCCTGTCACCCTCCTCCACCTCGAGTGAGCTACGTCTTTATTTATTTTATTTTTTTTTGGCAATTATTTAAGAAAGAGGGGCTCTTTGAAAGGAACATAGCCACAAGATCTGGCTCCCTTCAAAGAGCTGTAATTCCCATCATTAGTCCTCTCAGTCAGTGGAAACGCTACGAAACTCTTTATGACACTCAGACCGAAAGAGACGATTTGTTTTTAACGAGCACAATCAATCTGCTGTTCCGTTTTTTTTAACTTTCTATGATTGGAAGCAGGAAGATATTTTCCTTTAGATATAATTTCAGTATTTTGTATTCATGGCCGAACTGGTGTTGTGCAAACAAGTGTTATGTTTCTTTCACTCTCCTCAAAAAAGCAGTACGGCTTTTGTTCACACTCACCACTACAATCATAATGAAATAAGAGTTCCTCGGAGGGGCTTTAATGTCAATAAATCCAAAAAGACAAGACAGAGCTGACAATGAATTGAACTCACTAGCAAGTGCTTTCCATGTATCCAAAATGTTGTTTCAATTCAGGGCTGTTTCTGGACTTAGTTTCGTCCATTTTGTTTTTTTTAATGAGATTTATTGACAGTAAGAACACCAGACTTTTCCTTTAATGAGTGTGTTTACATATTTCTGTGCATTTAAATGCCTTGTGTAAATCTGAATTGTTTTTTTGTTTTTTGTTTTTTTGGTACAACTTTTACTTTTAAGATCAGTGGTCACGATCAGGGATGATTTTACCTAACTAGGTTATTCATAAAAGCATTTACTCGTTGCCTACTGACCTGTGGATGATTTAAAAAATAACCCAGTTGTATAGAACAATACACTATTTGTGGCCTTTGTGGCAAAATATACAGCATAGTTTTCCTCTCCTTCCTGTCTTTCTTTTATCCGTTGTTCCTTCCTCTTCCTCTGCAGCTTTAAAGCTCAATGTGAAGAAGTAAAGAAAAAAAAAAGTGTGTCGGAGGAAGGAACATGGAGAAAAGGATTCACGTGTTTGTGCCAAATTGAAGACATCTTTGGACTGAAGACAGACATCAGTTTCAAGAATCCCATGCTTTGTTTCTCATCAGTCAAAAGGATGAAATTACCCAAGCAAAAAAATAAATAAATAAATTGACACAGCTGACTGAAAGCAATAACATTCAGAAAGAGACTCAGACTGATGCAGATCGCACTGGCTGAATAAGTGGCTAGTTAGATCGGAGCCAAATATAGCACAGGAAAGGATTTCTATTAGAAGACTGTGATTAAAACAAGTGTCCACATATAATATCAAGACATCGCTCCGCAATACATTTTTTATTTTTAGTTTATCCTTGAGCGGGACTCAGAAAGGGTCCAACTGCCCCATGTTGTGTATTCTGGAACATGCTGATTGCTAGTGATTGTAAATGACTGCTGAAGAGGGTTTGTCCACATCATTGAAGGGACAGAGTGATAACGCTTGCCTTGCCAGCGACCCGAAGCCTTATATTAGCGCACTGACTCGACACTTCAGATGGAAATGGAGGCTTCAACCCCCCCAGTAAGTCACACGCACCGAGAACTACAATGAGAGGAAGAGTTTTGTCCATAAATATGAATGTCTTTCCTAAACATCTGTTAATTTTTTTCATCAAGCTGTTCTCCCACTTCTTACAGGGTGTAAATAGAAATAATAGAGTGTATCTATACTGACCATTCTACTTTAAAAATGATAGGGTCTCATAATAAAAGCCAACTGTACATTTTTGAAAGGCTCATATGTTTGTTTTGTGGCACAGACACAACATGAGAGGAGACACCAACAAGTATTCATTTAATGAAGGAACTGGAGTTACGATACAATAAAGAACACATCTTCAGAGTGAATAACACTCCGCCATGTATTCCCCAAGCACCATGGGAAACTGAACTGAAATGCAAAAGAAAAAAGTCAGGAATGAACCACAACAAAAAAACCACATGTGAATATTCGTAAACCTTCTGTAGCTTTAGCTTCATTTAGCACTGAAGAATGAAGAGATAAAAATTAAATGTGTTTGCAAACAAAAAAGAGAAAACAGGAAGTGAAATCGTGCATATTTATAGGAAAGAGTCCACATCTTTGTTATCAACCAATCTCAATCAATGAAATCAACATTATGCCACTTCTTTTCTCAATGCCTTCTTGCTTTAGATTATATTCTAATATATATTACATACTTTTATTTTTAGCTTCCTAACAATTGTTTTTAGCAAACTTTACTCAAACAGGAGTAAATAGTGCTTTTGTTGGGACTATTTTCAACTGTGCATTAACACGTTGGATTCTCATTTAACAGTCGAATACTTATAGCAGTCAGATGGTGTATCTCTTATTGACTCAAGATAAACTATGGGCCTAGTGCCCATGGTCATGGGTTTTTAATATTTTTTATTAACAATAAAGAAAGGAAATATTTATAATAAAAGAATTTGATCTTTCAGGCCCCAGTCACTCAAACACTATTTAGTTATAGTGTTGTTTCATTGCTGGTTTTGGTCTTTTTTGTGCAATTTCATGACTGTTTTATGATGTAACATGTAGAAGATCATCAGTGTTACCTTTTAAGGAAGATAAAGAGACACGGACTGAGATTAGCTGAACTGCAAATTCCCCAAAATACCTAATTTCATAGACCTGTCACAAAGGGACAAGAGCTTGTCCGGTGGATACAACCTCCATAGCAACGCTGCCTCTCCCTCTAGTGCCTAATTATTGCTTTGAATTTATGCCATTTCATTGCTAAAGGAACGATCTATTGAGAACTCACCAAATTAAAGCCCCCACTGTGGGACTAGATCAACAGAGACAATGGAGAGTGGAGTGAATGAAAGCTCATTGAGCATATCAAACAAATATTTGATGAAATCACACAAGTCTGACTGTTTTGTTTGGTTTTCTTGTATTTTAAAAAGGTTCCAAACAGGAATTATCTTGTCTCAGTTTGCGGTTTTACACATGTGGCTGGAAGGGCCGAAACCTGTGGATTTAATAACAGACCACACACAAACACTGATGACGGGGCTTCAGGTGTGGATGAAGTTCTGGGACAAGGCAATGGGACGGCGAGAGGGGAGGTTCACATGCATTTGTTCATGCAGAGCAGCAGCTCCAGGCGCAGAGCAATGCGTGTGTGCCATCCGAGAGGAAGGATGCGGATGTAACGCGCCACGATGGGCGGCCGCAGGAGGTTCTGCACAGACGAGGAGCGGTCAGAGTTTCCATAAAACACCTGAGGACAGAGAAGAGAAAGGGCGGGACAGTCAACACTGACTTCAATGCTAACTGACACTGACTTAAAAAAATAAAGCTACTAATGCAGCCAATAATTCTGCTCATTTTTCAAAAAAATAACACACACAAAACACTGTTATGTGAGAACAACAGACAGAAATCCAAAACAGATTTAATTTACTGTAATACAAAATAAAAGCACTTTTTTTCTCGCTGTCGAGACGCTGAATCAGAAAATGTCTGCTGGTTTTACATTATAGATGACTTAAATAATTATTTTATTATCAGTGTGTTTGGGTTCAGCTGACCCTGTTGTTTCCAGTCTGGTCTTTGTAATAAATCCAGTTGAGTTTTTCATCCGTGCGGTACTGAACGCTGTACTTGGTGATCCACTCGTCAGCGTCACAGCGTCCCTGAGTGAGGATGCCCGACACCACCTTCACCTCCTGCAGGTCGATCTGCAGCCACTGACTGTTGTCCTGGAACTTCGACAGCCAGGCACACCTGGAGGAGAAACACAAACATGGGATTAAAAAGCGGTTCTTGCAGGAAGTAAATGATCAAAGAGTAAATGAACAAGATTCAGAACAGTTAAAGGCCGTGCATCATTGCTGCGGCATCGCGGATGAGCCTGAGGAACTTTGCTGCATGTCAGGCTAAATATACAAATATGTGCTGCATGCATATAAAGGATACATCTCCGTGTTTACATACTGACCCTTTTTTGTTCGTTTTGTTTTCCCCAAGAGGGTTGATAAATGAAGATTCAAGTGTTTTGCTGCTTAGTTGGCTTGTTTGTGCTTTGAAATTGGACTTAAAATGATATTTATTTATATCTAATATTCACTATTTTTTTTTAAGTTCTGGGGATTTGTTTTAAACATTGTCACTCTGTTTTGTGTTTCTCTTTATTAGGGGTGTAACACTATGTTTTAACAACAATATGATGTGTATCACGATACATAGTTGGTGATACAATACAAGAACAATATCGGCTCATTTAGAGCGATACAATATGATACGATTCAATGGCTATAAATCAATATTGTAATTTTTTTGCCAATTATAGAGGAAAAGAAAATGCCTATTTCTCTGCGGTGGTAGAGGAGGTAAAACACTGGAAAAGCCTAATACACTGAACTACACAAACATTCAGTACAAGGCCTCAATTCAATCAGTGTGGACGGCAAACGCCAACTGAAAATCTCTCATTCTCCCGACGATTCCCTGTCATAATCAACAATGACTGAAGAGACGCTGCTGATGCAATACATATGACCAGAACGTCAGAGAATGAACTGGAGTAACGTTTACAACTATTTAGTATTATAACTGCAAAAAAATACATCCACACAACGTTTGATGAGCTAAATACAAGGAACAAATTCTTAGTAACAATACAATGAATTTCTGCTTTGAAAAACAATTTTAGATTGATACAAATCACACAAAAGGGATGATTTGCCGTTTACCTAGCAATAAAGTTGGATCGTACATAAATCAATGCATCATTACACCCCTGCTCTTTACGCATTTAGTGCTCTCTAACGAGTCATTCACACCTGCCGAGAAAAAGCAGCATTTTGCTGCCTTCACTGATGAAACGTTTCAGGCCCGTTGCGTTTGTAATGTCATAGGGTTTTAAGTACATCTGTGCATCAAATCAGGCAGGTGATAAGGTGCTTAATGAAGGTCAGCAAGTTAAGTTAGTCTCTATATAGACAGAATGAAGCTCTCAGTTCTCTGTTCTGTTCTGTGGTTTTTAGAAAACTGCAAAAACAGCTTCAGATCATCCATTTCATTTGCAGTTAGCATATATGTTAGCATGGCCTGTCTTGTTTTCATTATAATGTTTTAAAGCAAGAACATATTGCATGTTAACCCCTCCAGCATAATGAGGGATGGGTTACATTTTCTCGGAGAGCGTTTTTCCTCACAGACGGCAGGTGTTCAGACATTTGTTCATCAGGCTCTTCTCACTGAGACGGGGCAGTCAATCATGTCTGACAACAAACAATCTTTTACAAGTTAAATAAAAGTATGTTCATTCATTACAAGAGATTTGAAATACATGCAGGCGTATAACCACCTACCCGAAGCCCTGACTGTTGAGCCGGGCCCTGCTCGGGAGCCACGAGGAGAACCAGCCGGTGTACTGCTCCTGGTTGGAGCAGGTGATCTGCTCTGGATTCACAGATCCGGCTTCGAAGCCCAGCGGCTTGTGGTACGGACACTCTGCGGGAGGATCAGAGACAACTGAGTGAATGAAATCTCCTTTGTCATTTCTGGTCATACTGTTTTTCACTCAAAGACCGCCCGGCTGCGCAAAATTTAAGGTCACCACAAACAGGCCAGCTGTTGAGCAGTGACACACTGAAATGTGACCAGTGATCATCATAAAGCCTTTCTACAGTCTCCATCCCTCCATCCTTTCCTCTCTCACCCCTGCTGACTCCCATCCTCACAAGCTCATTTGCATAAAGCCCCCACTGTCAGCAGGCCCAGTGTGACCCATATCCCATCCTAAAAGCCTTGAGTTTAAAGCTCCACAGTAAGAGATCAGCGATGTCCATTAGGGCGGCAGGTGGACAGATGGCCACGCTCTTCTCTCCACAGCTTTAGCTCTGCGTGGCTCCAACGTTTGGAACCGTCAATCTGCCCTCTTGCTTCAAATCACATGAGTGCACATCCTCTGTTGACTTAGTGAATATATGTTCTAAAAATATGAATGATCTGCACATGGGCGAGCTGTTTTCTCTAAAGTTTCAGGGATTGGTGAAGCAGAAACCTGCTGCGTTTTGTTTACTACTGGCTTACGCCTATCTGGCGCAGGGTCATATCCTGTCTAATCCCAGCATTACAACCCATACAGCCACAGCAGCACCTGTGTGAGGAAGCAGATAAGTGTTTACGTAACAGTGCAAGCAACTCTGAAGTCCTCTGGGAGGCTTTTTTATAACTACAACAAAATATATTTAGATGACCGAATTAATAGAAAAAATGAGTCTTGAAACACGAGGAGCTGAGGTGGAAAGAAGTTTGACGCTGAGCAGGAAAGTCTGTCTCACTCTTCAACGTGTAACGACACACAGATGAATCGATGCATAGATTTATGTTTCTTCAATCAAACTACATTGACAGGTAAACAGGAAATCATCCATCTGGTGTGACTTGTATCGATCCAAAAGTCGTTTTTCAAAGCAACAACTGATTGTATCGATACAAAGAATCAGTGCCTTGTGTTTAGCACATCAAACATTGTTATTTGGATGTATTTGTCTCACTTCTCACCATCTCACAATGGTAAATAATTGTAAACATTACTCCAGTTTATTCTCGGGCATGTGTATTGCCTCAGCAGTGTTGCTTCAGATAATGGCGGATCATGGCAGGGAGGCACCAGGAGAACTAGAGATTTTTGAGAGAGATTGAATTGAGGCCTTGTACTGAATGTTTGTGTAGTTCAGCGCATCAAGATTTTTCAGTGTTTCACCTCCTCTACCACTGCATGGAAATAGGCATTTTCCTTTCCTCTATTTTTGGCAAAAAAACATTACTATAATGATTTCTAGTCACTGAATCGTATCATTTTGCATCACTCTGAATGAGCCCATGTTGTTCTTGTATCATATCGCCGACCACGTAGCACGATACGCAACACGTCTTTGTTAAAACGTATCTGTACATCCCTGTTTCTCATCATCAGGTCCATGTCAGGTTATGACTGGTTTTTGTGACTGGGTGATTGGCACAGTCTATTAGGAGCTCCATAATCTGAGCATTAAGTTCTGAGACAATAATTATCTGCTGAACCAAATCACCTGTTGCCACGGTGTTTGTAGCTCAGTCTCCCTTCTTCTTTTTTTTCAAGCCTGATATGAATCATGTCTAATCTTTATATCTCAGGACCTGTAAAGGTGCCATTAGTCCTTTCTGTTTACCAAAGACACGCCACCTTGCTCTGATGGCTGATACAGCAGGTGCTCTTAAATGGGGCAGGTAAGCAACAACAACAACAACAAAAAAAAACAAAAACAGAAAATCCAGGAAGTCTCACTTGATGTAAAATGGTGCAGAAAATTAAAGAGAAAAGCAGAGGCATTTTGTTCTCAAGTAGTGTATCAGGGTTATCAGGGTCCCTGATGAATTGGAGAGATGACCTTGGCTTTGTTTTTGTTTTGTTTTTTTTAATTGTTGTCTGCATCTCTTTGATTCAGGCTTTGTCCACACAAACAATACCTGTTGGCAGGATTGTTGTATTGCTGGTTTTATCTTTTCTTGAAATGTTATATGTAGAACATCACCAGCATTATGAGCAGAGCAGATCTCTATATGCCCCAAAAAACATAATTTCATAGACCTGTCACAGAGGGAAAATGCTCTGCTTTTCATCGAGCCAGATTTCTTTTGTGTGTTGATCTCCGAAACAGATTTCCCTGCAAGAGATTTGGTGGGACTTTAAACCACATGGTGAGGCCTTAAAGTGGTCAGAAAAATGTACATTTCCATCTCCTGATGGATCTGATGATCCAAAGCTCTCTGCCAGCTACCACTGGACATTGTGGTGGGATTATTTTGTGAGTTGTTGTTTCAAAGGTTGAGAATGAACTTTCAGTTTCACTTAAGGGAATCTCTATCTGGATCCATGTGCCGGTCCAAGGCAAACTGTGAGATATTGAGCAAAAATCTGCCACATGTATCCCACGATTGTCTTTATATCTGTTTCTATTTTAATGCAGACTGAGATAAAGACCACATTTTCCATTATTGAATGGTGCATTTAGGGGATTATGCAGCCTGGGCGGACGTCTTTCTGTCTCTCTTCATGACTCCATCTGCATCATCTTCTCTGAGAATGTCCAGTGGAGCATGTCCACCCTGTGGCGTCAAATCTGGAGTCTAATGCACTCATGCATTACATTTGCACGTATGAGATTGTCTTACAATCTCACACGGACAAACACATTTGTGTAGCTATTCTTGTGAGGACACTCCTCGACATAATGCATTTCCCAGCACCTTACGCTAACCCCAACCATCAAAACTACCTACCCTAATCCCAAACCCTTATCCTAACTCTAACCTCAACTCAATTCTTATCCTTACTCTAGTACCAAGTCTTAACCCTCAAAAAACCCTTTGAAGGTCCGTCAGGGGGTGAGGACCAGCCAAAAGGTCCTCATTTTCCAAAAGAAATGTCCTCACCCCCATGGTTTAAAACTCAAATGACTAAGAACTGGTTCTCACATAGACAGCTGTACAAGTATACACACTTCCACACAGAGAGAGCAAAAATCCCTCTGTTTCACTGTGGAACTTTAGAAATTTGTCAATTGATCAATTAGTCTATCGACAGAAATTTACAAGCAACTGTTTGGACAGTTAATTAGAAGTTCAAATCCAGCAAAAGGCATAAAAATTTGAGTTTCAGTCCCTCAGATCTAAATATCTGTATCTTTACTTTGTCTTACATAAAGACAAATGTATGTAAAGTGACTTTCCTTGGATGAAATTAAACGATTCATTCATTATTTGAGAAGCTGTGTTGCAGATTAATTGATTGTAATTGATAATAAAAGTAATCTAGTTACAGACCCTCTGTGATGTTTGTTCTCAGTCACTCAAAGCTTGGCATACTTGTCAGAGTCAGTCAGGTTTTTTGCCATTTGCAGTAGTTACCACATTGGAAATGAGGTGCAAGAGCCCGTAAAACAGTGATACACACAAACAATTAAAAACAACACAATTTTTTTTTAAACACAGAATAAAAAGCACAGGTTTTTCTGTTTTTGTTTTTTTTTAAGAAAATAAAAAGAGACAATGCAGTTGCCATGCATGGACAGGTCCAACAATCAGCCCAGCTCAAGGATAAAGTGCGCAGTGATGCACTAATCAACGTGCTTGTGCATAAATGCAAAAATACAGTTATAATTTGCAAGTGCGTAAGTGACTTTTTAAGCGACAGAAAGTGCATGAATGACACATAAAGGACAGCTCGAACACTAACAGCTCCAACATTGTCAGCTCCAACATTAATGCTTGTTCTCTCTACATACTGCGCCAGGGAAGAAACTTTCTGCCAAGCAAGCGGTCAGGCAACAGCAACAAGACGACTGGCAGCAGGATGACGTGAAGCGTCACTGATAATGCCAGTAGCACGAGACAAAAGCCTAGAGCTGTAGAGATGCTCTAGAGCTGGCAGGTTGACACCGGTTGTCTTACGCGCTGGCACACGATTCTGTTCAAAGATTTTTTTTCTCCTGCACAGTGAGGTTGCCAAATCACACTGTAAAAGAGCTGGTGAGGATACTCTCAAATCAACAACTACAAACATTTGTGTACAATCTGGTCGTCTTTGGTGAAATCTCTCAGTTTTATCAAGAAGAAAAGCTGTTGCTGTTACAGGTATTTGAAAGTCTAATGACTCAGTTTGATCAAAATGACTAAATTTGTCAAACAGAAGTCTTATAAAAGATAAAGCTTGAACTCAGTTTTCAGACGGAGAACAATGTATTGGATGGTTTTTACTGCACCTGGCATGCAGTCCACTCCGCGCACCATGGAAGAGCCGATGGAAGAGCCGATGGGCGAAAACTCAGTTGGGGCTTGTCCTCCTTCACAGTCACATTTGCAGGACCTGCTGGTCCACGACTCAGACACTCCCTCCTCGTGAAACACACACAAACAATATTTAATGCACATAAACTCAAAAAAACCCTTATTTTAGAAAGCAGATGGTTTGCAAAATTAGATGTTAAAAGAATAATTTTATGGTTGACTGTAAAGAAATGTTGGAGCACAGAGGCTGAAGCTTCTTCTATGTCATCACAGCACATTTTTAGTGTTTTTTCAGTGAAAATCATTTGACCTGACAAATGTCAACTGAAGAGAGACAGCTAAACTCTAGTGTGACCGATCTAAAAGTGTCTTAAAACACCATCTGAACTGCTTTTTATGCAAATACTGCTGATTTTGACGCTCTACAATAAGAGGTAAATCCTCTCTGACGTGTTGCTGAGTTTTCTTCGTACCTCTTGAGCATGAATGCAGATGAACACTGTCCAGGCAGATGGAGAGAGAGACGAAACAAACACCCGCCAGCCGACGAAGTACAGAGGAGAGAAATTTAAGACTGTTAGGGCACAGTAGCCACACACAGCAAACAAAAAATGTGCATCAGTCTGTCAATTTGAACACATTAGTTAAATAGGTAAATAAATACAATACAGACAGAGAATCGATACATGAAAAAATCTGGATGATAATCTCAAAGATTACTGAGAAAATGTGCTATATATGTCCAATTCCCAGGAATCAGTGTGTCCTTTCAGAGTGTCTTTAACATGTTGTCCAGTTTGAGGTAGATTTTCAAATTCTAAATCACACAGATTGTGGGTTGACAAGAGTGTAAAGACTGAAATCATACCATTAGTTCCCAGAAGAAGGAGGACGGTCAGGAAAGGCTGCACGTTGAGAGCCATCATCTAACCTGCTCCAAACCAGACGAGACCGACTGTAGACTGAGCAGCCGAGCCAGCAGTGATAAAGAGGCTGGATTACAATAATCCACAGGACACTAATGGCCTTACCTAATGCTGTCCTTATCTGACAAAGCCCCTCCTACATCTGTTCACCCACCACCACCAACGACCACCAGCAGCATCGCTCATTCTCACGGCATGGCCACAGGGGTCAAAAGAGTCAAAAATCCTGCAGGAAAAAAACAAGAGCAAGTGTGTGGGTGTGTGTGTGTGTGTGTGTGTGTGTGTGTGTGTGTGTGTGTGAGA
>JAQLOL010000001.1:25374944-25385780 GCA_029783665.1 Naso thynnoides
TCTCTCTGCCTCAGCCAGTCTGAAATGACAAATGACTGCTAAATTAAAAAGGAACATAAATTAGAAAGTAAATGAGTTGACTGTAAAAATCTATGCTTAAAAAAGGAACAGGTAGCAACAGTTTACACCACCCATATTCAAAATCATTTGAATTATATAAACATAAAGCTATCCACATTAATAAAATCAAAAAAGGAAGGAAAGTGAATTCAGTGTCACACCTAAAAATCAAAAAACATAACCAAAGCTGTTGAGCTAAATGAGGAGGGGCGTTAAAGGTTTACAGCCAATCAAATGCTGCCTGCACAGTCAGTTAAAACATTTTGAAGTTCAGTTAACAGGAGATCTGCCGGCTCATCAGCAGGTCGGCACCCGGCAGACGACTGTGATTCCTGTACTGGACAGCAGGGCGGCGGCGCAACATTTCTGCCTCATAAATAAGGCACTGACAGTCCTCCACTGTTTGTTTGGTTTTTTTTAAATTAGAAACCACAACAGCTGTGCAGACAAGGACGATGAAGACGTGCCTCCAGCTGCAGTTCCTCTAACAGCCACTAGTTGCTGATTCCAAGACTGCACTGACATGTACGGAAAAGTCCCAACTTCTCTTTAAAATTCAAAATTAATCTTTTAGTACTACAAGAAGTTTGTTTTATTTTCCTCCTCTCATTGACTTGATTTTATTAAATGATGAGAATACTAAAGCTTAAAAAAAAAAACATTTTGGGAAACAGGCTCATTATCTTTTGTGTCAAGAGTTCGATGAGTAGATTAGTAACTCAAATGTCTGCAGCCAGCAGACAGTAAGCTAAGCTTAGCTTAGCATACAGAGACGGGCAACATTCAACCTGGCTCTTTCCAAAGGTAAGAACTGTAGCTTCTGATTTCTCACCACCGTTATCTTCAGCCTTAGTGTTGCATGTTCAAGATTTCAGCTTGTTTTTGGATACTTGTTGCATCTCTCGTCAGTTTTAACTTAAACCCTTAAGTTTTGTACACACACCACTTTTTTATTTAACAAGGTATTTTCATTCACACTGATGTTTCAACACTTCATGCAGATGCTTTTCCAAATTAATGTTGGCAAAAAACTGTATCACTTGCAATTGTAACAAACCAACATGAGGACCAAATCGTGTACGTGAAACTTTTAGTCTTCATGCTGAACTAAGCAAACCAGCTTCATGAGCCACGAAAGTTGTCTCGATCTTCTCATCAAACTCTGTTAGAAAGAAAAAATGAGCACATTTCCTAAAATATCTATTTTTTGAGGGTGTGTTTGATTGACTGACAGATGTTCCAGCCAATCCCAGTCAGCTGTGGTGGTTGCTCATTGCTGCCGATGTCACCTCTGTGCTCCAATCAGGGTTTTTTTTCTTTGATTAAATGTGGCGAGCAAAAAAACAAAAACAAAATCCAGAGTTTAATAACAGGTTCCGACAGAAGAGGTCCAAGCATTAGACGTCCCAGATTTTACGAACATGTTTTCTTACAGTCAGTTCACGCTGGCAGGCCTCTGCAGAATTCTCTGGGCCTGTGAAGCTTCTTTTACACAACAGCGTTGTGACCTTAAGCCGAGCAAACAGCCGGATTTTCCAAAAAGTAGCTCAAATAAAAAAACAAAAAACAAACTCAGTGATGAGTTTTACAGTCAGTAAACAAAAACTGTCCGGATTCACAGAGGGCGTGTCTACATGTCAGAACTAATAGCTTTTGATTGATCCTTGCATTTCGGGTGCAAGTGTACCATTGGCTGGGTGATCTGAGAGGGCGGGCCATCAGGAAGAGACCACCTGGACGTAGTTGGCGGGATAGAGGCCGACCTGGCCGCTGCTCAGCCGTCCTTTACACCAGCCCTGCTCGTCCTCCTCCCCCAGCTTCAGCAGCTCCTCGCCTGCAGGGGGCAGAGTGCAGAGTCAGCTTTTTTCACACGTTAGGTTAAAAAAACTGCAAGTACAACAACTATTCCAAAGATGATGGGACACAGAACTGACACTGAAAAGAGTACAAAGGCAAAATATTTAGGTTTTACCTTAACTACTGTATTGATTTCATGAAACTACATGCATGTTCTGTGTTTAACAAGTTGGGACGGGGGGGTGTCTAAAAGACTGCTCCAAAAAAAACACCTGTTTGTAATATTCCACAGGTCAACAGGTTTAGGACTGCATATGAGAGGAGCATCTCCAAATGGTTCGCTCATTCACAAGCAGGGATGAAGTGAGGTACACCACTTGGTGAACACGAGTGTAAAAAGGATGTTGCTACATGGGTTCAGGAACGCTCACTGTCACTAAACACAGTTTGTCGCACAATGAGCTCTGCTTTTTATCACAGCATCCAACCTTTTTGGGATGAGGTCTGTACATGCGTGCTTTCATGATGCAGAGGAAGAGGCTAACTGTCTGTCTGCATCAGTCGTCTGCTTCACGCTCAGGCTAAGCAGAGCTCAGCTTGGCTAAGCTTTTCCAAACTAAGGTCTCTCCCCCTGTGGCCCCATCAGGTCCCATTAACTCCTTGTGACTCTAAACGCGGCACGAGAGCCAGCAGAGGACGGACTAAAGCTCCGGAGAGTCATTCTGGTTAACCACGGCCGACCAGGTCGACATCACAAGTGAAGCAACGTCCAGAGCGTCCAGATTTATTGTGTTGATTATTTATCGTCTTTGTTTGTCTTGTCATATGTATCCATGTCACAGTGTTGTTCGATGCGATGCAGTTTATTCTTGCACTATGTGCCCACAATGAATTTCCCTTTGAGGACAATAAAGTATATCTTATTTCATCTGAGAGAACTATCTCCAACTGGGAAACCAATTTTTCTTGTAAACACTTCAAACTGTATTGTGAAGTCATTTTTAAAAAAGAGTGACTCGACATCACTTACCTGACAAATGAATGAATAATGTAAATGCTTGAGAACTGTGTGCTTTCTAATACAAGGGATCTTGATAGACAGATGTGGAAAAAATGCAGCAGATCAGGAGGATAAAACCTGAGTTCTTTAGTGAGAAAAGGTTGAGTATTTAAGTTTTTCTTCTTCAACTAAAATAAGTTATTTCATCAAAATAAAAGCTTAAGTCTCTAGACTCTAAATGCTTTTATTTCCATACAGACATCAGCACTTAGAGATGATGTCAAGCTGCTCACACTTCACATCTGTCACAGCTGCACACACATCATGCAGTGAGCTGCAGCAGAAACACACACTTCTCGTGTTATCAGCGATCTTTACATTTAAAATTTTTGCAACGATCCACTTCAAGTCACAGAAATAATCCAGCTTTGAATTCTAAATTAGAGCACACATATTTTTCAAAGATGGAAAAAAAAACATTGGAAGTGTTGAGAGAAGTTTGAAATTTGCATCAGTTTACCAAGTTGCATCTTGATCTGAACACGTACTTTCGTTTGCAGCAGCTTTTTAAAAATTAAGTTTTATTAACCTGCTGCAGTGGGAAAGTTCTTTTTGTTCATTTAAGTGAAGCTGAGATGTTTCTGTGACTCATTAGAAGCTCAACAATTCACAGCAGTGACGGACATGCAGACTCAGGTAAGATGTAACAGGTGTGATTGATGGGTGTGTGGCCCCACAGCGTTACAGTCTTACTGCAGTTGATCATCAGTCCTCATGTGTTTGACATGAGTGTGTGTTTGTGTGCAAAATTTTTCAAACAAGGCATCACAGGTGAACAAAAAAAATTAAAATCTGGCGTTTTAAAGCAACGATATGTAATTTCACTGCAACCCACGACCTCGAAAAACGAAGCTTAACGATGAACATTAATATGTCGCACAAAACAGTGATTTTAGTAAAAGCAAGTCATATTTTATTTAGAAAATGTCCTCTGGTTTTCCCTCTGACGTCCTTCCATTGCTCTGTCTGCAGCCTTTTATTTAGCGGAGCCGTAACGATCAACTACCCACTGCTGCTGCTGCAGCTTCGGTCTGCAGGCAGCCTACATGTTGCTTTCAGGAACCTCCGTGAATCAGAGTGTTGAGGCAGAGCAGCCGTGGGACATCAGAGGGAAAACCAGAGGACATTTTCTCATTAAAATATGACCCAGTTTTACAAAAATTACTGTTTTGTGCGACATATAAACATGCATCATTAAGTTTCATTTCTGAAGCCACAGGTCGCGGTCAAAGTTACATACTGTTGCTTTTGGAAATTTTCAGTGAAATATAAACTTTTGTTTTGATATTTTGTTCACGACAGTGGTAATTTCAGAAAAATGTGCAAATGAGTTACATGATGATAGAAAAGATTCGGTCAGACTGATGTTTCACAAGTTTTTACATTACAAGAAATACATTTGGGCTAGATGGGGACGTTTAAAGTGACAAACGGAATTCTACGTAGATGAGAAAAAACATTCTTCAATATTCAGGTACAAATAAGCGTTACGAAAAAAGACAATTAATAAAGCACATGTAGCAAAATACAAAGTATCAACTTCTTAGTAAACACTACTTTAAATAGTGTTTGCACTTGTTTGAAACTGTTGTTTATAAAGTTGTGCTGTGCAGAATTTTTTATTAAGTTGCTTTTATGCTTTTTTGGTAGTATTTATTTGTACTGATTGTATTTTATGTACATACACAAACCCACTGAAAGAAGCCGAGAGTTGGTGTTGCTTTTTACTGTTCTTGACTTGTTAAAACCAAAACGGAATTATCTTGTTATGACCATGTTTAAAGTTTTCACACGGTCACTTCTTTGCACATTTTATGAAACCACGGCCATCATTAAAATAAAACTTAAATCAACATTGTCCCTGTGATGCCTCTCCTCTATAAGCATTAGTAAGTGTTAATACCTGCTTTAAAGCTGATCTCATCGGACTCCTGGCCCGAGTAATCATACAGCGCTCGGACTCGCACCCCCTCTACCTGATCCTCCTCGTCCTCCTCCGTCTCCCCGACGCCATTCACAGCCAAAACCTTCTTAGAACTTTCGTCGTCAGACCAGTCAGATGAATAATCTTTCACCCTGAGAGGAGAAGATTGAGAGAGACAGAGAGTCAAACAGAAACAAACACACAGAGGGTAAATTTAATTTATCGGTGGAATGCTCCCATATGATATTGGTATCGGTATCGGCCCCGATATTTACTAAATAGCTAGACTGGGTATCGGTGACAATGAATCCGATCTATAAAGCTGATCTATTCACTTTGATTCTATGTGTGCAGAGGACATTATGTCATGTATTTCCTGTGACTATTCTCCTTCAAAATAAAAGTCAACTCACGTTTCGCTAGTTAAATGCTTTTAATGTGAAGCTGCAGCTGTAGGAAATTTTCAGTTTACATTAGCAGTAACTTAACACAGTGCTTTTTCAGATTTAATTTTACATTTTCCTGTATTTTACTTTTCAGATTGCTGTTTCACTATATAAGGTATTCTATTTTTTTTTTTATTTAACTAAAATATTGCACCTTAAGTTTTAAAGGAATTGTTATTTATTCTTCAAATTATGCATGTTGAAAGTGGATTCATGCCTGAATGTCATATTTCTAATAATATTCCACTTGTCTTAGAATTTATTATTTTATTCAGTGCCCAAATGACATTTTTCCTCCATCCTTTAATTTAGAGTAATTATTAGATTTTTTTGTAATCCCTCATAATGGGCACATAAAATTGGCTTTTAATTCACATTTAATATTTATTAAGACTTCCAAAGCGTCGAAACCTGATGTCATATACAAGAAGTACTCTGTGTGCAGCTGACGCTGTGACATGTGACCAGTATTAATATTTCTTGGTGGAATTACTCCCTGTTTCATCTGCAGAAAACCTTCTTTTCTCCAAGAACACACAAGGCAAACAGCTTTACTGAGTCTACAAGGTTTGGACATTTTTCAAACACATGTAGTCAGTGCTTGTTTTTAGCTGAGGGATGTTGGTGTGTTTGTAAACCATCAGTAACAGCAAACATGGAGATGTGATGGGATTAGATAAAGAAGTACAGCAAATTGCTTTTTGCCAAGTATCTTCCGCTTTTGAGGAAATCTGCTGAGAGAGGGCAGTGAACAGCAGCTAAATCCAGCAGCATAGTCTCTTACACACACACACACACATACACACAGAGAGAGAGAGAGCTTTCGTGCTACTAATTAAAGTGTGTTATGCACAAGATGTTAAGTCCTCAGGGGGACTGCATGGTAACAAACTAAACTACCTGCTGCTTCTCTGCTTTTGTCTGTCAGACTCAAACACACTCAAGAAAACAGTGTCAAAAATAAAAACCAGGCATCGAGTCCTGTAGTCCTGTAATCTAACATGGCGTAATGATGATGATTTGTCTGCAGCAGACGTGGGGGCGTGTCCTCCTACCTGCCAGTATCAGTGGTGATGGGACTCGGTGGGACGTCGTCTCCACCCGAGGACACAATGTTGGTGAGCGTGACCACGTTGTTCTCAGAGTGCGCGCTTCGCTCCTTCCTGCTGATGGTGCGACTCGTCTCCGGAGACCACTCCTGCACTCACACACAGACAAATACACAAAATAACTGCTTCTACAAATATTAAGATGTTGTGAAAATGTTAAATGGAACTGAATGATATTTAACATTTAACCAAAGTTGTGATGCTGCTACGACAATAAATGTTTGTTTGTTTTTTTTGTCTAAGTTGCCAGTAATTGAAGAGTGTCATCTTGTGGTACATAATCAATGGATCACACCACATCCAGACAAAAAACAAACACAGACACATTTTGCAGTAATAACAAGCTGCTGACAGAAGTGGGAGGCCGTGGACACAGTTGCTGGTATTTGCAGAAGCTCCACACTATGAGCACTACACAGGACGTGTGTGTGTGAGTGTAAGTGAGCCAAATGTCCTCACAGGTAAACAATTAACACGACGACTGCATCGTCTGTTCTTCATCATCATTTCCCTGCTCCTCACTCTACAAAGGCTTCCTTTTTAAGGTATAAGAATGTAGCAGAGGAGTTCATGAGTTATGAATGAATAAACTGAGTCAACAGAGATTACTCAGAAGTGGAGAAACACAAATGTTCATGTTCGTGTGTGTTCTTGTGTGTGTGCGTGTGTGTGGTGGGACAAAGGCTCTCTGTCTGCGTGTCAGCAGCATTATGGGAGCACCAGGAGATTCCTCAGAGGACAGAAGACATTCATTTCTTCCTGCCAACATCGCTCCTTATTTTTCCATCCAGGAAAAACTTGGAAGCTAAACAGAGTTCACGTTGTTGAAACAGGAAGGAGCCTCACAGTTTACAACGATGAAAAAATGTAAAGACACCGACAAATCTCCTTTAAAGTGAAGGAGATTATAAACCATTTACAAACGGTTTATAAAAAACTATTTGTTTTGAAATCAGTTTCCAATAAACTCTGAAACTCACAACATATTTACTTCCTGATCTCTGCACGAGTCTGAAAACAAACACAATAACGGCCCACTTTTCACAAAGAAGCCACCTCAGTGCTACACTGAAGGCTCACCAATTCTCCACCTTTGTTAATTTACACAGAACTGAGCAGCGCGTCTTTAAGCTGCTCCAGTGATACAACGAGCTGTAGTTTCGGATTAAAAGAAGACGTGACCGCTGTGACGTCTGACAAGATCAGCCTCCCCTGTTAAGAAAAATGCCCACATGTATCACAGTTAAATAAGCAATTACACTGCATAAAAACAGTTAGAAAATTCTATCACAATTATCAAAAGTCGTCTGGTACAGGCCCATAGGCAATTTTGCCATGTTCACGTTTTATTTTTTTTATAAAAGATGAAAAAAAAAAGACGTGCTGTAGTTTTCCACAGAGGTGCAGTTCAGCCGGCTGTTGTCCACCGGACTTTTTTGCCTCTTTCCACAGCAGTGCGCTAGTGAGAGTGAAACTTGAGTTCGTTAGCTTATTCCTTTATTTCTTTAATAAATCTCAGTTTAACAGAGAAAAAGATTTGTACGGGAATAAAATTCATTTCCCAGTTATGAATTTTTCCTAAACGTTGATGCTATCACATCCCCTGTACACAGCATCACCCCTACCACAATCGGTTAAAGAAGTGATTACACTGCAAAAAATGGTAGAAAAACTCAGACAATAATGTTAAAAAAAAAAAAGTCATAAATGTCCATTCTTTCACAATTTTGTTTCTTTCGAGTTTATCTCTCCTCTGTTAAGATAAAGGCCCCTAACAATTGTATAATAATAACAATAATAATACATTTTATTTAAAAGCCATAAATGGGTAAACCATCAGGCTTACCCATTTACACAAACGCCGGCTCGCCTCTGATGGTTAAAAAGAAACTAACATTGTAGATTTGAATGTTCATTTATGTTTTATCAATAACTATCACTCCCATTAGTGAAGGCTGCTGCATGAACACATTATAAATCACAATATCGTTGTATTAATATGACATATTTCAGTACAAGTTATGACTATTTTACAAGCAGAGCAAAATAATAAACACTTAACATTTAAGCTTGACAAAACCTTGACAGGGAGGTTCCTCTATTTAGAGAAGACATGAATGTTGTACTGTTTGGAAAAAATTGGGAACTTAAGCTTTTGGAATCTGTAAACCAGTTGTTTGTTGTCCACACTATGTTCTGTGCATTTTAAAGCATTCTGAAAATGAAGTCTAACAAACGTAAACTTTATAATGACAAGAGCAAGTTGTGGTCTAAGTCCACAATAACATGTTTGATCCTGCTGGAAAGGGAGAAATTTCAAAATTTCCGATGACACTTAGCGCACCACGATTTAACACACAGTTTCCCCATTTCTCTGGGAAATAGGCAGTCATTTTTTACATTTTATCTGAATTCTGAATCTGTAAGATCCCGTAGGAAACATACTTTTCAAATCAGCTTATAGATTCCTGGGGACAAGATTTACACCTAATGAGCATCTGAACACGTTGCTGCTTACACACAGAGGTCAGTGTAGACAAGTGTTTACAATAAAGCAAAGCAGACTGACCACTCAAAGTGTGGCTAAAGCTTTAGACAGCAGCGATGTTGTCAGAACATAGCTGAATTGGCTAATATTAGCATGTTTAACTCAAGTAAATACAAGTGTAAAACAGCACATATGAGCCTGTGGAGAGGTTAGGGAAGACAGGTTGCAATTTTCTTTATTTTGTCTTTAATATGTAAAGAAGCAAAAAACAAAGTTTGGCAAATAATAACTAATTAGAATTTCAGTAACTTCTCATTTGGCAACAAAATATACTATTTATTAAGCCCAATGAGCTAAAACTATTGCAGTCAAATACAACAATCCTGCAAGACATCCTGAAGGTTCGTAGAAAGTAGCTTGAGCTGGTGTTGAACTGCTTTGCTGTGTTGCTATGATTTTGTTTTCCATCATTGATCCAATCCTCTTCTTTGGTATTTACACCATTCATCTGACTTATTATTTGATAAAGAAACCGCTTAATCAATTCCAATTTGCTCTGCTTAGCTGTCAAAACACGAGGGAGTTGGTTTTGTTAACATCTGCTTCCTTGTGCCTATACAACCTGTGCTCAGGCTCCTTTCCTGTAGTCGGTTTAAATATAATGAACAACAAAAGCTGCTCTGAACTGACATGCCGCAGCTTGACAGGCTTTGTTTTAACACAGCCAGAATAACCTTTACTGAAGGAGCAGACGCTCCACAGTTTGAATGAGCTGCAGTGTGTTTGCTGCTGTGTGACACAAATGGAAAGATGAGATACAAAATCTTCACACGGACTTCTTGTGGTCCAGTTTCTGTATTTTTAGGTATTATATGTCAGCTCTTCTTCATGATTTGTAATTTGAGGATCCAGATCTGAAGCAGTACACACACACACACACACACACACACACACTCAGTGTGTAGCTGCCAAAAATGGAAAAGTGGAGGGTGGGAGGGAGGAATCCAGATGATTGTATCTCTATTATGACTTGACAATTGGGTCTGGGGATCTTTTCACAGACAGAAAAAAGGACAAAACAATGATTCCTTCATTACGAATTACATTCAGTGAACAGGGTGTGGAAATACTTGCGTGTAACTGATCACAATCAGTTATATCATCCTCAGGCTGGTTCACAAAACCTCTCGGGAAATGAAAGAACTTGGCTCAACAAAGAACAGATGAGCAGATGTTTCACTCCTCTTCTATTTTTCACTTTGAGATAAGGTGTTTAAGTATTTGACTGTAACTGTGTAAACACAAACACAGTACAAAAACATTTGAAAATGTTATCGCTGCCTCAGTTCTTATCAGCTTCAAAAAAAGCTCTTCATTGTGTTTTAATCTGAAGAAGCCAACCGGAAAGTCTGTGCTGGAGCCCTAAAGCATGAAACTAAACTCTTCATGGTTGAGGGCTCCTCCTGTACAGCAGAAATAATAAGAAGACAATCCTGAAAAAGAAACCAAGATAAGAAAATCTGAAGAGCACATCGAAAAACTGTCATTGTGACATTTGCACTCAAGGAATAGTTTGGTATTTTCAGAAATAGAAGCCTATGCGCTCTCTTGTGCCAACTCAGATAAAAAGATCAAACTGCTTTCATCTTACAGTAAATATGAGGCTACAACCATGAAACTGTTAGCTTGTCTTAGCTTAGCATGGCATAGCATATCATACAGACTGGAAATATGTGGAAACAGGGAACAATAATCGTTTCTACTTTTGCTTCCAAGAATCTCTGTCCTATCTGTAAATATTTGTTTGTCCTCAGCGGTCAGCCTGCAAGAAAATCTGTATATTTCCATCAAAGACAAACCTGCATGTGTGTGTGTGTGTGTGTGTGTGTGTGTGTGTGTGTGTGTGTGTTCCAACATTCATGACCCTACTCAGAGCTCTCAGTAACACAACA
>JAQLOL010000001.1:25395172-25408181 GCA_029783665.1 Naso thynnoides
CACACACACACACACACACACACACACACACACACACACACACACACACACACACACACACACACACACACACCTTCAAGGACTTCAGATGTTTTTGTTTGTTTTGTTTTTGGGGTGGGGGGATACAAGTAGGAGAGTATGTATGTGTGGAACATAATGGCCAATTACACAGGTGAAACATTATGTGCGAGAGAGGATTTTAGATTTCGGCCAACATTTCCGAGTTTGATTTATACAATAGATACACGACATACAGACAATAGATGACTTCTTCCTCTTTACTATATATTAAGAGATCAGGCATTAATATGCAGTTTTGGTAAATGGTAAATAAACTGTATTTATATAGCACTGCTCTAGTCCTTCAGCTATTCAAAGCATTACAACACAAGTCAGCATTCACCCATTCACACACAAAGTCACACACTAACAGGAAGGTAGCTTTTCTACGAAGAGCTAATCTGCCCATCAGGGCACCCATACAAACACGTTCACACAGCCATCTGGAGTGATTTGGGGTTCAGTATCTTGCCCAAGAACACTTTGACATGTAAACCAGAGGAGCTGGAGGTGGACCACCAACATTTTGATCAGATGGCAAAGCTCTCTAACTATGGAGCTACAAGCAATATTACAACTGTCATTAAAATGCAACATAGCTGTTTCCTTTCACTAATCTCTAAAATGCCACAACATCATGATGTATTTCAAACAAGCAGGAGTCCAGCAGGGACAAGGACTGCAAATTAGCCACAGCTAGAGGCCCAATATACATACGGCATCAGCTGCACTTTAATTTGCTGTAACAATCCTTACGTGTATTGTCCCTATCAAATAAACTGATAAATACATAAATAAACAAACAGAATTCACTAACATGCTTGCCCAGATGTTGGACAGGAACTTCAGAGGTAAAATGCTGGTTTGGTGGAAAGAAGCAGGGATCAAGATGTTCAGTTAAAGAAAAAGTTTGACATTTGCCGTCTTGCCAAGAGTAACATGAAGAGATTGATATCTTACTCGTGTCTGTTTATTATAGCATGAAGCTAGAGACTGGAAAACGAGGGAAAATGCTCTCCTTGCTCTGTGCAAGGGAAACAAAAGGCACTTTACAGAAGCTCTAGAGTTCAAAAGTAGGCGTTATATATTGTGTGATGAATGTTAAAAAAAAAAAAAAAATTATGGGAGGTAATAACCTGCATCGTTTCCTTACAAGAAACCATCTCTTACACAGCATTTACACATTTTCTGTCTTGCAGATTGACCAAATGAAATATATGTTAATGAATAAGATCTATACTTGCTTGAAAACCAATATCATTACATTTTAACAGAGCCATGCTAGCTGTTTCCCCTTGTTTTCAATCTTCACGCTAAGCTAAGCTAAATGGCCCTTGTTGGTAGCCTCATATGTACCGCTCAAACTTGGAGACCTATTTTTATTGAGCTGTTTGGATTTAACTAAAAACATATGCGTCAATATGGCATCAATGTGTCAACATGTTTCATTTCCATGTAGTCTATAAACCATCTGAAAGCATCCCAAAGCCACAGGTTGATCCTAGATGCAAAACTGGGCAGCAGACTGTCAGGCCTGACCGACAGAGAACAGAACGACTGTTCAAAGAGGGTAGAAGGGATGGAAGAGTGAGAAATGAGAGTGAAAGCTGTGACGGATTAGCAAGGAGATGAAGGAAGTGCAGGTGAACCCCGAATATCATCAGCCAATTTCATGGCAGTCCAGCAAGTAGTTGCAGAGAGATTTAAATTTGTAACCTAAAATGATTTTGGAAATGGAGACAGATGTTAAAACACAGCAGGACCACAAGAAAGAGGAAGATAGTGAAACACTACAGCATCTTCTACTGTGGTTTCTCTCACGCGGTAATAAAGGACAGCTTCAAGGCCATGTGGAGCTGGTTTGAGAGCTCATATTAATGGAGACTTGCATGTAGTGCACTAAATATGGATACACCGGCCACAAGAAAAAAAGTCAGATATCAAATGACGTTAGCAAAAGAATTCTACACCTCTGCTATTCTTTGTGCTGTGTGTACTGAGGTGTGGCTGACTCACCACAGACCTCCGTCACTTTATCTTGTAGGTCTGTATTTTAACCTTTTAGGCATCAAATGCACTTGGTAACAGGAAACTGATGTTCACATTTCACATTTTTTGGTGATTCAAATAGATCAGCTGTTGTGCTCAATGAGGACTATAGGAACAACTGAGCTAATCAGAGCTTTTAAGGGAAAAAAGGGGACCTTATCTTCCATCTTTGCCTAGAAAATGCAAACATCTACAAAAAGGCCACAGGCAGTGGCTTAGGTTGACTTACAAAACCCAATTTAAAAAAGCAACAACTTTTATATTTGCCCATTTTTCGTCAATCCAAATGATAAAGTTTAAACAATCCCAACAGAAAGTCAAACATCAGGCTAGCAGCTCTGAGAGGCTGTACTTGGGCATAGCAGTGCTTTGAGCCAAGTGCTAATGTCTCTGTTGATGGCAACGGACAAAAAAAGAAAAAAAAAAAAAGGATCTCGAGATATTAGGGTTCAACCTCTGGGCACCATGAACATCTGTACTAAATTTTAGGTCAAGTAGTTGTGGCGGTTTCAGTCAGGTGGGTAAACAGACCTACAGTGCCGTTCATGACACGATGATATGTGACTCGCTACTGATTGACTCAGGTTAAACAACAGCAATGGCAAACATGAATACTATACCAGACTGAGAAATGGAACGACAAACAGAACTGCAACTCAATCTAAAAACCCTCACTGTGGCTCTGAGAAGTTTGTATTTTGTTTCTTCATGGCTGTATGATGCCTTCAAAGAGGGTTGTGTTTACCATGTTAACAAGAAGAGACCAGACGAAGAACCCCCTCTTGTGGAATTCACAACATTGTAAGTCAAGTTTATCAGAAAGCTTCGAGTTTACTAATTGTGACGTGCTTGCTGACATTTTCAGAAATAGCCGAGCCTGTACTGACCCATACAGGACCAAAAGGAGCTATGGCAAGTGTAGAATAGTTGTTAGACTAGATGCAAATTGTCACCTTTGTTGTCTTTCGTTCCTTCGCGTGGCATATAAACACAAACTAATTACTGTTAATGTGACATTTGAGAGCCAGGAGGAAAACAAGTGATCTTTTGGCATCCATATTATAATTGCCTAGCAACTACGTTCTCATGCCGTTACCACTTGTACGCTAACCTTTCCTATACGAGACTTCACAAGTTCTATTTGAAGGTCGAAATAATCAGCCTGGACTCACCATGGATCTGATTTGATACTGTATGACATTCTTCTGTGCCTTTAAACTGTTTTATTGGTAGAGTTGTTCTGATACAGATACCGGTATCCAAGAATGCTGCCGATACCGAAAAAATGCTGGTCTCCACATCGGCAAGTATACCAGTCTGTTACCTATCAGATACCATGTTATTTGTTAGCTGCAAAATGTTACCCATCTACTTTCCAATTAGCTCAGTTAGCTCTGACTGATGTTACATCGATTTTTCTTTGCCACTTCAAAACAGTACTCGGAAGTGACGCAGTGCTGCCACTGGTAACGACTATTTTTAAGAGCAGCGAGGAAGAAGAGAAAGAGCTATCAGAGCTAGCAAAATGTCTGCATTCAGTAATATGTAACAACGGAAAGTCAAAGGAGATGTGTAAGGAATTCAGATCAGTACTCGCTATCGGCCCACAAGTTTGGGTATCAAAATCAGTGAGGAAAAAATGGTATCGGATCATGTCTTTTTATTAGTGTGTGCTTAACACTTTCTCAACACTACAACTAAATATATTATATGTTGTGTTATGTCTTCATTAAGCTTTATAGCTCTGTCAGAAGTAGCAAATGTAGCAGTTTACTGGCAAAGCAATGATTTTTGGGACATACAGTTGGTTCAACACTGGAGAGGTGGATAATGCTGAAGGAACTGCAGAGAAGTTTCTCCTGAAGTACTGATGTTTTATTACTATTTAGCTGTTGTCACTGGGAAGTCCAAGTGAATTCATTGCAACTGCTGTGAAGGTTAACCTTTTAAAATTTACAGAAAAGAGTGTCGAACCTGCATCTCTCAAGGTTCTGCTTGTGAAAAACTGTGTTAGTTAAGACCTTTAAAGCTGCAAATCAGCAGCAGATTTGTTGTAGTTCAAACTAAAACAGCAAACATCATTATCTCTATTCCCAGTTTAACACCACTGACTGGATTCTAAATGACAAACACATGGGAGAACCACGAGCTGTTTCAGTCACTTCCCATTCAATGTAAAGTATGATTTACCTCACTACTTATGTCTTATTTTAATTACAGCTAAATTAAAAACATCCACAGTCAGTTCACAAGCACAAGAGAATCAAAGACATGAAATCCTGTCAATCAAATCATTCAAAAACCCAAATCAGAGATATCTGCATCCAAAACAGGCCTGCCAAAGAGGAGGGTGATGGCCGGGAGACAGAGACAGTCATAGTGAGACAGGAGGAGATTCTGCTTGTTGGTTTATAGAGAAATGGGTCAGGCCAGCGAGGAGGAGGAGGAGGAGGAGGGGAGAGAGCAGCTGAGGGAGGGATGAGGAGGAGGCAGGCCCAGACCTCATAAGCTCCCCTGGAAAACTCGCAGCCATTAATCTGATTAATGTACACCAACAGTTTCCCCGTAGCCAGGCTCTGTCTATATGCTTTAACATATCAAGCACATAGAGGCCTCCACAAGAATTTGTCTGTAAGCTTCTCTGTGGCAGCGCGACTGCATTCCAGCAGAGTCACAGTGTGTAAGTCCACATCAGGGCCTGGAAGCTTCAAACATCTATAAACAGAAGTGTTTTTTGGGATCTCTCTCTTTCTTTCTTTCTTTTTTTTTTTTTTTTTGGTGTTCCAGCTGCTACTACTCTGCCAACAGCTGGCCTCAGAGACAGCTGTGTACCAGAGAGCACTGGTGTGTCTCTTTCCAAAATGAGAGACTCACTGTTTTAGAAAAGAAAATGATAACCATGCTCACAACGATGATTGCTGTTGGCAAAAATAAACCGCTTCGTGGGTTACTCTGCAAGCCGCCATCATGCTCTCTTTTGATAAATAACCATATTATCCTTGAAATGGCAACTGGAGTAATTAAGGAAGGTACATCTATCTTCTGGGACGAATCAGCGCTGGATGAGCTCGCCCACAAGCTGTTTAATTAGCCTTGTTTCCATGTTACAACCCAACGCTGTGAGGGGCTTTGCTGGAGCTGAAGCTTCACTAAAATGCCAACAGGACTTGATTCTCGCTGCTGTTCAGGCCTCTGTGGCGTCACAGCTGCCAAGTTACACACACATGCTGAGTGAGGAGTGAAGACTATGAGAATGTAAGAGGGAAGAAGTCCTCCCATCGTCACAGCCAGCAGCTTTACATGTTATGCTAATGTCAAACAGCAGACGCTAAACTACTCCCTAAGGTTTTACACTATTAAGGAACACCAGAGAGGGATATTAAAAAAATGTGACAATATGCATCACCGAGCTGAAAAATGGATCATGCCTTTCACCAAATTTAGTTGGTTAAGACATCCACAAAGGTCAACACACATTAACAGCCTGAGAGTGAAATTAAAAGTCATCCATTAACACATGAAAAATTAAAAATGATGATAAGCTCTCAGCCTAAAAATATGTCCTGCACAAACAGGACAGAGGAAGATTAAAGCTTAAAAGAGTCATCCAACATTTTGTGAAACAAGCTAAGGGTATTTCCTTTCTTTGTGTTTTTTACTTCAGAGATGTCATCTGGTTTACAAAAAGAAAACAAATTGAGATACTGAGAGAATTAAAAATGGCTGTCAGCATCAGGAAATGCAAGCAGAAACAGTTGCGGGAAGTCGATGCAAACCAAAACGCTGGATGCAAAACATAGTAAACAATTCCATAGCAACAAACAAAAGCAGCACGTTGAATGTTACAATACCATTATTAGATAACAGGTGCCGCAAAAGCCTAATAATCTACAGTAAGTACACAACAGGAGTAGCACACAAACCACATGTTGCACAGATCAAAACAAGGCAGCTGTGTTGAAGAGCAGAGCGCAGCGTGTCAGCAGAACTTACCTTATCAGAGATGAAAAATAGAGGCGGACAGATGTCCAAGCAGAAGACAGTCTTTGTCTCCGCGGGCCTGAGAGACAGAGAGTGACAGACGGAGAGAGGAAGATCCCTCGGGAGCAAAGAGAGACACAGAGACGTTTGTTAGACAGCGGAGCAGCATGCAGTTAGAAACCCCTGCAGACCAGCAGCGTTCGGACGAGCTGCTCATTTTAAGGCTCACTGGTGGTTGGAAGGGTTAGAAGGTGGCACATTCTGGGAGTCGCAGTGAAATGCCGCACATGGAGCCTGTTGTGGAAGGCTAATGAAACAAACAGACACCAGCAGCTCCGATATGTGAGGTCAGAGCGGTTAGCTCGCACCTCTAAAATTACCCGCCTGGGCAACGAGTTGAGACGCGAGTGTCAGGTTTTAAAGATGAGATTTTATAAGTTACTTCAAATCACTTGTGATCATGATCAAAGAGAAATCATGCTGTTTCAGATTTTTAAATGTCTTCTTGTGATCTTATCTTATGTTTACAATGAGTGATCTGTCACATTAAAGGGATATCCTGGAATTTTGACATATGGCCTCATTGTCTACCAACCCAGCCCTATTCCTACGGATAGAGACCAATTCGGCTAACTGCATGCAGTACGAGGTTTGGTAGGCTTGCTTTGCCGCTAAAGATAATAGTAATGCTAATGCTAAGGCACATGCAAGTCTAGGGACCCAACAGTAGCCACTACCAAACTCTGATTAAACACTCTACAGTGCACCCAAAGAAAGTTGAATATGACGACAGTCTATAGAGGCGAATTTGTGTGTTTGTAGAATAATTTTGTAGTTTATAGAATATTTAGCCCAAATCAGAGCCACGAATTAACCTCTTAACATCCACCTTTGCTATGGGGCCTATATGGAATACCCAAACTTAAAGGCCTACAAATGGAAAAAATATAACCCCAAAAATATAGATTATGAGAGTTAGGGGAGAGTCTGGCTATAAAAATAAATTGTATTTAACAAAATATAAAAATTTATTGCATGTCCATATTGACTTAAATTTATACATTTAAGTCAACGCACATGCAAAGAACCACTTAAAACTCTTACGGCCCATCTACAAGCCATGAGAATGGCAACAGGTTACAGAAATTCAGCCACAGTTTGACTTCTAAAATTATTTTTAAAAAACACAAATTTACATTAGTATTACCGTTATCTTTAGTTGTGAAGCAAGCAACTTAACCCTTAACCCTTAACTTGCATTAGCATCAGCATTAGAATTGGCAGGGAAACGGCAAGCCATCCAAACTCCCTCATGCACGCAATGAGCCAGGAGTGGTCTCTATCAATGGGAACACAACTGGGTAGGTCAAAAATGAGCCCATGTCCAAAATTCAGGAACATAACTTAAAAACTCATTTGTGTCAATTTTTATTTTAAATCTCCTTCTTTTCAGGTAAATATTAATTATTTAAAATGTTCCATTTACGTTCTTATTTCACAGTACTCTCCATGTGCCACCAGTTTCACTTTTGCATGTTTCATAAGCAGAGAGCCAAGAGCCCCACCCTTTTTATTCAGAGCACAACAAATGCAATTAGCTAGTAATGAACAGCATCAAATAATTCAAAAGAAAAACCAAAACAAATAGAAGATGCGTGTAATGAAGTTAAATATTAGAGAGCATTGCAGATGCAGATGAAGCGTGCAGCAAAGACCTGTTTCAAGAGAACCAAAGCATAATATACACTCACGTCATTTGCCATTCATAGCGACGCTTCATGCACTGCAGTGAGGCGTCACTGTTAAATGATGATGATTCAACAGATCATTTAATCAATCTGTCGAAACAAAAGAGTTGAGTCCTTCTGGCTTCAAAAATAACAGTGTGAACATATTTATTTTAAACCAACTATTTATATTAAAACCAACTTTTTGTTCATTTTTCCACCTTATACAGAAAAAGAAATTTAATTTGCAAAATCATTGTCTATTTAATGAGCCTCTAACTTCGGTCAACATTTACAGAATCCAACACTGGTTCACTGAATACTCTGCAGAAAACGTTGGTCTCGACTTCTTGCTGGCAAAACAGAAACATTAACGATCATTACAAGTTCATGATAAAGCAGGAAAGTCATCTTTTCCTGATATTGGATAACGACAACTGTCATATCTCATTAGTCATTGTATCCATACAATAACAAGTGATGAGTTCTCATCTTATGAAAACACACATAGGCGTCCCTAATGTATAACATCATCGAAAATATTTCTTACTTACACGAAACAATGTAGGAACATTTGATCTGGTCAGCAGCTTCACTTTGTAAATCACATATAATTGCAGGAGTTTAGCAATCATGTCAACATTTCACAGTCTCAGGCATGTGATGATCTCACTGCTGTAGCGTGTGACAGGCGAGGCGCCGAGTTTAACTGACAACGAACCATGTGACCGCCCTCTGAAAGAGGCGAGGCGAGGACAGAAAACAAAACGAAAGCAGATCACAGAGAGGTGGAGTACAGCAGGCTGGAGGAAAAGGACAACTCAGCCTTGTTCCCACACACACAGCTGCTCTCCAAGCTCATCTCTGACCACAACCACATCAGTGATGCTGGGCCAGATCCGCCCCCAGGCTAGCCCCCCCCCCCTGCCAGCTCCGCACCGAGCTCTGCAGTCTGCGAGCAGGATGCTGGCGAGGCCGGCTTGGCACAATCTGTTGCACGATGCAGGCAACACTGCCACAGATTAACCCAGAGCCTGCTGTTCACATTCTGACTCCAGCATGACTGCATTAAGCCTCACTGTCCAGAAAACACAACACAGAAATCTCAGGAGTCAAACTCTCTTAAAAAATACAGCTTCAGTCAAGTAGGCTAAATAATCAATAACAAAAATAATGTTAGTCCCACAACCATGCTCATACATCTAAAAAACAAACTAGAGGAGCATGGACTGAATCCATACATATCATATCTTTGAATTTAAACTTAAAGTTAATTCATTTCTTGGTTGAATTTCCTATTCTTGTCATTCTAGCCTCTTTATGTTTTGTGTTTACTTTTAACTTTATTAAATTAAATACTCTTGATCTATTTCAAGTTTTTATATTTAAAATCAATATCGCTAAATATTTTCTAGTGTCTATGTCTAACTTTTAAGGTAATTTTAAACTATTTTTTACTCAAATTTGATTCTCTAATGGGGAATGATTAATACTGTCGAGGGAAACAAAGGAAAATTCTGTTCACGTTAAAATGGCTTCTAATCCAATCAGCCAAGTTTAAAAACTCATTAAATAAATAAAACAGAAAACTCAGAGTCCTGCTGTCACAGCTGACACTCTTCAGTTTTTGACTCCTGGTGTCACTTTCTTAGGTTCAATTAAAAAAGAAAAAAAGAAAAGCAGCAGCAGACAAGTGAGCCAACCAGGAGAGAGCTGACAGACCGGGTGGGAATTAACATTCACTGTTGACATATTTCATGTTTCCATGAAATTCCACTTGCTTGGCAGGATTTGAAGCCACAAGCTGGGGAAAAGTTTCTACCTGCCTGCCCCGCCCCTCCATGGAGCCAACTGTAACACTGCTGCTCGTCAGGGACTCCTGAACTCACACACACCGGTTTCTATTGGCCAGCAGATCGTCTAAATTAAAACCTGAACAGTTAGAAATTAATTGGTGGAGACTGTCACCTCGCAACACAAAGCATATAAAAAACAAGGTTCATGAAGTGTGAGACTCAAAGAGCTTTCTAACTCATTTGTAAGGTTGAAGAATTGTAAACTGGTTAGCCAAAGTAAAAGTCACAAGAAATGATGCTGCTTCAAAACCTACAAACGTTTCCTTGATATGAATATTACGTAACCATAGTTACACAAAACCAAAAACATGACATAATGGTAAATTACAGTAAAGCCTGTCAGAAAGATTTTTAAAGGGCCACAGTCAGTGACACTTCCCATTCATTTTATGAGGGAAAGTGGCAATAATTTTCCTGTTCAGTAGCGACTTACTTCTTGACATTTTTTGCATAACCTGTAGTGTCAGACACTCGAGAATTTTCTCCTAAATGCAGCAACTGTTTATAGTAACACTTCTGTCTATAATTCTTGTATCAGCGCACGAAGCAACAATCACACCTATAAAAACACCATCAGTCATCAGCTTTGACTTGCTGCTCATTTGACTTGAACAGAAGATTGCATAATGTTGTTTTAACTTATCTTGCTCCAAATATTTTAAGTGCAGCTCTCAAAAGGAGCGACGTGATCGGCCTCTGGCCTCATGGATCCGTCACCACTTCTGCTGTTATTATTCCCTTTTTTGTTGGGACCTGTTACTCAGACATTTCACCTGAATTTGAATACAGCTGACTTGTTTTGCATTGTGTTTATGTCAATAATTAAAACTAAACAGTCTGCTGCACTACACCTTCACAGCACCCCTCGACAGACTGACAAATTCAGTGACTAGTTAGTGTAGAGAACTTTTGACTGCTGGAGAGCCCAACATTTTTTATTTCAGGAAGTAGTGGAGACCAAATAGAGCTACACAGAGAGCGAATATGACGACTTGCATTCATTAGATGGACACAAACAACTACAGTAGGGTGGTCATGTGGCTCAACGTCCAGCTGACACTAACCAACCTTATCATTAGGGCTGAGCGATCGATTGATTTAAATGGACATCGTGCACTTTTAAAGACAAGTTTGCAGCTTGCACTTTAACCCCAAAAAGGGAAACTCGATTTACTTTATCAATTCCAGAGAGGACATTCAGTTTGCTTTTGTTAAAATTTTATTGTTAAAATAAAAGCAAAACTTGCTTTGAGTATTTCGTTTGCATTTGTCGTTTTTTTTTTTTTTTCCCCCCAAACAGAAAGAAAATGAATTTGAATCATAAATTGAGTTTGGTGTAAAAAAATCTGACATTTTATTTTTGGGCCATATCATCCAGCCCTAATTATCATTTTGGCCATTGCAACTTGGTAAGATAATGGCTTGAAGGTATGTCGAAACAAGTCTACACTGCAACCTCAGACCAATGAAAACTCTTGTGAGTGATATTTCAACCAAAGTCATCTTTTCCTAATTCTAATCAAATGGGTTTTTTGTATTAAAACTTAACAACATCTTAACCAAAGCTTGTAAAACGTGAGTAAGTAAAAATTATATAAATATCACCTTTCACAAATTTACAAGATCACAAAGTGCTTTCCAAAAGTGCACAAGGAAGAAACTCTGGGCACGAATCTTGCAAGAGTTTTGTAATTCTAGCATTAGCTATGCTTGAATTAGTCAAGTCAATTAGTCAAGTTAATAATAAAATCTTATTTTCCAAGCATGGTTACTCAGAATATCTGCTGTTAAAAGGCCGAGGGATGATAAAGTTGCCCAGTGTTCATCAGATGTGTAAATATACAACTGTCTGCTTACATGTTAGCCATAACAACTTGACAAGCTAATTGTATGTCAGGGCTGAGGTTGTTTGGGAATTTTCTGCCCCCTGTTGGTCACAAATCTCTTGATGCAGCTTTAAAATGTGGGCTTCAACTGAAAGTGACAGCTGTAGAGTTTGTTTCCTCAGTCAGAGTTTTGTGATGAAAGAACAAAGTGTGCAGATTTCCAGAGAACAGCCAAACAGAAAAACACTGGCTAGCTTCAATGCTAGCTCACATTAATTACTGTAAAAACAATAAATTGTACTTAAATGTCATTTTAAGGAGGGTTGTATTAGCAAATGCGAGATTTCCAAATATTTCAAAACAAATTATTTAATCAGCAACATTGCTATGTCAAAAAACTTGGCAAGAATCTGCAAAAACGCTATAAAATTCTAGCTAAGCTAACTTAGGTGCAAGCTAGCTCAGATGCCAACTGTCAGTATTTTGCGGTTTTCAGTTGGTAAGTTCAGTGTTTTGTCTCGCTTTTAAAGAAAAGTCCGCGTGTTATATTCTCATTAACTTGTTTTTTATGTAAAACAGGAGGCCGCAGATTGTCAACATGTGCCGGCTGCAGACAGGTGAGCTCTTACCTGTTTCGCTCCGACCTGGAGGAACAAACCAAAACCAAAAATCCTCCTGCCGAAGCTGCGGCCGCTCCGCTGCTGGGTGACCGCCTCTCCTCTCACAGACAGACTCACACTCAGATGTGTTTGTCCGTTAAAAAAGAATAAAACAGTTGGTGCTTTTTTTTAAGCCTCCACAAACTGCGACATCATGCAAGTTTGCTCCGCCGTCACAGCTCGGTCCCCCTCAGTCATACACGATGAGAAAATCCGACCTGAGGAGCTGCTCTTCTCAACAAATTCACCGCAAGATCTCCGTCGGCTCAGCGCTTTTTCCTGCTCGCCGGTTGAAAAGTAAAGTTTTATTTCCAGAGGAAAGCGCAAAATTTAAAAGTAAAGAGTGTTTGTCTTCTTCGCGGGGGGAATGAAAAGCAGTTTCGGCTGTGAGATAATAAGTGTCGTCCCTCCCCGATGCCCACTGGCGTTTCTGTGTAATCAGATGCTGCTCACCACAATATCCATTCATCCTATTACACAGTTTAACCCTTCACTGTCTGCAGCGCGGCGCTGTGCTGCCTTCACGGACTGTCGGGAAAAAGCGACTGCATGCGGAAAGACATGACTACTCCAAACAAGTCTGAATACATCAATAAAAATACAGTGAATTTAAAATGTCAATGTGAAAAAATGTTGTAATGCCTCTGTACATAGCATAGTCAAAATCATACTGGATATTTAAACGTACATGTACTCATTTTACCTGCAAAAATGAAAAACATTAGAATCTTCTTTTATTCCCTTTCAGAGGTCATTAGGTCATGCTTAGATCATTCTAAGTAGGCTAGTTTGTCTAGATGTTCAATATTATGTGTATGTTACACGCCAGTTCATATTTTAGCTGACAGAAA
>JAQLOL010000001.1:25424744-25443838 GCA_029783665.1 Naso thynnoides
AACGCGGAAGTAAACCCGGAAGTCAGGAACTTTTTCGGCGTATGCGCCAGGCAAGCAACTTTCATTGAAATGAACGGTGGCCATTTTACGGTCCGGTATACAGTTATTATAATACATCAATGCTTGGTATTGACTGCTCATAAATACAACAACAGTATAATTGACAGTGTTGTAGATAGGCTAATCTTTTAAACACGATGCTGGGCTTTATTTTGATGGTTTTGAAACAGGAAGTTACGCTTCGTGTTTCCAGTATCTTGACAGCGAGCGGAGCTGCGGAGCAGCAGAGTCTGCTGGGGAGAGACTGAGGAAAAGTTAGTCAAGATGGCAAATCCCACAGACCCGGAGTGAAGGGGCACCGCTCCACAAAAAGCTCAGCCTGTCGCCCGTCCTGAGACAAACCAATGATGTTAAGTGCGCGAGGAGGTAAGAACCGTTCAGCTCGGTACATTTACCCGAAACCGTTTATCCGACTATTCACGTATTCAAACTAACGTTAAAGTTTTTCAGTTTTTTTCCGTTGTTTTATCCACTCTGCTTCTCGGCTTCACTATATATCCAGGAAAAATTCAAACTAACTCAGGTGAATTATCTTGTTATCTAACGGAACCAGGATTCATTTTTAAATTAGAGAAATTTACCAGTTAGTTAACGCTTTTTCAATGGAGTTGACGACAACGGTTAACTTAACGTTACCGGGGGTTCTCAGCCGTTCGGGTTAACTCGTCCTGCTGACGGTGTTGGGATTTGTAACTCTGCTAACGTTAACTTGTAAACGGTAGAACTTAGAGTGGAAAGTTCTAGAAGGAACAGGGGCAGAGATACAGACAAGCTTACATTAACTCGTTTTTCTTTGTACAGACTACACACATACACACATACACACACACACACACACACACACACACATACACATCCGCCAACGGTCATTCCCTGTGTGCTGATGAAGCAAAGTGACAGTTTTAGACAGCGGCTAACGCTCAGCCTGAAACCTGGAATCCTAGCTGATTCATCGGTGTTTCTTCGGCTAAAAGTCACATCCTCGCTTTAAAATGCAGCTCTCTCTGATAACCCGTCATTAAAATAACGGTGAAACGTTGCTGTTAGCGTCTCTACGACGGATAGCTCTGTCAACGGCCGCCGTCGGTAACCCGGCGTCCTTCCTTTGGAAAATTCCGGGATGCAGCGCCAGTACTACCGACAGCTGTATTTTTAGGAATGGGTGGATACCAAAAGCGAAATTTATTTATTTTTGTCTCGGCGGTGAATGCCACAAGCCTGTGCACATAGGCGATGGCGAGGAGGCGACTTATAAATGCATGTAAGAGTTTTGGGAGGCTGTTTTTTTTTTTCTCTCATTGCAGCAGCACAAAGTCTGCAGAGCTGAAGCAACAGGGACACTGTCGCATTTCTATTGAGGCAGCCTTCCTCAGCGCGCTGAAAAGTCATTGAATGTGTGTGAAAGACATGAAGAGGTCTGTTACATGTGTTTTTCTCCCTCTCCCTAACTTCTGATATGCATTGCAGGCTTAAGAGGGATTCCCTGAAGAAAAATGCCAGTGAGGCTGAAGCTGATGTGACACAGAGTGTGCCTGAAGAAAGCTGACTCATCAAATTTCTATCCCTCTGGGAGCGACTAAGCAGCCGACAGCAGCTCATATCATCTAATGCCCAGCTAGAAGAGCACCTCACCCCCTCCCACCCAACGGAGATTATCAGACAGGAACCCCTCCGACAGGAATATATTCTGCACCAGCTGCAGGCGAAACAAATTTTGGCACCAGACGGCCTTACAGAGACCGCTGTCCCGCTGTCCCAGCTGCCAACAGAGCTAAGAATGGCATCACAGTGCTTCAGCTGAACCCCACCAACTGACTGACTCCCCGCTTTAGAGCAACATCAACGATCAGCTGGTAAGACCGCTGTCATCAAACGTCAGTTTTGCTCAAACCATCAGCGTAAAGTTTGGGGTAGGTCTCTCCTGGGGTTGCTCCCCACGCCTCTCAGCCCAGCTCGGCGTCGCCACAGTCCGTCAGCCTTTATCCCGCCTTGCAGACCATGATGTTTCGCGATCAGGTGGGAGTGCTAGCCAGTTGGTTCAAGGGGTGGAATGAGTGCGAGCAGACGGTGGCTCTGCTGTCCCTACTTAAGAGGGTGAGCCGGACCCAGGCCCGCTTCCTGCAGCTCTGTCTGGAGCACTCCCTCGCCGAGTGCACCGAACTGCAGGTCTTGGAAGGAGAGGCCAACAACCCAGGTAGGAGAGCCAGTTGATCAGACACAGACACTTAGCGTCATCCGCTAAGACATAATGAAGATGCATTCACTGGCACTGAAACATTTATTTGTTTCTCAAATTGCATTCTGGTGGTGTTGTGAAGGCAGTAAACTTGGAATTATGACATTTACAAATCATATTAGCAAATGAACAGTTAGTTTGTATCTCTAAGATTTATTGAACATATTGCTGGAAACTGGCAGCAATTTCCACAGAGGAAGTTACAGCTGTTCTTCCCCTCCTCAAGTGTAGAAGACGTATTGTCTTCAAGCACAACATCTTCTGGAGTGATATAATTGAGTTTTTATATAGTTTCCTGAAGCGACAATCTGGGTCAAATAATTCCTGCTTCATACTTCTTGCCTTTTTGTAGAGAAAGAGACACAGCAGTCAACTTCACTAATCTCTCTGTTGCTGCTTTGTCATTTATTTTAGCTTTGAAGGACTTGTTTTCTCAATGAATCTGTAATCCCTGACCCTGGAACACAGACAACAAACACACACTTACAGGCTCCACACAAGCAAAAGACATTTCCTGTCCAGAAATTCTTGTTGGTCCGTCAAGTAACAAATAGCTGAATCATTGATGCTATGAAACGCAGCCAGTCAGTCGGTGATTGTGAGAGGAGGTGAGGGTCATGTATAGTGTGAGCTCAGCTGGCGCTGTGGCGAGTTGGGGACATCAGTCAGTCAGTCAGTGTGCCAGCCTATAGTGCTCCCCGGATTGGTATCACGCCAAGGCACCCAAGGGGAGTTCTGGCTGGGTTTTGTTGCATCAGACTGCGCCGTGGCCATGGAAACAAAAACCCCGGCAACCAGCTGGGCTCATGAAAAATAGAAGTGCTGCGGCGGCTGCGATGGAGAGCAGGCGTCTGTGTGTACCTATGGCAACATCTGCATGCAGTAACACATCTGACGGCTTACACAGGGCTGACAGATAGCCCTGCCCTGCAGTGCCACTTACACATATTACGTCGAGTTTCCATCGGGGTTTACAATGGGCAGTGGCTGCAGTTAATGCAGGCTGGGCTTTGTTATTGTTTAATATGGAGCTGGAGGCATCAAAGCACACTTTATGAAGTTTCCTCAGTCTACCCCTCCCAAAGTCTGCTTCATTCTGCCAGTGATCAAAGCAGATTGATGACATGGGGAGGCGTCGGAGGTGGGTGACGTCTTCTCACAACTCAACAATAGGTTTCTTTTTTTTTTTCACGTCAGATTGCAGTGCATCACATGTGCGTCAAAGAGACCCTGTCTTGTGATCTTTGTGGTGACACTTGAGTCACAGTAGTGTTTTCTCTTTCATTCAGGGTAAATGTATTTTAAGCACGACTCTGAATTATAGTCTAGGTGGAAATGAACCAAAGAAGGAAATGCACCTGTGGGTGGAATGATAATGAAAAAGCTCTGTGAGTTAAAGAATAATTTCACTTGTAGCTGTGATAGTTGTTGGTGGTTTGCACTGCGTGTACAGGTGGATGGCTGTTGACGTGGAGGCATTTGTCATCAAGAAATCATGCTTTTATTGAGGATGGAAGTCAAATAGTGAAGTGTGAGGAGATAGACAGCAGGATCTGATATGATTGTGAAGTAATTATTTAAAAAACTTTGTCAGGTCCAACGTGATTGTTTGTTTACTTCTGTCTAAGATAAACAAAGGCTGTGAGCCAATAACAGAACGACGTTGGTTCCACGTGGTATCTCTGCTTCGTGATGGTTCGAAGTTGTTAATAGGACAACAGCATTATGGCTTTCGATAGGAGGTTAGGTTGGCCCAATGTGGCGGCACGCTTCTGCTGTGAAATTCATTGTATGATGACAATAAAGCTGCTTTACCTTTACAGTGATTAGGAATGTACAAAAGAAGTTTAATCATAACCTGTAGCTAAAGGCTAAGAAAGGCGAGTATGTTTTAATATTCCACAGCACTGACCAAATCTACAGAACCAGACAGTTCCACCTCTTTCAGTGTTCACCTAATTTTTTTCTTGCAAAGAACTATGCCTGAATACAAAAGTTGATGATTCAGATCATCAGTCGAGGCAACCTGGGTCGGCTCGCATTTTATCAGTTTGATTCCGTTTTTTTTTTTTTTAAAATCTGTGTCATCGTACACAGAGCAATGCAGCAGCAACAACATGGCAGGCTGTGAACTTAACAAACCAATCAAAAGGACCACAAACTGGGCTGTAAACCAAGTAATGTGCGATGTCCTACAAATAGAGATTTTAATGAGGCTCTACCTTCGGTACCCCTGGATTAAACTTTAGGCCACGCCTTTGAGTTTTCTCCCACCTGTGTCAGCTTGTGGTCGCTTCTTGTCGGCTGATTCAGCTCAGTGAGGTGGAATCATCAGTCCTGTTTCTGTGCTGTAAACTGAACGTCAGGACACATGCTGCTGGAAAGAGGGAGAATCAGAAGGTTGTCTGGTTACGTTATGCCTCTGGTATGTTGTGGTAGCTTGTTTGAGTGCTTATGTGGCAGAGTAAGGCAGATATATTAAGTCTGCTGTTTTACTGGGCCACTACAGATCTTGTATTGATTATAGAGTATTTGCTGGTTTGCAGTTGCTTACCACAGCTGTACATTGTAAAGCTTGAGAGAAAGAACATTAGGTGTATTTTATGTGTGTGTGTGTGTGTGTGAATACTTTGATGGTCTTAATACATTTCTAAATCTAAATCTCAGAGAAAAACTTTTGTTGTTCAGTTATCTTAGAAACCTTTACGAAAAGTTTTCTGTAACAGGCTGCTGCCCACTTGTTTCATAGGCTTATTTGATTAGAAATAGGAATTAAACACTAAATGCTTGCATTTTGTTCTAAAAATAGCCATTTAAAAAAATGTAAGTAAAACCAGTTAGTATCTTCCTAGTACAATCACTATATGCTCAATGGGTTTATAAACGAAACCACAAAATCCCTTGCAGGTTGAAAGAGTTTTTCGTCAGACTATGAGCCTCTAATGCAGAAGACTGCAGAAATGAAACCTGCAGGCCTTTAAAGGGTTAACATGCAGCTGGAAGTCTTGGGCTGAGTGGAAAAGCGCAACTATTTGGAAAGCAGTGTACAAATGAATGGAATCCTCAGTGACCTACTTCTCTGAGAGGCTGCCTTGTTTTGGGACCCAGCGAGTGATGCGACTTTATTTGCGACTTAAGATGCAGCCGTAGTCAATGGGTTCACTATCTCACTGAAAGTCAGGCGGAGTTGCATCACACAGGATTTATTTTCATTGTAGTTTTTGAGTTATTTTTAGACTCCTGTTTGTGCTGCACGGAACTGAAAATAACTGACTGTACATGTTTTTTCTGCAGTATTCATATTTCATAAAACAAAAAAGGAAACGTCACTAGATAATTTGCAGTTTGTTGTTCATGTAGAGGAATACAGTAACAACCATCATGTTAATGTTTTTGGGTAATTTGAAAGTCTGTCCTCTTACAAAAAAACCCCTCCTCTACTTTTAAAACACGTGGTTAAGCCTCTTCAGAAATCAGCTCTGACTCTTTCACTCTCGGTTTCACAAGGAACTCTGACACCAGCATGGACAAGTAGAGTAAGAATAGGTGGAGAGGTATTTGGGGAAAACCCGCGTTTCTTAATTAACTTTATGAAGGAGTTTGTATGTCACAGCTGCGTTACTACCATTTCTTAATGATGTTCAAATAAATCTGCGTGGCAGAAGGTAAACAGGCCTCTGGGCTGAGGATGGTAAAACTCCCAAGCTCAAGACATAGATTTATGAAGTGAATAAGCTGGCATTCAGTAACCTTTTAAGATTTTTGGGTACTTTTTTGTCTTCACTAGACAGTGCAGGTCTAAAGGCCTTTGCAAACTGAGTCCACTTTTTTTCAGATGCATATTTTAAATCCGTAATCCAAAACAAGTTATGCACAGAAACCTTGCACACTGAGTCCAGTGTGTTTATTTTTCTATTAATTGCAAAAATCCGCAGTGCGAGACAAAATGGAGTCGTCAGGCAGTGAGGATGATTTTGTGGTTCTGTCACTTCTTGAAAAAAGAAAATACTGGGTTAATCCAATCCTAAAAATAAGAGAAGAGAAAGGAGAGTTTCACCTACTACAGGAGCTGCGGGAATTATCCCGATCACCTTCAGCTGTAATTCAAGATGTCAGTGGTCCAGTTTGATGCGCTGCTAGCTATACTGGAGCCACATTAAAAAGAAGACCGCCAAATGGATTGTTCCTGAACAGCAGCTGGCACGATGTTTGAAGTAAGATTCTCTCGCTCTTTCTCTCTCAGACAACCCTTTAAAGATGTGGACGGATGCGAAAACACACAGAAAATCGAACCTGTTAGGGAAAAAATAATGACAGATGAAAGTTTCAGAGTCAGTGTGTAAATGTGATCGACACTACATGAGGTTTTCTCTTTTTTTTTTTTTTTTTTTTTACATGCATCAGTTTTGGACAAAAAAAAAAACGGACTCAGTGTGCAAAGACCTTTAAACCTGTTAGTAATTTGGTCACTTTGTAAAGTCAATCTGAAATGACATTTCAAGAGTATCTAATTTCCATATCGTGATGTATTTCCTAAAAAAAAACAACCAAAAAAAAACCCCACACACAAAGAAACCAACATGGCTAACATGGTTAAATAACAGAACAATATGTCTACGGATGTGAAAGGATTAAAATAACATTTTTCATTTCAGTTCGACTTTAAGAGTTTATGAACATAAAAGCTTGAACATTTTTATCTGAAAAGACCAGTGTAGGCATTAAGTTTAAGAGTTTTCAGTTCAGACCTAACCCTAAGTCAACAACGGAGATGCCATTCATAATCCTCTCCACCAAATGAAGTTTAAATCCTGGTTTTCTTCAGCGATTTTTGACAGAAGTAATCTCTAGCCTGCAGCATTTCAGTTATAGTTATAAAGGAATGTAACTTCCTGTTTTCCCTCCCCCCATAAGGAGAACAAAACTTCTTTTGAGACAATCCCAAGAGGGACAATATCGGATCAAGTTGTGAAGACATGAATAGCGAGTGGAGAACTGTCTGAAGGACAACACACACACACGCACAAACCCATGCCTTGTGCTCTGAATGACTAACTTCATTTTCATGTGGTGTGATGTGCTGCTGACCTGGCCTGCACGGCTGTTTGAGCTGGAAGGAGGCAGGCAGAGATTTGATGTGTACCAGCAGCTGTGTTAAAAAACTGAAGGTGACAGAGCTCTGTGTTTGGGATGCGTGGCAGCAGTCACTGTCACTGTTGTAATTCTGAATTGCCTTCATTTTGGTCTCCATCTTTTTGCTTACGTGGTTTTTGTTGTAGTTATTTGTATTGCAAAGAAATCACTTGTGATTAAGTGAGTTTGCAAAACAGAAAATTCATGTACAGCACAGTATAGCTGGTAAGAACTACAATCATGGCATGTAAAGTAGCTGTCTGAGTGTAAGATTGACTGACGTGGTGTGCAAACTGCTGCCAGTACAAACTGCTGTAAGTGAAAAGGTTTACATTTGTGGTAGGAAAGATCGACCATACGCGAGATATTTAGGACTTAAAATGTTTCAAATGTTTTCATAAACTCACTCAAATGTGGTTATTGCTTCACTGTGCACACATGTATGTGCGGTGTGACTTTATTAATAGATTATGTATTTTTAATTGCGTCTCTTCTCCTTGTTATGTGTCCCTCCATTACCTCCAACTAGTCGTACAAGTTGTTACGGATGTTCTTGAAATCTTTTCATTAAAGTCAGCGATAGAGATCCTGACATAGGCTGTGGTCATTGCGTGCGTATCAGATGTTCTGTGTGTCTAAAATGTAATGTGTGTCTATAGTTTGTACAATGATGACAGTGTGAGCTGGAAATGGTGAGAGATGAGTTTCTGACAGTTGAACCGGAAAATTCCGTCTTTTTTGGTGTAATGAAAGGATTTAACATGTAAATGGAAAGACACCTTTCTTTACACCTGTAAGCACCTCAGAAATGTCAGGATTATCCGGGTAGGGGGTGGGTGAGGGGTTGTTAACCTCAGTGGAGAATTTGTGAAGCTGTTTGAATCTAGGTCAGAATATGACTTCAAGCTGAAGTATTACTTTTTATAGAAGCTCCCGGCACTAACTTTGTGTCTGATATTGTAGGAAGAAAGAAGGCATACTTCTGCATCTGTCTGTGTGTAAGATGACTGAAATTAGGGGAAAGTCTACGTTGTATAATGGGTAGTATTACTCAGTGAATTCCTGTTGCATTCTCTGCCTAAACTAGGTCTGATGAAAACCTGGGCTGGAAATCAGCATTCCCGGCTGAGGCGGTAAAAGGTTCCGGTGTTGGGGATACTGTCTAGGAATGTGGGCACGTAAGAGCACACTTGAGTCAGGCACTCCGAAAGAGTTGAACGGGTGCTTTTCCAGCGTGGGGGGAAAAAGACACAGTGGAAAGGGAAAACTGATTCCACCTTCAGTGGAGCTAAGGTCTCCTGAGTACACCACAGTGTGGAAGAGGGGAGGGAGAGAGGAGGAGGAGAGACGGGTGGGGTGAAGCGGGAAAAAGACGAAGGCTCAGAGAATACTGGTGCCATTCACAGCTGAAACTCATTCAGCACTTTCTCTGCTTAGTCTTACTTTCCGTACAAGATTTTTCGTTTTTCTGTGTTAAATATTTACTTGTATTTGAAAGTCCAGGTTTTATGGTTTCTCAGAATTAACAGCTATCCTGGCCAACACTCATCACAAGATGTTTGTAAAATGTTTCTGATTTTGTTTTTAACTGGCGCAGACTTCTATCAATACCAGTGTCAGAAAGCCAAGTGAAACCAAGACGTCGTGATTTAAAAAACACAGTTTCACTCTTAAATGTCTGTTTAATGTAGTTGGTCTGCTCTGCTAAGAAAGTATCTATAAATATGGTCCTCAAGAGAGGTCAAGTTTAAAGTGAAAAGGGTCGTTATCTGTTTTTTCTCACACTCAAAAGAACTTTATTTGTCAACATCCTTTGTCCCTTTATAAATGTCTCATTGGCCGTTCTGTCAAAGAGAGAGAGACAGAGAGAAAACTCTTGTCTCCATCCAAACTATTTCATTGCACCCACGCATGAGCAAACAGTTTATTTCTGGAAGTTGACGGCGTGTTCTGTGAACTCGTACTGAACCTCAGGAATGGGGACAGACAACCTGCCAAAAGACCAGAGGGGAAAACGAAATAAAGCTTGTCTTTTCCTCTCTGCCTCCACAGCGAATGCCTTTTCTTTTCAGTTCTTGCTTCCAGGTGTGTGTGTGTGTGTTTGTTTGTTTTTTTCTTTTTTCCATGTGTATTTTGCTTCTTTCGGTAGTGATTGTTACCGGTGTTACACTGGTTGTGGGCATACACTGATTACATTACTTGCCCCAACATCGTTTTGCTGTTTCTAATCAATACAAAGTCTGATGATGGACGCTAAAATTAACTGAAAGTGTCAAAATCACATTTTGCTTCTCATACTACGAGAATAAGGAGGGTCGACTGGCAAGATGATGCCACAGTATTTGGTGTCAAAGCGATAAAGCAAAAGCACCTGCTTTGGCAATATTTTGGATTTCAACCCAATGCTACAAGGGACGCTGATAACAGAGATGAGGGACATGGAGTTGGTTACCTGCAGGTCTGGCTCCAATGCCATTTTTTAGGCTTCAGACATTCGTTGGTGTTAACAAATGATCCTCTGATCGTTCATTCAAAAACACGTTTAAAAATAAGGAACACTGTTGGCCTGTTCAATGCTCTTTCATAATCAAAAGCCGCAGGTCATTTTGATCCAACTCATCATTGTATAGTCTAGTGTGAATGAGGAGAATATACACAGCCGGCTTATATTAGCCCATTCAGAAGAGGGAAGGACTCTCCATTTTCTGTCATTATCTATGGCCAATACAACCATTATTGCTGCACTGTATCAGTTGTGTAAGTCCCAGACATGTTGGAAATTTTAATGACAACGTGTCTGTGCTCGTAGCGTCATCCCATAGTGTATTGTGTGGCATCGCTCCGTTTCCACACACGGCAAAGAGGGGACGTCAGGAGGAGCGGGGGCTTGCCATTTCATTAACTGCAGCCGACAGAGCCATTATTGCTGCACTGTATCTGTTGTGGATGTCCCAGACACGTTGAAAAACGTAACAGTGTTGTGTCTGTGTTCATTACATCGTCTGGAGGTGCATAAAATTGTGTTGTACAGCTCTGGCAAAAACATGTTGCATCTGCTGTTAAAGCCATCAGATACTACCGATGACGTGTCATGCTATGTATGATGTGTCAGGGGTGTCCCATTTCACAGGGGTAGATTTCAACCACTGCCCCAGTGCCCCTTGTAACTTTGTTCCAAGGAAACTAATAGATAGGTTGATAGTAATAATAATAATAATAGTAATAATAATACAAACAAACCCTGAATTGAAATCCGAATGCCTGTGTGCTGAACAAATTCCGAACTGTCCGAATGTTCAGAGCCAGCCCTAGTTACCTGGCTGAGAAGTTGGAGGTTTGCAACCTGTCACCTGCTGCTCCTTCTTGTTGTAGTCCTCCTGGCAAAAGTTCAGAATAATCTGCTGTCATGAAAGGCTGAGGATGGGGAGCCCAAATATTTGTCCGTAATAACTGGGAACTATTCAACCATTTATCCAAAATACCTCAATACAGCACTCAACAGATTTTGTCCTGTGCAATCTCTGGTGTTGTCATGAATTTATTAACTGGTGGAAAAACTTTCTCATTGCGGCATCCCTGATGTATGTGCGTGCATACGTGTGTGTGTGAGAAAACGAGTATAGACAGAAACTGGGACTTAGGACGAGCTGCCAAAAGGAGTCTATGCTGATGGAAGCTACTCGAAGCCTCAGCCATGTCGGGCTCTTGATATTTATCTCTGAGTGAGGCAGACAAGGTTTCACTGATAGCAGGGATTATGCAATCAAGCGCCTCATAAATCCTTTGGGTTTAGTTTCTCGCTGAACCCTTCTGTGCTTTTTTATAACTTTGATCCCAGCTTTGCTTTCCCCAGCAAGTTGGATTACTGCGCCATGCATGTATATGTGTTTACACTCTTTCTTAAAAAAGACACACATCACCAGTCTGCTTACGTTAAGAAAATGTTTTAAAGACATTTTCGGCTGCTGAATTTTTGGGGTTTTGATGGTAAACACTCAAATAGTTTGACACCTGTTGTGGTTGAAGGTTATATTTTATGTTTTTATTTTATAAAGATTATATTTCTTGATACAGTAGAGCAAGAAGACTATTATTTGAACTAGACTGTATCTCAAATTTAGTCCATCACTTGGAGTGGACACGTACTGTGATGTCATTGTGAATGAATTACATGTTGGATGTTGCTATCTCCATAGACATAATGTTGTTTAATTTGGTGAGGAAACCCTTCACTTCAGTCAGATCAGATACATTACTATCTTCATCCAACACTGTTTACAGCAGGGGCTCCCAATAGGGTTTGGCAATTAGATGAATATATCGACCACCCATTGTTGGTTGGTTTGTTGGAGCCGATATTTTCCTCTATTTTTGACATTTTATTTTGCTACATTAGTTGTCCGCCTCCTTAGATATTTCAGTCAATAAATAAATAACCTGTAAGCGAAGGGCCAAAAATAGGAACAGGCAGAGAGAGGAGTCGAGGAGGAGCAGAACTGACCAGAGCAAAGAAATGCCTGTGTGGGTCCAAGGTAATTACCCCTGATGGGAAGTGGGTTCCCCAGCTGCGGGAGCACACAGGCAGTGAGGGCGGACATACGTTGGTACCCTTCGATTTCACCCAAGTAAATTAAAAATAACAACGTGTGGTTGAGTGCAGTGGAGCTTTTCAACTTGTTCTGAGGTGCTGATAGTCAAAATAGGCTAATTATATGCGATGATTATACTTGAATAATTACGCGAGTCCAGAACTGATGTAAAGTGACATGCAGCATTTCGTATCTATATTTTTCAGGCTCAGATCCATCCATTCTTCCATGCGTGCTCCTCAGTGTGGGCATGCAACGCTTGTCTTCTGAGAGAAAAAGCTGTTGTAGGCCTACATGATTAACATGTTGAATCTCACGGTGTATAAACAGCAGTGACAACACACTGCACGTGATAGCACATGCACACACCTGCGCGGATATATTGGCAATTGTCGGTGGACGGGCTGACAGTGGCTGGTTAGAAAATTTTAACATATCACCCAACCCTAGTTTCCAAACTTGACCCCCAAAATAACGTTGCCCGAGACTGGGGATTCCCATCAACCCTGCAGGTGGCATAGAACATTGTGCACAGCTGTACACACGCACTATTAGGCCTAAGTAAACATGGGCATCAATACAACAAAAAAGAACAACAGCCTAACAACCATAATATTATTTCAAAGTAATTTAAGAAAGAATATAACCAGAATCTATACAACTAGGGGTTAAATTTGCAATTTTAAATTATTAAAAAAATGTTTTTGTCTGTTTTTTCGAAGGAATCTCGTGACTCCCCTTCTATGTCTCATGACCCCCTGGGGGTTCCTGACCCCCACTTTTGGAACCAGTGGTCTAGAGTGTCACATTTTACAGGGATGCTCCCACACAAAGGATCTAAATGATATAGGGAGGTCTTCAGATTTTGACCTCTCCTTTTAAAAAAAAATCCACGTCTAAAATAGAAATACAATTTAAAATTGAATTTAAAATAAAATCAGTCACTGAAAAGCCTGAGCACAAATATATGGTTATGGTCTCAAATTATGTCTACAGTCAGTAAAGAGAAAACATAACAGATGATTCACACACATCTGTGCATGTGTGTATGTGTGTGAAATAGAAAGCCAGCATGTAAGAAAGAATGAGAGAGGGTGAGAACAGGTGAGGGAATCCAGCCTGTCCCATAGATGACCAGTCCGTCTGGTCCTGACCAGACATACACGCGTATAATGTTTCCTCATATAGTCCCCCAGACCTTTAGCCCAGCCCTTCCTCATCCCCACCCCACTCTCAGGCAGCTGGCTGAGCTATACACTGCACTTCTTGTGTAGGGAGCTGTCCAGTCCCAACTGCACAGACAGGAGATCTGTGCAGACAAGGCAGTCATAAAATAACATAAGTTTGACTTGGAACTAGGTAAATGCTGGCTAAGGCTGACTTCTGTCTACCAGTGATTTATCTAAAAACAAACAATTTAAACAAAAATCACAAGCTGTGCTCAATGATCTACACGTTTAATGTGTAACACTTTCACCTGCAGCTGACTTATAATTAAAAAAAAAACCCTGCTGATCTCTAACCTCAAAAACACACAGTATTACACAGTAAATGTAATACCTCTGCAATAGTGTCAGTCAAATCCAAACTTTTTTTTTTAACCTTTTATAAAGGTTGAATTTATAGCTGAGCTATGGTACTAGATTATTTAAGATTTTACAGGTGTACATTATGAAGTGGCTAAAGTGTATTTAGTCACTGACTAAAGTAAACAAACAAACTAACTAAACCTTATATTCAAAAAACTAACTGAACCTTATATTCAAAGAGGATGGTAATAATAAATATCAGAACATTAACATTAAACTATAATTACTGCATAAAGATACAAATACATCTGTCTTAAAGTAGTATCGGCAAGTCAAAACACCAACTCCTCTTATTCATAAAATAGTGTTAAACAAGGCTGAGTCCATCCCAACATGTGAAGGGTTGCTGTTAGGACGAGACATTTTTAGTTTGCCAGCCCACGGCAGCTGAGCCAAAACCTTAATGTGGGACTCTGTCTCAGCTGTGTCTCTGACTGTCTTCTCTGTCCTCACATGAATGGTTGTTGACAGTGGAGACACAGCAACTTGCCTCTGACCTTATTTGTTTACTTGTGATACAAGGTTGGCGACAACAGACACAGTGACATAAGCAGAACTATCTGGTTAGAGAGCCCCATGGCGACGGTTGCCGTGGTGGCCATTCAACAGGAGCCTTTGAATCCCTGGAAATATCCTCATCCAAACTGTACACCTCAGGTTGTGTTTGCTGTCTGCTCTCAGACTCACGTAGGTGCTCACCTTCAGGTCAGGTGCTGATGTAGACCATATCAGTCACTTTTCTCTTAATAAAATGATCTTATGTAAATTAAACGTGTTGTTTTTAAACAGCGCTGATATTGTTAAACTAAACCAAACAGGTTGTCTTGAATTAATTAGTAATCAAACCATCTTTGTTTCATCCCGATACTGGCACGGAGCACAGATGTCTGTTATTTTTCAGATGGTGAAATAATGCAAGTGGAAATAAAATGTTATTGGCTACAAACTTTGATCTTTAATTCACGTCTCCTTTTCTACTGTTTACCCACAGTATTAAAATGTATAGACAGCATTGAAAAGCAGTGTGTGCATTATATCAAAGATAAATATTTGGTTTGGAGCTTACCTGGATTTTATCGGGTTTCGTGATGGTCATCCACAGTTCTCTTTGCTTTTCCCACAGTGTGAAATCCACCTTGGATGTGAATGAGCATGCTAGTTGGATTTTGACATTTCAGAGAATGATGCAATCCGGTGTACAACCAGCCAGGCGCCATCTTTACACTGATTGACTCTCACGAATGCTAGTAGAGCTCTCATCACCTCGGGCTGTGTGCTCTGGTGTTTTTTTGAACGGCCCTCAATGTGTGTTTGTGCTGAAACTGCTCACATGATGTTACAGCCGGATGCTGTGATGTTTTATCCCTCCGGCTGTGGACGACCGAGGATGCAGGCTAAACCTGTCTGTCTCTCACTCGCAGACCCACGCTCCAACTCTCACATGAGCTGCATCGTAAAGCACATGCTTTCTTGTGTCACTGGTCCCTAACACACAAGCATACGACATACACGAGTGACCAGTGAAACCTGAAAGACGTGGGCTGTAGACAGCAGACATACGGATGTGGTCAAACAAGTCAGTTATGTGCTGTTACTGTTATGTGAATTTTGCTCCGAAGACTCAAACTTGTCTGTAACTTAAAATGTTTGTTATGATTTATATACAGCAGATTTGGAAGGCTGATTATTCTGATATCAGAGATATATTCGTGGCAGTAATCAGCATCTATACACTAAAATATTTTTCAGTGATTAATATAGTGCTTTTGGAAAAGGAAAAAGCTGGTAGCCAATTTATTAGCCAATACGTCATCAGGCCTTATTTCTAACCCTAGTGTGAAATCTTTTTTTAAAAAAATTTTGTAAATGACTCCAAGCTCATACAGTTGAAGATAGGCCTTTAGAGCTACTGTGTCCCTTCTTTATGCAGACTTACACTTTCACTTTCTTTTAACTTTTTTTTTCTTTTGACCTGCTTCTCCTTTTGTTGTCGTATTGTTGTGTTGTTGTTATTTGGTAAACCGCAGCGCTGAGGCAACTTACAAAGACACATCCCTATTAGGCTCAAAAATGTACCGGAAACAATTACACAAACCACTCCACACTACACTGCTCTGTGCGTGTGTGCACACACACTTTTCCCTTTGTGTGTATCCGTTGCCCTTCTTCCCAGCAGGTACGGAAATAAACCTTTCTTCCACAAAGGAAAATAATTATCATTCTTGTACAAGGAAGGAAGGGGGGCTTTGAGCTAAGCGAGAGACAGACAGAGAAATGGAGAGGCAGAGAGAGCGACTGATGGGCCCCTGACTGCCATTTCCTTAAATAGAGTTGTGGGCTTCTCCGGTCCAGCCCTGGCAGAGCGGAGGCTCACATTCCCAACATAGCTGTGACTGCTACATTCAGAGCCTCCTCAACACTGGAGCTCTTCGTACACTTCCTCAGGTAGATTACAAATCACTGGTCCTGCTTTCAGCCCCCACCCTGCTTCCTCCAGACTTCCAACCACCAGTTACTACTGCAGCAGGGGAGAAGAGGGGATGTTGATGAAAGGCTCAAGAGGAAGTGGGAAGGGATGGGGGATGGAGCGAAAGGATAGCAAAGAATTGTTCTCCATTCATTCTTTCAGCAGTGTCCTACTAGGAAACTCTCCCCCACTGCTGGGAAAAATGAGACAATAAAAAAAAAAAAAACATATTCTGGCCTCTTTATTCATCAAAAATACATAAATTAAGATGGATCATGACTACTAGCCTGCAACAAAAAGTCCCTCAGGACATGACATACTGTATTTGTGGCAAACAGATGTAGCACAACTGCACCCACAGTTTTATTTATGATTAATTTAAATCCAAGCTTAATTTATTTTTAACATTAAGAATTGTAGAAATAGTTTCTTAATGTCCGTCCACTAAATGATGAATGCTCTGTATGCAAAGTGTAGTGTTGATGCAGCAGCAGATGGTAAAGTCCTGACACCATGTTGGCAGACCTGGTTTGAATGTTCAGAGTTGGTGCTGAATCACGTCAGACACTGAAGATCTCTCTGATGAAGCACACAAAGCTGGATGCTGACGTTTACAATAGAAATGATGGTGGCTGTGCTTTTCCTTTTTCTGCGGAAGGGAGACACGCACACCAGGAAACACGTTCAGCTCATCGCCAGGCAGGTGTTTCCCACTTCAGAAGTATAAGCACGCACACACTCATCTCGGCCACTGTTTAAAACATTAAAGAGTATAAATAAATAAACACCCAAGTGGAAAAGACCTACTTTACTCATTCTGTACACCGACACTGCTGCGTGCACACATACACACACACAGAGACCTCGACACAATGCGAAAACCAGATGAGAGATGTGCCTTGAATAATGTTCTATAAACTGACCAGGTGTCCTGACTTTAGTGATGCAAACCACTGTGAGAAGAGTTTTCTCTTCCTGTCCTATAATGAATCACAGGAATCTCTCTGTTCGTCAAAACACCCCAGAGACACTGATTGACGTCTCAATGATTTCATTTAGCAGAAGTTCCTCCTGTGGTCTGAACAGAGGGGACATGCTTTTCATTGCATCAGTATTTCCTGTGGAGATCAGATGATGGTGCAGTTTCTACATGTATTGTATGCCTTTTCCCAAAGTCAAGGATCCTTTCTTGGTACGATGGATCCTCCCAAGTCCGATCCTAACACAGCAGGGCAGGACACCTTCAAGACCTTCCCTGCATCCAGTAATTGTGTTGCTGAAATGGTCATGCCCATATATGCCACAAAAAACAAAACAAAAAACAAAACCAGTGAAATAAATTACTGGTCATAGACGCCATGTAGTCTGCAAGCTGTTAATTCATTTATTTTATAAAATTTTAGTTGCCCAGCTGAAGTGTGAAGCTGGTTTTTAATCAATGAAATGACAGGTTTGGCTTTACTTAGATGGCACACATTAACTGGGATAACAAAGTCACGGTAGAAATGGCATGTACATTGAAATGCATGTCGTGCAGTTTTGAAAGTGCTGGCGTTGAATTGTGAGTACTTAAGACGCATTGACAATGCACACGTGCATCCTCGGAAATTGGCTGTGCAGAGGATCCAGACCTTTGAAGGATCTGTGACATTGGAACAGTCCTTTGGCAACGTTCAGTGACATAATGTCCTTGGAATACAGTGGTTTGTGATCTCTCCTTCACTTTGAGAAACATTGTCCATTTAAAATTTATTGAATTTTAATTAAAGCATCAAAGACATCGTCTATCATAAAGATATTGCAAATGATTTTTGTCTTTTGAATTATTTAATTTCCTATAGGGTCGTCTTAAGGGGTTTGGAGCCCATAGCATTATCTCCCTAGTTTCTGTCATGAGACAAGTGATGTTGCAGGAGAGTTTGGTCTAATCATTCGGGTGTGGATGAGGACCAGTAGTCGTCTCATATTGTGAGTTGAATCATTAGACTCTCGTTCTGTAGCTAAGCCACTCTACACAGAAACACAGGAAAAAGATTGCAGGCTTTAACCCCTGACAAACTAAAGCCAGTGTCACATAAAATGTGCAAAGCGCAGCCTTGCACATCACGCCCATTCATTTTGTATGTGTTTGCACGGCGAGAGAGTGAACCAGTCTGCTCCGAGCTGAGTTAAAAAATTTTCAACTTGGGCGCATTTTCAACACACACAATTTTCAACCCTACCCGGCGAGCGCAGCGCAAACTGCGTTCTATGTGAAAAGGCCTCCACACAAACAGCCACCAAACTGTGAACTTGTGTTATGGAGTTAAAAAGTTTGATGGAATCAAGGGGCAGAGTGAAGCAGCTCAGCACTATAACTGACTGTTTATCTCAGCTCTGTGCTTGCTGCTTCACTGCTGAAACCAAGCGAAGTCTGCAAAATGACTTTTGAACCTCCGCTGGCGTTGAGTGTAGCTGCTACTTCAGCTGTCAGTGTGTACATTAGCCATGCAGGAGAAATCATTTTATTACAGAAGATGATGAGAACAGGCACTTGAAATCTCTTTGACTGTGTGCTTCTATGATGTTTTAAGGCTCTAAAACCTGTGTTTTGAATGTAAAATAAATAGAAAAAACAAAGTATGTTTAATCGTATTCCAAAAAGACAGATATACAATTAATTAGGGTTTAGCAGAGATATCAGGGTACTTTTTTTTCCTTTCCTGATACCAATTCTGATACATAAAATGGATGTGCTATAAGTTACACAAGTTTCTTGCTGTTTATTGATGATGGCTAGCTACTTCACTTGTGCTGCAAAAAAATCTGTCAAGCTGCATGTAGACCTGCTGCGAAATAGAAAGGTCCCACAAGTTTCACATCAAACAAAACACATTTGTTGCGGTTCAGTCATTTACATGACAACAGTGTACTCGCGCCCCTGGAACTGAGTGCAGAGTGTCTGTGAACAGGGTGACGATGCTAAAGCTAATGCTAGCGCAAGTCAGTGCATTCCGCTCGAGCCACTACCAAGCTCTGAC
>JAQLOL010000001.1:25446506-25460908 GCA_029783665.1 Naso thynnoides
ATCCGAATCACCCCCAAAATTTAATCAATTGTTCCTGGTCCCATTGCTGACATTTCCTGAAAATCTCATCCAAATCCGTCCATAACTTTTCAAGTTATGTTGCTAACAGACAGACAGACAGACAAACAAACCCTGGCGAAAACATTACCTCCTTGGCGGAGGTAATAATTCCCACAAAGAAACTGAAGTCCGTGGCCAAGGAGCAATGTAACATTAAAAAGAGGCAAGACAAGAAAAAACACTGTGTGCCTGTTCTTTTACTGTAGTGTTGCTAAAATGCAGCTAAGTAGCTAACATTATAACGTGTTGAACTAATGTTGTAAACAAATGCCACATGTGAAGATGAAAAGTTAGTGGTCTCATTTAGACAGACTCTCAGAGTTTAGTGGTGCGACAAATCTGCATTTTGCTGGAGGAGCGTTAATTACCTCAGCAGAGTCAGCAGCACAAACACAGCTCGGTAGGACACCATTGTTGTTATTGCTCTCCTCCTACTTGTGCATGGCTATTTGACTGAAAACATAATGTGTTTGGGAAAAGTGGAGCCGTGATTTGGCTGAGAGCCAAAATGTAGCAAAAGTAACATTGGATTTCTGCATAGATATGTATATTATGTACACGTGTGTATATATATCTATGAGATTTACACACCTGTTAGCTATCAGAGGAGTTCCCATTATTTCCTTCTGAATGTAAGGTGAGGTGAGGCGACATCATGTGCAGTTATGATGGTGTCCCACCATGCTTTGTGGTTGGCTTGTTAATTCATTTTTGTGGTTATCGCGACAACCCTAAGTGCAACAGCCCTCTTTGCTTCAGTGCTACTATCTAATTGTAGACCACTGGTGCTGTGAACATTACAAGAGATGTGCTAATATACAGCATCCCTGGGTGAAACTTAACGTAGTCAGCGCTACCACACCTGTTTCCCATACTTTGTATTTTAGTATCTGGCAACAAAAAGAAACAATCATCATCTGTTTCTTTAATGCTGGCTCCAGTGGTTTAACTTAAATGTGGTGAGAGCCTTTAGGATTAGGGTTCTTAAGTTACAGAGACTCAAAATATGGCTTTGGACAGAAAAAAATGCTGACAATTGAAGGGTCACAGGTGTACTGTAGACGTCAGCCACTCATTCATGTGAAACACTGTATTGCCTAACCAGCATCCTATGTCATTGTTTTGTGTAAACGACTGGACATTATGATAATGTGACTTTTTACATGTGGTGGGAAGAAGACCTGTTTTACTTCATGTTAAACTGGTTAACAGAGCTTCAGTACAGAGAAGGGATAGGAGTAGGGCTTGGTCTTGGTCTGTGTGTGTGTGTGTGTGTGTGTGTGTGTGTGTGTGTGTGTGTGTGTGTGTGTGTGTGTGTGTGTGTGTGTGTGTGTGCGCGCGTGTGTGCGTGTGTGCTCGGCCGTGGATCCGTTAGGAATCACTGCATTCTTCAGCAGCAGGCTCTGTGGTATGCCAGCACATTCCCCACTGCTGAGCTGGAGAATCCACTCGGAAAGCAGGAGCGGGAACTTTTCCTTTCTACCCCCTCCCGCCTCTCACTCCACCCATCTACTACTCTGTCTTAACTCTGTCCTCCTTTCTCTACACTCACCCTATCTCCTCTGTTCCCTCCATAACTTAATCTAAGTTGTCTTACCTTTTTTTTTTTTTCCAAATTCCTTTCCATACAGACTGGGCCTTCGTCTAAACCATGAGGTCTTGTTTTGTGCACAGTATGTGAGTTTGTGCGTTGTAACTGTGTTGTAATGTGTCTTTGGTAAATGTTTCCCTTCAGGACCTTTCATAGACATTTAATTCAACTCTTATCTCCTCCAGTCTTTTCTCCTTGACAGTTAACCTCTCTCGTAGTGTTCCTCATCTAATTCGTTTTAGCCTCCCTGTCAAGTTGTTTCTTGAATGACGCCTCTTTCTCTGTGTTGGTCAGCTCACTCGCTTGGATTGCAGTTCTTAGGTCGGTGAAGGGAACACGATGTGTTGGATGTGGTGTTGAATCAACAACAGCTATAGTGAGTTGTCTGTGGTGGGACAAAATGAGCCAGCCTCATGTTTGTTTTGCTAACAGGAGAAGCACAGGACTGAGGTTTAGAGGACACACACACACATGGATTTTCCATTGAACTTAACCTCATCCATATTTAGTTACACCTTAGCTACAGCTTTAACTTAACCCTGATAAAAGTGAAAGTTTCATTTTATGCTCACACACACTGATTTATGGCTGTAAACTTTACAGTGGCTGATTCTTTATAGATGTGAGTTGAGGTCAAGTGGCACGCACACTGTCTGGCATATGCACATTTCTCATTTTTGTCTGTCACACACACGCGCAGAGATGGTGTGTCATTGTCAGTGTGATTTGGAGTTAATGTGCCCCTTTGCCAACCACTAATATGGTCTTATCTGTTGTGCCTGCTGCCTTGTTGTGGCTTTGTGTGCTGTTGACCCATCTATATTTAGAATGAGAGGAATCATGTGTCCAACAGTCTCCACAAGTGTGTGCGGGTGTGTGGGTGTCTCCAATGGGATGTGTTTGTGTTTGCACATAACCAATGTGTAACAAATGAACTAAAACAAACGCATTGTTTCCACCTCTGTCACTTGTGTCTTGTGATCAGAGTTGGATGTGACTAGGACACGCTGCATTCAGCTCAGGGTCAAAGTTAAACCAAATGAACGTAGTGTTTGCAGGCTTCAGGGTCCTTAATGGCACAGGACCTATATTATTGTATATTAAATACAGAGATTGTAATAGTTTTTGTTGCTGTTCAGTCTTTTTTTTTACGCATTTTTAAAAATGTTTTAATTGAAACCTGGGAGAAGCTTTACAGTGAACTTAGAATTATTTTTATTTTAAATAGTGTTTTTTGTTGTAAGTCATTTTTAGTATAAAATTTATTTTTTCTCTGTTTCCACTCTCTCTCATTAAAGATACAGAAAGTAGGCTTGGGCAAATAGTAAATATTGTTGATTGTCAGGATATTTGCTGTCATTTGCAGTGATTTTCACAATATCAAATACCAAATAGCTGTTTTGGCAGATTCTGGCCTTCATTTTGAAAGAAAATGCCCAAGGAGCTGCCGCAATGGCAATATGTGTTGCTGTTTGACCAGGTGGAGGGGTTAGAACGGGTTAATTGGCTCAACGTAGCCATGCACGCAGCGCGTTAACATATAGACGTAGAGGACTTAGATTCGTAGAACGCCAGCTCGCCAATTTGACAATATTTCGGGTTCAAAACAGGAGAAAAGGGTGAGCCCCCACCTCCACCCCCAGCCCCCTGGACGATAATATTGTCTATCATGCTATTTGGCCAGGACAACAGCGTGATTTTAAATATTTTGATATTGCCCAAGCCTAACATAAAGAGTATTTTAATTGATTTAGATAGATGTATAGATGATGAAATAAAATTCTAAGAAATAATACATGTATCCAAAGAATCGTTGTTTTCTAATTCACTGAAGGGAAGAGAAAAAGTCAAGTCTGTCCTAAAATTTCAGCGAGGGACAAGATGTCACTGGTTTTACAAATAAATGGCAGATTTTGTTGATACGTTACTTTGGGTGTTTTTTTTTTTGTTTGTTTTTTTTTAAGAAATGGACATGTTCAGTAACATGTTCATGTTACAAGATTGTTTGGTTTTTTTTGTTCATTTGTTTTTCAAAGACTGGCTTAAATTTTCTTCTTTGGGGTACCAGCATTGCCTTGACCCAACTGGTCTACTTGGATGGAATTGAATAATCCTCAGAGAATGAGAGTGAATTTGTTCCATTCAGCTGTGTGTATATTAGATATTGCTGAACAAGTTGTTTATATTTTAGGGTAAAAAAATGAGTCACACCCATTACTCAAACCTGAGACAGTACCTTGCCTTGTATGCTGGCTCTTGACCTATGAAGTGCTGTTTCTTCAGTTAAAATGGGTCTTGTGTTGTGCAAGTTAACATCTTTTTCACCAGCTGGAGACACATTCATGCCAGGCAGAGTTTTAGTTATTAGTGGTAATTTAATGTGCAATAGGATTTGCTGTGAGCAGAGCATGCAGTGGCAGTCTATCATGTTTGTTTAATTGTGGGAAGCCAAATGCATAATTACAATCATTCAGTTCATTGATGTTGCGAGGAAAGCATCCTGTGTCCCTGACACAATAAAATCTGAAAGGACGCTTTATTCTACTCTTGATGTGTCGAAGGGACACGACCCATCCCACCCATCAAAACAATACACAGTGAACAACAAACTTGTGATGAAATCACAATAATCAGTGAAGGAAACCTTGCGTCAGAAAGCCACCAAGTGATGTTACAACCCCTCTACACATCTGTCTACATCTATCTCCACATCTACACATCTGTGCAGACGAGATCCTGTTTGTCTTTTGTGTGACAAAATACAGTATATGGTGGTTTTGTAAACAATTGAACACATTGGTTATATCATTGAGCGATAACACGGCATAAAAGGCACAACCACAAAGCGTGGTAAACAAGACAGAGTTTAACACAGTTTACAAAACACAAAATCATCTTGAGCCATGAAAGAAATAAGGCAAAAGCTAGAATGAGAAGGAAAGACAAAAAAAACTATTAAGCTAAACCATCACTCTGCTAAAAATGTCTTATGAAATGATTGGAATGAGAGATGTGGGTTATTGATGTGTTCTTATCTTTTCTTGGTTGTCCACTAAATCTTTCACTATAACGACTGTAGTACACCTTCCTTACCGACTGTGTCGCTGTAGAGCAAAAGGTTTAACCCAGAACATGGCCTGCGCTATCTTTGTTTCAGAGGACTTTAAGGCTCTGGTGGACCGAAAACCCCTCATTAATGAAGACTATGCAATATTAAATAAAAGGATTTTTCCAAAACTACATATAACAACCATGGGGACCCAGCAAGTACTGTTTTTTTCATGATTACTGCACATAGGAAAGAATAGGAGCCTCTAGTAGGAGTCTTTCTTCAGCTCTTTGTGATATGGACCTGAGACTGCTCTGTGCACGCGCTAACTCGCTGCTAACGATACCCTGAAAAGAAGTGACATTACTCAACCTAACAGTTAGTGTCTGATTACCTTTTGCAACACCATTAGATAATCACCATCTTAATGTCAAACTGATAAGGATAAAACTGTGTTTGCTGAGTGGATAACTACAATAAATACTGTAACGCCAGTTTACATTTCTTACTGCTAATCATGATTTTTCCTCAAAATCTTCTGCAGTCTTAGATGATGCAACAAGGAAAGTTGTGTGTGTGTGTGTGTGTGTGTGTGTGTGTATGGCAGCGCACAGAGGGGAGGGGGACCAGGGCTGACACCTTGGCTGACACTGAGCGAGATTCTTTGTTGAGGCAAGGTGCACACAATGTTTTATATCTTTTGCATGTCATGAGAGGTGTGGAACTATATATATTTTTGTTGCATCATGAGACTATGGTAGTATAAATTAGACTATGGTCGGCCACCAGAGTCCATTATTAATGGGAGACTCTGTTCAAAATGTTTCAGAATTTGGATTTTATTTGTTTGATTTCAGATACACTTTGAACATACAAAATACATGACCATAATTCCAACTATATCATACCATACCAACATAAACTACAAATTTAATTCTAATTCCTCAACAAACAAAAATTTTATTGAGGTCCCATTCAGCTTCCCTGGGACCCAATTAAATAACCGCCTGTGGGCTGCATGGTGGGTACTCACTACTTTAAAAACCTATGAACATCACTGTCACTTTTAAGGGTCAACCCCAAAAAATAATAAGTGGAAACATCTAATAAAAACAGGATGGCAGGCAGGATAATAATGATATGAAGTGAAAAGAAATAACATTTAAAGTTTGGGTAGGCATTTTATTTTTGATGTCATTGCACGAAAATTCTATAATAACCTTTCAGCATATTGTACTTTAGGTGGTCTGAGTGAACACTAGACATCATGCACTTCTCCTCGGCTCTGTATTTAGACATTAGGCCATTAACTGACATTTATTTTCATGATCAGTTTCTCTGTAATTTACGTTCCTGATTTATAATTCAGTTATTTGGGCTACAGCGTGTCAGAAAACCATAAAAAGATACACAAAAGCCCAGTGTTGCATCTTCAGATGTCTTTTGTGGGACCAACAATTCAAAACCTACACAAATTAAATATATTAGGAATTCCGCAGACATTACAATCACCTTGAAATGCAAAAATTGTATAAGGAGGGTTAGTGAATCTATCCCTGTATCAGACTTGATGTGTCCACATGGTGGGGTATCTTGCTGAACAAGTCATCATTACTTTGTTATTAAAATGTAGTGACGGGGGACATTCTGCTGCTGTGTAGACAGTCAGCAACCTTTCAAGCTAAAGAAAGTTTCTTAGTCATCTGCATTCTGCAATAAACAGCAGCGTGATGTCAGAGCATCCTTCTATTTTTGCTGCTGAGCCGATATCATTTCATGTTTTCCCCCCAAAATTTGTATCAACTTTATTAATAACTATTCAAAACAAGCTGGACAATTCTTAGTTATAGTTGCATCCACCACTGGGCCAATAGTGGTGTAATTGCACAGTGACCTACTGACTTCTATGTCTGTCGTCTGCTTTCTGTTCCTTTTGAACTGTCTTCAATTCCAATAAACTGGCGAGGTAGTGGAGGAAAGGTGGGCAGTGTGACTCAGGGCTGACAGAGAAGAATTATACTCGGAGAAGCAGGACTGTGTTGAAAGCAGCGGCCTTGTCTCGGTGCCAGAGAGGCAGTGAGAGGGCAGGATGGCACAGAGTTCACCAGCAGGCATTGTACGCTGCAACAAAATGCTGCGTCAGCCCCCAAACAAGTGACTCTCTCAGTCTGAGGTTTTACTGTTTGTGTATGTCTGACTTTCTTTTTCGGTGTTTCTTCTCAATGATGCTGATATGATTCATCAGTTCCCAGCATGCCCCTGTCTCCCTGTCTGGCATGAATGAACAAACTGAACATCCTTTGTCTCAGTAAATACCTCACATTGCGTTTTGCTCACTTTGGTTTTCATTGCCATTTCTGTCAGTCCGTTTTTATCGATCATTGATCATTCCGTGGGACTCTCTCGTGCTTCATACTGACTTCACACTGAAGGATTTTTTCACATAGTTGAAAATGTGACTGGTACTGATATTCTTGGAGCTGACTTTAGTATCACCCTCTTTGTCAGATTAGATGCAGAGGTGGATGAACTCAACTGGGCGACTCCTGTTTCCAGTGATGTTCACAATGACTCTGAGTCAGAAACTACAAAGAAACAAGGGAGCAAACAGATGTGTTGGTGAAGCTGTGTAAGGTGGACTTTTAGCACAGTGTTTCCAATGTCCCTCTCCTCTCAAAGTGTAGTGACATCAGTTTAGCCACTCCTCTCCTCATTCCTCCACTGCTCCTTTATTCTTAAGTTGGATGAGGTCGAGGCTCTTTCCCCCTAAGGTTCAGGGTGGGAGCGACCATGCTAGAAAAGGAGGGAAGAATGTGACATGCATGGGAAAACTTTCCCATCCTGTTCATCCTGTTCAGTTTAAGATTAAATTTGACTTGTGTATTGTGTGAAGAAAAGTGTTTTCTTTGGCATTTTTTGTAAATTTCTTGACAGATATTTACCCAGGATCGGTTGGTTTCACACCTGCACAGCCAGACTCTCTCTCTGTCTCTGTCTCTGTCTTGCTGAATAGAATCTGGTCCATTTCTGAAAGAGGTAGCTCAGTGTTTCCCCTAGCGGTTGACCTTTGACCCATGTTGGGTGCAACTACTCTGACCTCTCTTTGAGTGTTGAGAGATGCAGCATGGGATGTGCCCTAAGGCTGAATCCTTGACCATTTTACCTTTGGAGTAAGAGGTCAGTGAGCCTGAAGTAGTTTCCAGAATAATAAGCTTTAACTTTTTTCATTCCTTTGCTACTTTTTTAGTCTTTGAAGACATTTTTATTCAAGGAGGACGGACCAGCTTCTGGGTAACACAGGGTCTATTTTTAGGTCTCTGAGCAGTGAGTGTACTGCCACAAACTGTTACACTGTGTGTAAATTAGAACTGGTAAGCAAACCGTTTCCATCCCATCATTGCAGTCCTCTGCAGTATGATTGAAACTGACCACCAGTTTTAAGTGCAGGACAGAGGTAATGAGACTGTCTGTCATTCTGCCATGTCAGCCACGATGGCTCACCTGCTCGCACGGCCGTCAGTAATGTTGGTTGTTGACTGCAAGTTATTCCAAAGCAGTTTCTCTATGAAGGCAAACAAATGATTGCAGAGCTCTAGTAGTGTAGAGTCATTTACTTAATTTAAAATGAGTTCTGACAACCATATAGCCCTTGAGAAGCTCTGAATCAATTGGAAAAAGGTTGTAGCGCAGTAAAGGGACAGAGCTGCTCTCATGGTAATATTGCATTAGTAGCTTCAAAGGTGTCTATAGATATCTGAGGCTAAATTCTCAACCTCGAGTGGGAGTTCATTGGAGAGTGCTTTGCCTTTGATCTACTGTGTTCATTTTCGCTTTAGATTTGTGGAACTGTATAAATGTAGGAAGTGAGAATTTCTCACATGGCTGTACTTCTTCTATAAGTCACTCAGTTGCTGATGAACAGAGGAGGAGATGATGAAATACTATCAACTTCACTACTTTATGTAAAAGTAGTGATGGTTTTTGATGTGTTGTGACACTCATCTGTCCAGACTGTGAGTTGAAGTGCAGCGATTACTAAGACGTGACGCAAGTAAGCCAGTGAGTGAACGGCTGATTGCTTTTGTTTTTTTCAGTGAGAATGTCCTAACCAGCACTGCGCGAGAGCGAACAGCCGCAGTGACGTGTCGCTTGCCGTAAATGTCATTCACCTTGGCTCTGTCTGAGCAAAGTTTCACACACTTGGTCTGCCTCTGGCCTGTTTTGATTGGTCAAAATCGACGGTGATGTCCTTCCGTTTCAGCCACCTGCCTATCAACAACCGTTCCTTCTGCTGCAACGTCGCCTGTCACATCTAGTTAAGAAGCGGTGTTAGATTACAGTACACATCACCACTTAGACTAGTTGCTTAGACTGAAGGAGGCGTTTGTCATACATTCATGGAAACATGTTGGTCACAATGCTGGTTTTCAAGCAAATCTAGCCTGAGAGCTAATTTCATTATACATTTTTTACATTTTTTTTACAAAATATTTTGATAAGACTTTACTTACAGCGTGCTTCTATAATTCATTGTAACACATTGTAATGCATTATGTACACACTTCTAATGCGTTACAGGTAGGTCTGTCACGGTAGTCAAGTAATCATTCTGTCATATAGTTAATGCAAATGAATGCAGTCATTTTCCTGACCGCAATTAATGTCTGCTTATTTACATAAGAAAAACTATGCTGAGAGCATTTCACAGGGTCCACTGCAGCTCACTTTCTCTCTGCTCTCCTCTCCTGTCTCTGATTGACACAGATGGGAGGGGCGGAGGACAGTGGGGGATGCATAGTGTCTTTCTCACCAACACACAAACAGAAGGATCGCAGATGGCAACAGTGAATGAGGTTTAAATGATGGTAACGTGCTGCTAAGTACACAAGACTGTTTCCACAGAAAATAATATCAAATGGAGTTGGTTTCAAAGCCAAACTCCATGTCTCAGGTGTGGGAATATTTTGGCTTTAAGCCGAATGACAAAGGAGAGCCAATTAACTTGATCAAGCCAGTATGTTGACGTTGTTCAAAAATTGTTACAACGAAAACTGCCAATACTGATCCCTCAACGCAAAGTACCGACACAGGTAACTGCATGACGACGTAACGTGACCAGCCCACTAACGTTATGAACAAAACTTTGGGTGTTTACAGTAAGAGTCCCGAAACGTTAGTTCCCTTCCCTTACACGATAAAATAAGATCATCCTTTATTAGTCCGACAGCGGAGAAATTGCACTGAACAGTAGCAGTAAAGTGGATGGCAGAAACGAAGCAGTGAACTAGTGAGGAAAGTGTAACAAATAAAAAGTAAACACAGAGTCACTGACTGCCCTCTCTTCCCTCTGCTGCTGACACAGGGTAGAATGGGCAGCGGAGTGAGCTGTATGCTGTGAGAGAGCTCTGGCCCAAAAATATCTTAAATTTTTTGTTATTTTTTAAAAATAAAATGATAGTATTATCGTTAATTGATCATTTCTGTGACAATATATCGAGGAACAAAAAAAGTTATTGTGACAGGCCTATTTACAGGTGGTTATGATCAGGGTTAACCCCAACCCTGCTTATAACTATGATTATATGGCAGTATAGGATTATTACGCATTATAAGTATGTCCATAATGCATTATAGATGCATTAAGTAAAGTGTTAACAGCACTTGTTTATAGGACACATTAAGTTACAGTTGGTTATTAAGTCCGTGACAACTAGCAATGATTAGTCAGTTTCTACAACAAAACTTTGAGTAGGCTTTTTAGTTAGACTGCCAAACATATGTCAACAATATTTAACTGATAAAATTTAAAATGGTGATGTCAAGGTAAGATTGGCATTACACCACTGCTTCTGTAAGCGTTGTTTTGTTTTTTTTTTTACATTACTAATCGGAGTTTCTGTGTTACATGTTAATGTTTCCACTCATTTGAAAATAAACGAGTTTTAATCATGGAACAATTCCTGTTCTCGAATGGAACGAGGCTTGCCTCATTCACAGGAATGAAGGATTACATCATCCCTGGAGCAGAGTGTGGAGTAACTCCCTGGCTCCTCTCATACACGTTGCTTCCTCACCCCCTCCCTTTTTTATTTTCTTCTCGTTCCTCTCAAACTCATCTCTACCTCAGCCTTCCTCTGTGTTTAATATCACTTCGTGTAGTGTTGTCTGCAAGGCTCTGGGACAGCCTGGCCTACTTCACTGTCGTAAAACTTCATGTTACCCATTCTGATTAGCTGACACGGATCTGAAAATCTTTTCTTCATTAAAAAAAAAAAAAAAAGGTTACTGTTTGTTGGAAACCAGCCTGTGGTTCATTCAGCCCCACAGTGGTGGATGTGACACACACGACCTCAGTGGCTGAGAAAAAAAATCCCCCTTGCAATTTACTAAAGTTCCTGTTAAATGATAATGACTTGTGGGAGAATTTGTAATTAGAAATATGATTTTTTTGCTCTGTTTTTACACAGTAACAGGATGAGCCTTTCCCTTGGGTTCTGAGAGAAAAGTAAAGGCTGATTTTGTTTGAAAACAACCAACCATGAAGTCTAAAGCTGCATGTCTTTGTTGTACAACTTGGAAAAAGATTGTTAGTAGTGTTCCAGGACACCCAGTGTTGTCGATCCTCCAGTAAGTAGAAAGACTTGGAATCATATGAATACACACGTGTGTTAAACTTTCAGTTCCATCCTGTATGGAGGCCCAAACCTGAATTACTTAATCCTTGCTCCTGGTCATTCTTCATGGAAAGAAATGAATGTCAGCCTCGTGTGGAAAGTGTCAGGGTCTGTGGTCTCCCTAACGCCGGTCAGAGCTGCAGCTGTCCACTCAGCAGGGCAGAGGGAGCTGTACATCACCACAAAGTAGACTGTGACATTGGGATATCTTTGGACAGAAGTGCTAGCAGATGTATTTTCAAGTTTCACCTCCTATGTCACATTTAGAGACGAGATTGATAAGGTTAAGAATGACGGTGGTCACATTCACACAGACACAAAACAGGAAGTGAAGCGGCCCACGTCCTGTCTCTATTTGTGTGGCCCTCTAAAGCTGTTTCCCTGACCAGAAGGTATCTATAGCCGTGGTCCAAGATGATAGGAATGGGCTCCTAACGGCCCACTGACTTGGACAACAATAGAGCACCACGACCTCCAGGTTATGTATAGAGCCGTACAGCCTCCACCAGTAGCCTGCACAGCTGGGTGTTAAGAGAAAGAGCAAAATAGAAGGATGACAGCGCAGTGAGCATGACATCATCTAACTGTCCTCTATTCTTACCGCACATGTGTTCACTTATCCATTTGTCCATCTATCAGTTACGTTCTCCTTTGCTGCCACCTTGAATGTCATGCAGAGCTGTCTTTGATTTGCTAAAATGTAAAATCATCACTGTGGTCCAGTCAGTCGAGTCAGGGCCACTGATCTGCTGACAACTCAGTGTGATACCAACAGCTATATTGATACAGTCATCAACTTTGGCAGAAGCTTTCTTTGGAGAATGTAATATTGAAATGAGTGGGGTGTTGCTGCTTTGTAATGCTTACTGTGTTTTGTCTCCTCCTGCAGGGGTGATCAGCCAGTGGCAAGGAGAGTCAAAGGAGCGCGTCATCTCGCTTGTACTCACCCACCTTCCGCTGCTTAAACCGGGCAACGTTGAAGCCAAGAGTGAGTACATGCGCCTGCTGCCACGCATCCTGGCCCACACCATCGAGCATGGACATCACCTGGAGGAGTCCCGCCAGCTCCTGTCCTACGCCCTCATCCACCCCGCCACCTCCCTGGAGGACCGCGCAGCTTTGGCACTCTGGCTCAACCACCTGGAGGAGAGAGCTGCTGCCCGGGGAGACTCATTGGAGAGGCCTCCACCCTCTGGGCAGCACCACCACCACCACCAGTCCACACCTCCATCCACCCTCACGTCTTCAGGATCCTCCTCCTCCACTAACACTTCCTCATCAGGCAACCCATACTCTTTGCATCACCATCAGCGCTACGGCTCGGACGACCGCCTCAATGGGTGGCAGAGCTCCAGGGATTCTGGGCTGGGTGGAGGCTGGCATCAGCAGCAGCAGGGCTGCGAGAATGGGCACCTCCTTCTCTACCCATCATCCTCTGTGCCAACCACCATCAACACGGTTGGAACTGGTGGAGGCGGTAACACCAGTAAGTGAAGTCTGCTCTGTTCTTTGGACCTTGTACTCTGTTCATGTGGTGCTTAGCATCAGTCGACATGTAGGTAGAGATTAGCATCTCTAACTTCGATCTAAAATAGCATTTTTTTGCTTCTTTACAGCATCTTTCATTTTAAACAATGTAGTTTTTCCTTCTTATTCATACACATAAAGAGACCAGCTGACAGACATTAGAGATAATGTAAAACTTTGATTCACATACTATGGACAACCAGTGTCACAACAGACTGATGGGCTATAAACTAAATTGTATCATAAACTTAAACGTGTAAGTATACGACAGTTCTCAGAAGTTTCCTCCAGACATTATATTATCTGTCAAGTATAAATGCAGTTAATCAGCCTAAATGATTTATACTGTGTCCTTTAAAAGTTATGAACTTTATTATGAGATTGACCTCCCAATAATTATGTGAAATGATACTTAGGGATTCAGAGTGGCCAAATTAGTGACTAAAATCAAACAAAGATAATCCGTCAAATGCTTGAGCCGCTTTTAATATTTATTCTGTCTAGTTCTCCTCCATTATACTCTGTCGCACCGTCACTTTTTTTTTTTTTTTTCCAATTTTCATTGTCTTGAGTTCAGTTCAGAATAAACAGTTGAGGGAGATAGAAGTGTGTATTTTTACTGGAGATTTAGTTTTTTATTACAAGAGACACTAAAGTAACCAGTAGAATTTTAACTCTTTTTGACAATGTTCAGACACAAATTCAATGTGACAAATAAGATACTGTGCTGATGGATACAACACAGAATGCCTCAAACAAGTAAAGATGGATGGATGTGCTCTTAGATCTGCACACAGTTAGGATTTCTTAGTCACAGACTTGATGCTTATTTTATTATTATTGAAGGTGTATTTCCTTTGATGGCCTCACTTGACAGAAAACCTGATAAAATGTCACATTATTTCACTCTGCGTTGGCCACATTTCACACATGGAATAAGTGAACTTTTTTGCCTCTTAGGTATTTTATGTATTACAGGGCTCTCGCATAATTTAATAAGATCTTGAAAATCAGGAATTTTACTGCGGGACAATCCCGCAAATCGAAGCCAGTCTTTTGTTTTACGTCAAATGAGATGCAGTACATGGTTATTATTACACACTCTCATAAATTTTACCGGAGCTCCGAGTATCATCACGTTAAGGAGGAGCAGCGTTTCTGCTCGTAAGATTTTGCTGTGACCGCCACAGCATTACAAAATGTCAAAGCAAATAAAGTGTTTTGCAATCAGTCAGCTGATCTGTTTCCTCAGTATATACATGGTTATAATTACACAGGTTAGTTCATTTACCCACAAGGCCCGTGCTGCTCTCTTTGGAGCCTGAATGGTAAGTGGAGATGACCCATGACCACGTTATCAAAATCTATGAACACGCTGATCTGTCACTGTGCATTCAACCTGCACTGGACTCCTCATGTCAATTAGCTGTCACTCTGTCTGTTAGAATCCAGTGTGTGATGGGAAAACATCACATTTCCACACAGTCACAGAAAGTAAAGT
>JAQLOL010000001.1:25473805-25485022 GCA_029783665.1 Naso thynnoides
CTCTCTCTCTCTCTCTCTCTCTCTCTCTCTCTCTCTCTCTCTCTCTCTCTCTCTCTCTCTCTCTCTCTCTCTCACTCTTTTTCTCCCTCTCTCTCCCTCCCTTTCTCTCTCTCTCTCTCTCTCTCTCTCATCCCTTTCAATGGGAGGAAATACCTCAGTTCCTCCTCCTCACGCTGGACCTTCTTGTGTGGGACTGTAGTGTGGATGTGTAGAGGGAGAGAAGGAGGGTGGGAGGGAAATATGTGAGTCATAGTTTGGGAGAGGTAGCTGTGGTGTTAAAGAAGGAGGGGCAATGAAAGAGAGAGGGAGAGTTTGTATGAATGTGTATGAGAGAGAGAGTGAGAGAGCCAGTCAGAGGCAGTGAGAACAGTGCACAGGCATTTCCTGTTTTTCCCTGGCCCGTGGCACTGGAGGGCCGTGAGGAGGGAGGGCAGAGGGAGAGAGGTGAGGGGAGGGCCTTGTGGTAGTGCTGTTGGGGGTATAATAGGCAGGTTATAGGGAGGAATTCATGTGGTGAGCATCTGAAACTGTCATTAGGTTTTGGCCAGACATCCAGACAGGAGCGGGGAAGGGGGGGTCAACATCTTGAGGAAGAGGTGGCCTTGATCTCACACCTGATTCATTTCGAGCTCGCATATTTCATTTTACTTTGTGATAAGAAATTTAATGGCAATGTGTGAAAAGCAGTGATGCAGGAAATTAGTTTAAAGCAAGAGGATGATGTTTGAGCTTGAAATACATTCATCAAATTGTATTAGCGAAACACTGCTTTGCCTTTTAAAGGATCATTCCAGTCTACTTTGGACTTGTCACCATTAGCAGAGATCCCCCTATCTTATCTTCTACAAATGCTTTTACTTCAGTTGATCTCAGACATTGCACTGCATTTTTAAACCCCATTCACTGCCATTCATGTTGAAACATGGTATAGAAGCACTATAGGACATTTAAAAGTTGCTAGGTATAGGTATAAACAAACACGATATCTCATAGATAAAGCTATTTTGTGAAAAATGGACAGAATTATGTGACCTACATGGCCAATGTTGACATGGGACAATGACATGTAATAACACTGATATGGCCCTTTAAATGCCAGTATTTAATCTTACAAAGGTTTTCAACTGGTATCCAAAGATCTGAGGTTGAGTCATTATGGTTAGCTAATGTTAGCTTCTAATAAAGAAACCGTATAGAGGTAGCAGCATATTTGAAAGTTATTTTTTAAATATGTTATGTTGGAGTTGGTTTCGATTTCTGCAATTGGACAAAACATGTTATCCCTGCAGAGGCATTTGCATTTTCAATCAGTGAATTAAAAGTTCACGTGTTCTCCTCAGGGTCTGTGGTTTGCAAACCCCGGAGGAAGTAACAGCATGCCCAGTCGGACCCACAGCTCCGTGCAGAGGACCCGCTCCCTGCCAGTTCACACGACGCCACAAACCATGGTCATGTTCCAACAAGCTGGTGAGAAACACTAAACAAACGCACAGATAAACTCACACACTTGCACACAGTGTTGAAAACTCAACTCAACTCAACAAAAAGACAAATTTAGAAATTTCTGTAATGAAAATGCCTCACATTGTAACTCTACAGCTGATGTGGTTCTGTCCTCGCCTCAGCCTCCACCCATCCGCTGCTCACCTGCAGCTTCGTCACTACGTATCAAACACACACATCACTTTAGTCAAACTGTTGACCATTACTTTCTTAGAGTACTCTGACGTTACTCTGATACCATGTTAACGATGTGTAATTAAAGCTGCAGTTGGTAACTTTGTTGTGAACATCAATAATTTTATTGTATTAAATTTGGAAAAAATGTCATAATACCCAAAGACAGCTATTAGTAAGTGATGTGGTCTGAGAGATCTGTTTTCCTTAACCCTAACCCTGTATTCAGGATTGGTAAAAATCCTCTTGCTCCCGTTGTTTTTGGCCAATCAGTGAGGCTGTCTGTACTCTCTGTCCTGATTGGTGGGTCCACACCGAGCTTCTTAGCGACAGGTCATGTTGGTATGAGCTGATTAGCTGTTCGTGCTGTACGCTCTGACTCCTCTTGCCAACAAAAGAGTGTCTGCAAGCGACACCGTCAGTTGGCTTGAGCTGGAGCTGAGACGGATCACTTTACTCCACTGCAAGATTCCCTGCAACTGTTTTGTCTTGATTCAAACTGGACTTAAAAGAGAGAGCGACAGCAAACGAAATAATATGCGAGTCAGAGCAAATAAGAAGGGGAGTCCGCAGCAGGGTTGCTTCCCAACGAGTGTCATGCAACAGGTAATGTTAGCTTGTTAGCAAAAGTTACCAACCGCAGCTTTAATACAGATAATCTAGTCTTTGTTTGGATTAATACTTGTTTCTTTACTTCAGGTAATTTATTTTCAAAATGTTAAACTTCAGTAATAGCACAGTGAGTTAAGCACTAATCACTTTCACTGTCTCCTTGTTATCGAGATGAAAAACAAGAATGGTGTATTGTTTCTTCAAGTGGAAATACATTCCCTGTCCTTGGCTTGTATGATAATTAGATGATGTGGTTTCAATGCAGGAGCGGATTAACTTTCACAGACCTTTTGTAATCATAAATTTATTTCTAAATTTAAGGCCCCCTCCTCCCACCCCTCCCAAACACTCCCCACTCAGTGTCGACACATGGCAGGGTCATGGTAACCATTGGCGCCAGGCAGAGTGACCTTTAGTAGCCTTAGCCATGCTGACTGGACTTTGTCCCACAGGAACAGTGGACAGTAATAGGACAACCTGGGATTTCTTCCACTCTATCACACACACACACACACACACACACACAAAGACACACACATCAGAAATGTTCTCTTTTTAGAATGAAGAGGAAAAGCAAAATTATAAAAAGCACAGGAAGAGGAGGGAAGTTGGAGGGAGAGTGGAGACTGTGTGTGAGAGAGGAAGAGATGGAGGTTGGGAGGGAGGAAGGAGTCAGACGCGTCTCACAATGAGGCTCTTTGTGCAGTGAGGACACAGCTCCCCTGCACGATTTCCTCCCCTTTCCTCTCTCCCTGATTCACTCTTTTTCTTAACTCTTCCATCTTTTTTTCCCATCGCTCCATCTTTCCTTCTTTGACAACTCTGCAGAGTCATGCACACATATCATCCACCCTTAAGGGTGGGGTTGGCTGTGTTTTGGCCAGAAAAACTGATTTGAAAGGCGAGACCTCCCCCCTCCCGTCCCCCCTCTGTGTGTATCTGTGTGATCTGTCGTCGTCTCTGCCAACAGATAGATAAATAGACTTATTAAGTGAGACACAGCAGAGAAAAACAAAGGATGAAAAAACAACTGTGTTTCTATCTGTGAAGTTTTCTTCTGTGTGTGTTTGTGTCGCTGTAAGTCTGCGTGTACGGGAGTGGAGGGGTGTGTGGGATGGGGTGTTTGGGGGGGGGGATTTGGAGCCTATAAATAGCCCACTGTGGACTACTGCGCCTAACTCAGCTTTTCTCTCAGGCCACAAGGGATTTTCACTGCCTGGCCAGTGTTGAAGACTCAGCGAAGGACTAAATGGCTGGAAGGGGGTTGCTAGGCTGTACTGTGGCCCAAATACAAGCCCCTCACCCTCTAACCCTGCAAGCACACACACACACACACTCTCTCTCTCTCCCTCTCCCCCTCCAACCTCAACCTTACCCTCCATAGTCTCCACCCTGCTCACAGTCAAGGCCAAAACAACTTCAGTAACTAAAACCTAAGAGTTAGAAAAGGCGAAAGTAAGAATTTCTGAGATGATCTTCAGTCATTTAGTTGGGCTGCTCAATTAGTCTAATTTTATTTTCAATGATGATTTTGGCCTCCAACTATTTGAAAACAAGATAATTGAAATGAAACAATGATTGTGCTGCATGCCATTTCTCAATGACACTCTTGTTTTGTCTTGTAAATCCACTGCACACCATTCCTTTACAAACAGGTCTGCGTATGCCTCTCCTCGATACATTCTCATTCGGACATGCTATGCCATGTTTAACGTCAGTTCAGCATGAGCCAAGATGACAGATAGAGATCCTCTGGTTTACGTGAAAAGGTGAAAGCATTTCAGCTGTTTGGAAACATTCTGGTTTCAAGGAGCCTGACGCGGAACAACGATAAATACTGCGCAGGATTTGTTTACCATGATGTTCGCTCCACATGGCAATACAACCAACTTGTTTAATCACCTTAAATGTCATGACAGAATGGACTATGACCAAGCAATAAAGCAACAAGACAGACAGAGAGAGAGAGGAAAAGTGTGAGTTATCACGTCAAGTAATTGTGATCTCAATATGGACCCACGTAATCGTGATTATGAATTTTGCCATAATTGAGCAGCCCAGTCGTTTAGTCTATGAATATTCAAAGAAATAAGGAAAAATGATCCTCACCATTTCTCACAGACATGGCTGAGTTGACGTCTTCAAAAAATTGAACTATTCTCAATTTTCAAGCTTAAAAGTAGGAGTTTGTCAGAAGAATTTTAAGGCCGAATAAGAAAACGTCTATATCTCAAATTTTGGTTGTGGAAGAGTAATTGAGTATACTGGCTCAAGATGATGCTAAAATGTAAAGTAGTTCCATTACCACTCCTACTACCACCACCACTGACACTACTACTACTACAACTACTACTACTACTACTACTACTACTACTACTACTACTACTACTACTACTACTAAGGGGCATTAGGTGGCTTACAGTCGCAGATCCGGACTCTTCGTATGTCTGGAGGTAAAAATACCTACAGAAAGCAACTGAGGAGGAAAGACGAGACAAGAAAACAGTAAAAAGATATCGAGTTTGTGGAGTTTATAGAATAGGAATGCACACTGGTGGAATCACTTCTGTGGATAAATCATTATCAAGTTATATTGATGTCAGTTCTGTTTTATTTATTATAGAACATTTTACGGTTAACAGGAAAAGATCTAATAATTAGTGAGATCATTTTAGAAATGATCAGACTTCATATTGAAAGTTTAAAGCAGAATCATCATTGATGTTACATGTTTGTGTAAATAAGTAGGTGTAAGTTTTATCACCAATCTAGTCTCAACCCTTAAACAAGCACACACCCACACACACACACACACACACACACACATGCACGCACTGTGTTTCAAGCGGTCTTTGTTTTGATGTGTGTCTCAGTGCTGCAGTTAACAGTGGGGTATAATCTGATTATTGTGGCTACACTCTGGTTGAGTGGACGACATTGTCCCAGTGAACTGATCTGAATTCTCCTCTTTTTCCATTTGCCAACTCGTCTGATGCTGATTTATTAAGAAAAGGGTAAAAAAGGTTTAAGCATCATCATTAGGTGAAGTCAAAGTGTGAAGTCACTGAAAATTCAAACACAGCTTTTCATCACTTAATGAGGAACCGGTGGACTCTGATATTGCTCAGTCATTTCTGCCATAGAGAGGATCGACTGCAGAAAATAATTTGTAATTTGATTAAATCCTTCTTCATTTGCTTGCCGAACCTGCTGTGATCATTGTCGGGACATTTTTTTCACATCAGCAGTTTCATGTACAAATAATTGACGCTGATGTTGCTTCAAATGTGTTTTTGTTACTGTGCAGATCTTCAGTTGCCGGTGACGGAGCCAGACATCAACAATCGCCTTGAGTCTCTGTGTCTGAGTATGACCGAGCACGCACTGGGAGGTAACACACAGTTTTTAATTGATCTTCCTGATCATTAAGTTGTAATACAGGACATACAATGTGGTTCAAGCCTCCCTCCTGTTAGTCTCTCTGTCCCGTTATTACATCAACATCACCATCCTGGTTATAAGCCTCATCCTGTCTTCAGTCCCATCCAGGATGTGAAGTTAAGTAAATAACAGAGTAATGTGGTTATTCATGTCCCTCTATGCGTGATTATTGTATTGTGCAGGTTTCTAATGACTGCCTGGCAGTGATGTCAGGCGATAAGTCCAGGAAACACCACTGCAAGGAGCAGTCTCTGTTCTTGTTGCACCAACTGACTTTATCAGCAATCAAAAGCTAATGCATCTCTGTTCTTTGCCACAATTTGATTTTAAAATTGTTTTATGTATTTAAGTTCTTAATTTTGTTGCCAGGAATGCAAGACGAGATAATAAAAACAAGATAATGATAAACCTCATCAGTGGTTTCCAACAGGCTGAATAGTCTTTGTAACCAGTGTTGCACGTTGTATAAACAACCACATAACTCGGCCACGACCCCGTCATCGCCTTGCCTTTTGTTTGAGCGATAGTCAGTCTGATAATAGATGCAAAGATTCTGCTCTGTAAAGCAGAAGCAGAGATGAAGAAGTCAAATTACACTTTGCACATGACGAGAGAAAGGAGAGTGTACCGTCAAGGTGATGGATGAAGCAAGAGCAACTATCTGGCAATATTTAGGATAGAGATTCAGTGCTGTAGGGCAGTGCCTCCCAAATTTTTTTTCTGGGGACCCACCTTTTTAAAGTAGACCTTAAAAGAGTGATTTGGACACTTGAACTGCCATTTTCAGTATCTCGTTATCTTGAAGAGGTAAACCAGCCATTTCGAAGTGACAGGCTTTACATTTAGGTTACAGCTTCACTGTATGCTTATTGAAAAAAGGTTTACTGTACATGTGTTAAATGCTTTCTAGTTACAACTAAGTGCATTTGGGCTGAAGGTATTATTGTTTTTATTTCCTATTGGCAAAATTTAAGCAATTTAAATAGGCTACTTTATGTAAGAAGTAAAGTGCATTGAGGCCAACTAAACAGCCACTTGTTGAAAGATGTTCACATTTTTTGATGAGAAATTCAATGCATTTGCTGAAAGGTTTACTTATAAAAATCTTAAAAGACAAGAAATTTTACCATTTGGCGACCCAAATAAAGTCTCCAATGTGTGGGAATGACTGCTATAGTGAACCTGATAACATTAAAGAGGGATGAGAAGTTGCTTACCCGGCTGAGAAATTAGAGGATAAAGTCGTTTGCCTGCATCTCCCGATCCATCAGCTTCAACTAACAGCTCACTGTAGCTGCTCCTTCTTGTTCCTCCCTGCAATGTTTCAAACCGATCCTATGTCAGAAAACTAAGGAAATGTGTGTTGTCTTGTTGAGACACGGTTCTGGTAAACAATACAAGCATGTGCTAAAGTCACTGTCATAATTCATTTCCTGTGACTGTTTCACAATAACAGTCATTTTTATTTCTGGCAGTTAAATATTTTTCATGTGAAGCTGCAGCAGTAGGTGTAAGTAAGGAATTCTGTGGACTTTATCTTTCCTATTTGCAATTATACCATCATTTTTGATGTGATGATAAAATCTTTGAGAATCTGGAAGTTTTTGGTTTAGGTCCCTTGAAAGTGCTTTAAAAGTGCTTGAATTTTCCTGTGAAAAACTGGAGGAACTTTGCCCTCAGCTTCAGTCACAAAGCTTCCTCACAGGCCAGCAGCGGATCTGACTTGACCCAAACTTCTGTGTTCTGTTTGAAGCCAAAGCAAACTCCACAGTGTCCAAGAGTCACATCAGTCAATCAGTTAGTGAGTCATGTTGAGGCTCCATCACTTCAGTGGATCTGAACACTGATCTTCAGTCTGACTCCAACACTCAATCATCCTGTTGTGTGAACAGCTTCAAGTCTGCAGACGTCGGCTCATCAATAACTCCAGACCTTTTGGAGCCCAATGAAGGATTTTTTTTTTTTTTTTTTTTTTTTTTTGATGTGTTATTTTTTGTTTATGCAATCCGGCCAAGCGGGTCCAAAAATCGCCAAGTTTGAAATATGAAGGCAATTCTTTCAACAGCCGAGGCAAGTTCAGCCCAAGAGGGAAATGAAATGAGAAGAGCCAGAGGAGGAAATTTGGTTAAGCAAAAATTTTCACTCTCAAACATAATTCACATCATCAGATAAAACCCGCTATTTATTTTATATGAACTTTATATAGGACATTACATCATATTTAAAACATGATAATTATAAATGAAGTTAATGAAATGTCATCAAGTTCTTCATCCAAAATTGCCTTTTTCTCTTACTCGTTGCTTTCCTTCCACGCTAAGGACACATTCTAAAGCTGTACAAGTTTGAAAATAATCTGGATTTTAAAATACCAGTCTCATGTTTAGTGTAGACTAGTTTGTGTGAAGTGAATGAATGAGATCTATTTTTGAAAAGTAAACTTCATCTCACGCCCAGTAACAAAGGAGGCATTTCTCTGTTATGGCGTTTTGTAAACATGAACCTTGAACACATAAAAATGACTTTTAAATCAGTAAGCAGTTTACTGAAGTCTGCATGAGTTAAGTCAGTCAGATGGTGACCTAAGCAGAAAATTCCCATGTACAGTGAATTTTAGTGTGGGTTGAAGTCAGTGCCAACTCCCCCCGTCCCGACGTAAAAACAGTGGGCCTCAGTGCTCAGCATAGAGCTGTGGACAAGTGCTGCTTTGTGTGTGTGAGAGTGTGTGTGTGCGCGTTAGGAGTAGGTAGTGTGTGTGAGGTGGAGGAGAGCGGAACGAAGGGGTTCGTTTAACTGGAGAAACTTCTGCTTAATAAGAGTTTTGCCTCTTTCGAGTCTCAGCTGGCTGCAGTGAGCTTCAGGAGCACAACTCTGTCTGTGGGTCGTCTGTTTCCTTCTGGTGCAACACAATGAATTCTGCATTTAGATTGATTATCATATTCATCTCATAGATTTTGTCACATTGTAGGATATGTGTCTGAACTTTGAAGGCTATAAACGATACAGGTAAATGTCAGGGCAGGTAAATCCGTCTCCCTGCTGAGAGAAAACTTTTTGAGTCTAAGTAGGGCAGTACGTCAGTAATGTATCATATCGTGATATGAGACAAGATATCTTGACAGATTTTGGATATCGTTAAATCGTGATATGGAGTAATTGTTGTCTTTTCCTGGTTAAAAAAGACTTCTTTACACTAAAGTGATGTGATTTTCTAAACTTACCAGACTGCTCTCATTGTTCTTTCATTTAGCTTTATCCACTTATCCACATTACTGACTATTATTTGTCAAAAGATGTCATAGGGGTAATATTTTGTGAAATCACCAGTAGTCATCCTTACAATACTGTATCAGTATCGAGGTGTTTGTTTAAAAATATTGTGATATTTACTTTCTTCATCAGCTTAGCTGCTCCCACCCCTTAGAATACACACAAGTCGTCAGTCACAACCTACATGATTAATAACTATTGATATGAACCGACATGAAACTTTGCTATCGTGGAAGATTTTCAGGCCTAAGTCTAAGTGACTTTCATTTATAAGCCCTGGCTCACTTGTAATTAGACTGTGACCCTAAACAAAGTACAGCATTGTCTAACAGGAGATGCTTCACTGTGTTCCTGGTAAGATCGATCCTCATTCAGAAGTTGCTTCAATAAATGTCGTGTTTCCAACTTTAGTTGCATTCAGCTCCTCGGGGTGTTGTTGTGTACAGGGAGCAGTGCTGTCTGATCAGTCCTGATGTATCAGAATCTGTATTGGGAGAGATGAAGCTGGGCTGATGCATTTCTACAAATAACATCCAGAAGATCAAAACAATCCACCGAGAGTTTCCTTTGAGTTGCACAGGAAGCGTGTTAGACCAACATTCAAGTTTGAGGCTCAGTGTGAATTAATCATTCAACAATGTCAGCATATACTGTGCAAACATCAAACTGTGTCAAAGAACCTGCATTCAGCTACTCTTAACATTAACATGCACGTTTGCTTACAGCTAAAGCCACTTGTTTCCACGTGACTCTTGTTGTGCCCTTTGTTTACAGTAATATTCACCTGCCTCTCAGTATCAGATGGAGGCTTCAGTCACTTGGAATCAAAATGTCCACTGTTGCGTAGCTTAATAAAATTTTCCTGCTCAGCCACACCAGAGGCAACAGCTGTCAGACTGTTGTTTTTCTCTGAGAGGCTCATCAGTATTTTGACAGATGTGTTGTTCTCTCACCATGACAGTGTGTGCTCCGGCCCCTCACTGTTCACTGAGTCAGGAAAGCTTCAGGCCTTTTTGACTAACAGCTTAGGGACATCAGATGAAATGCTATTCACACAAACTTTGTAGCCCAAAGAGGGTCGCTGAAATAGCAAAAGATCGAGGAGACCAGCATTAGGCACAAGAGGCAAGGATGTTAGACAGAAGGTTTTATTTAATATTGGTCGTGTTGGTTGAAATTGTTTTACCTATTTAGCAAATTTGGGAGCTCCTTTCCAAAAACAGAGATGAGTTGAGATGCAGCCAGTTCGGCTCTTGTTGTAGTGAAAAGGCCGACACAGAATCATCTGAAGCATCAGATGGATCCACATGGAAAAACAAACTAAATATACAAGTTTATGCTGGACTGCTGTGAGATCAAACATTTGTCTGTACCAGCATCTTCCTATTAGGGGTCTGATGAAGGCTGGAGCTTTTCCCAGCATGCACTGGGAAACAGACACAGGGAGGGTTAATGTAAGGAGTCTGAAGACTCATAACTGCCTCCTCAACTTTGACTTTTGGAGTTTTACCTTCATCAGCACTCATAATTCATCAGAACCTTAATGTTTTTTCTTCTCCCTGCTGTTCCTCTTTAGACGGTGCTGATCGCACATCAACAATATGAAATGAGGACCTGAGTGAGAGCAGAAGGGGAGCACAGGTTCACGAGGCTCTCTCACGATAAGTCACCTGGAGGTCACCAGCCCTCCTGTTCCCTCTCCCTGTAGCCAATGGTAGAGCTCAACCAAAGGATCGGGCGGTATCCAAGACACACAAGAGAGCCGCTCATCAAACGGCTGACACAAGCTATCACATTGGCACCGTCCACCGGGTCGGAAAAACACACTTCCTGCTCCACCAGCATGCTCACAGTCACCTGCGCCTGGGTGAGGAGAGAGAAACGCTTTGGACACAGCCTGGACAGTGTGTGAACAGCGCCCCCCCCCCCTCCAAGGGGAGGCCATGTGCAGTACTGCAGTCCAGTCAGCCCCAGCAGAAGGGAGACGCTGGCCTGTGGATCGGGACCCAGTGAGACTGAGGCCCTTTCCCTCTCCGACACCCTCTGGTCCCCGCACATTGACCACAGCTCGTGGCATCTTTCAGATCCGTAACAGTACCTCAGACCCAAACACAGGATGAGACAAGCAGAGCTAGAAGGACACAGACGAAAGTTGGACTGAGTGTCTTGCGAGGACGCTTGAAGAGCTCGGTTGCTTTGTATTGAGTGGCAAAAAAA
>JAQLOL010000001.1:25508957-25524123 GCA_029783665.1 Naso thynnoides
TCATGATGTTTTTAGATCTCTGAGTCTCAGAAAAATGATGCTTCTGTTTAAGAAAATGTGCAATGACTAAATCAGAATATGTGGTGACAAAAGGTGTTCTGTGTGTGTGTGTGTGTGTTTGTGTGCGTGTGTGTGTGTGTGTGTGTGTGTGTGTGTGTGTGTGTGTGTGTGAGTGAGTGAGTGTGTGTGTGGTTGTTGCTAGCCAATCACAAAATCGGCACATGATCACAGCAGGACTTGGTTATGTTGCTAACATATTTCATGTCAGGGTCAATTAGTATGGATGAATTTTTAAGTGCTGGATTGTCTCTCAAGTCTTTCAGCCATCTTCATCTTCTCACTTTTCGTTTTACCTCCAAGTAAATAAAATCCGTTTGTTTGACACCAGACTGATCGACATCCTGCTTGTGTTTTATGACCTGTGTAGTCGTGTTACCAACGTGATAATGCCGTCATAACTGAGAGAAACGATCTGCAACACGACTACCAGCTCTGTGAGTCTCTGCTGATGTCAGCACGCTAACGATGCTAACGTCCAACACATTGCCAACATGTTGATGTTTTAACAGGTTCTCTATCTTGGTTTGGCACGTGAGCACGCCAAGTTTCGTTAATTGGCTCTACAACAGTAGCACATATTTTCAGTAGGCTACAGGAAAAATCACAATTCTTGATGAATGAAATTAGTGATAATTCGTTTATGTGATTTTCAAACAATAATGAAAAATTTTAGTAGGTCCAACATCTCAGCTGCAAAGATTTGCAGTTTTTCTTTTTTTCTATAAGAGTCATAAAGATTTTTTATTACGAAAACTTTTCCTCTGAAGAATTGCACTGTGCATTTTACACTATTCTCTTAGATTTTATGGACCAAATGATCACCAAAGAAAAGAATTCAGAGACTTTTAATACTGCAGGTTTAAATGAATGTTTCTATTAGTTAAAAATAAAATTGTGCATTAAACAGGGGAACATTTTATTCTATAGAGCCCCTTTACCAATGCAAGCTTAAAATTCCTGCTTAATCTTTGCATAACTAATTACATTTTTGTTGGTCATGTGCTCAACAACAAGAGGATTTTAGGCTCATGTGGTGATGAAAGCTGAACCCGTGTGAGGCACACACACACACACACACACACAAACACAGATCAAACAGCGTGACACTTTGTAAAAAAGCCACAACTCTCCACAAACATCCAGCAAACCACCAAAAATCGACATGTGTTTCTGTGTTCTCTGCTTTCCATGAGTTTAAGGGGAGTCTCCAGGAACACAGCCAATCAGGAGACAGACAGAGCACCACCGCCTGACGAGGAACACACATGCAGGTCATCATTATCTCCACCTCTGTCCATCCTCTGCTGTTCAGATGGAAGAAGAAAGAAAGCGAGAGTCACCTGGTGGGACTTTTGCTCTTCTCAGAATCCAACAACATGAATCACCATCATCTCGCCTCATTGGATGCATTCACATTTTTCTCTGCATTCCTTCCGTTGCAGCTCCATAACACACACAACGACCCCCACAACAGCTAAACTGCCTCCAGATGGACTTCTAGAGGAAGCTGAGAAAGAGAGGAGGGAGCAGAAATCCAGCTGCAGCCCATTCGCAGGCCGTCGCGTGGAGAGGCCGACCAATGTGGACCTGACACTGTGTACCGAGCGCTCTCCAGGTGCTCCCCCCCATCCCCACCGCCTGCATGTGACTCAGCAAACCCACTTCGGTTTGGCTGCATCACACGTGATCTCGAGTTATGACACAGATCTGCAGCTTCGAAGAGTGGAAGAAAAGATTTTGCCAGCTATCATGTCCAGTCTTCATTTGAACTCTTGCCTTAAAAACACTTTTCTACCTCTGACAGCAGCAGGCTTGGTCGGCTCTGCCTGGTCACCCTCATTGCATTCAACTGAGCAAAGCACCAGAAACAAGCCAGCAGGAAAAACCTGTTTGCACTTTGAAACTTTTTAACTCGTTTTTCCAGTCAGTGATGATTTCGATATCATCTGTGTCAATTTAGAGTTTCATCACACAGTTCAAACACAGGAAACTACATTTTAAAGTCTTTTCAGGATCCGAAAGTTCACAAAATAACTATGACCAGAAGAATTTGGGGAGATAACTTCTTTATAGATTAATCCGGAGATTATTAACAGAAAAAGTTTGACATTTTACCTTAACCTCTAAACGATTAATCAATTATCAAAAGACAAAATTATCCACATTTAAGAGTGGACTCTTTAAAAACAGGATGTTTTGAGTCTGAATATCCAGCATATTCTGTAATAATATTGTAACGATATAGAATTTTAATATTAAAACTTACCCATAATCGAAATGTTCAACTCTCAAAAATACAAAACATGCCCTTAACAGCACAATGTACTTAAAGTATTAAAAGTACTCAATATGCAGCAGAGGGGCTTCTCTTGGATTAATATTGACTCTAATATTGTCGTATTATTGATTGATTACTGTGTAAGGAGCATTTTCATGATGTCATTAGGTGGATTGTAACTAAGTACATTTACTCGATTATGTAACAGTGTGAGGTACTTGTACTTGACTCGTCTTTTCTTCTTTCTTTACTTCACGACATTTATGCAACATCTTCAGTAACTAGTTACTTTGCAAATTAAGCTTTTTGCATTAAAAAACATGGAAAGCTTTTTATCGTAAACAATGTTTGCTATAAATTCAACTACACCGTTTCTACAAGAACAGCTGAAACAATTGACTGACAATTCACAGGAAGATTTTTGACAAGTAAATCATTTCAGGGCCCTCTTGTCTTGCTTTGCACTCTGTGTCCTTGTGAACACACTCTCGTTGTTCTCACAATCAAGAGACAGAAGAGAAAAGAGAAAGAGAAATAATCAGCAGACTCGCCCAGATTGAAAAGAATCATTAGCTACAGAATAGTTCAAAATGAGCTCCACATGAACCAAACTCCAACAGCAAAATCTTTGACATGAATGCAGGAGTCACAGTAATGAGATCATGGGGATTTTTTTCTGCTTTGAGGATTTTTAATTTTAATAATTTAAAGTGTTTTTTTTTTTTTACTGACAGTAGACCTACTTATATTCTTTGACTCAAATAACATTCTTCTGCAGTGTGGCAGACTATCAGAGGTCGGCTGCTGTTACCTTTAGAGAGGAATCTGAGTACTACAGCTGTGACTACAGGTGTTGAAGGAATCGAGAGGAATTCCGGGAAGGCTACGATATTTTCCTCTGAAACGCAGCGCAAGAACTTCAAGCAACAGCTCTTCCGCGCGTCTAAATGTACTTAGTTATACTCCGCAGCTTTATTCCCATCACTCAGGAGGAAGAACTTAATTTTATGTCATCTACACTCACTAAAAAGGCGCATGAACCCCTCTCTGTCCGTCACATACAGTTTAAAGTGACTTTACTTCTTCTTCCCTGTCCTGCCACCTGTTGAAGCGCAGGACAAATCCCAGCCGCCTCTGAGCGGCTTTGTGGATTTAAAAACTCACCGATAATTTTCTCCTGGTAGCCCTTGGTGAAGAACTGCATTGCGGTGGCGGCTCTCCAGGGCGTTTTGAGGAGCCCCTGTCGCTGCGGGTCCTCCCCCAGCCCCCGCAGGATGGTGGTGTAAGCTGCGGCCAGGGACGGCAGGCTCATCTCGTTGTCCTCCACGCTCCTGGGGCGCTCCTCCCTCCAGCTCTCCATCACCGAGGCGGCCGGCCGGTGCGCGCTGGACTCCGCGCCCGGAGGCTGGGGAGCGGCAGCGTGCCCGGTCCCGCCGGCCGGTCGCTTCACCAACCCAAAGTGTCCGTTCCGTACGGAGCTGCTGTCCCCGGCGTCTTTCTTCTCCTTTGAGCTGTACTGTGTCTTTGTAGAGTGCTCCATCACTTCTCTGTCCGTATTCACCTCCTGCTTCCTCTCCGCAGACAACTTGTTGAATCAGTTTCTCGGATGGCTCAATTGCAAATTTGGCATCTTCACTCTTTATATGAGCAGCGTAATCCAGGGACTGCTCGTATTGGCTGTCTGGCTCCAGGGGGCGGGGCCATGCCCTCTTTAATGGAGAGATGGGGACAAAGTTCTGTTGATAATGGAATCTGAACATTTTCCAGAGGGACAAGGTGAAATAAAGTTAGTAACGTCAGGCCTCTTTTTAAAGGGAGCTACATTAAGATAACCACAAAACGTCAAACATTTTGGTTACATGTGAAGAAATTAGCCTACGTAATTTAATGACAAAATAAATCTCATTGTAATCAGTTACAGTTACTAAGAGAGAATGAGTAATTACATTAGTTACTTTTGAAAATGTTAATGCTTACAAAGGGGGTTACATCTGAGTATTTTATGTAAAAAGCTTCAGCTATATGCTGAATGATATTCATTTTGTTGCTTTGCATGTTTTGATGTGCACAGTGTTTTCTTTTGCCATTTCCTGTCAAGGACTCTTAGTGAAGTTTGATGCTGTTCTGACGCTTTCGATTGTTTCTCTCTAGTTTGAATTTGCAGCACTTCACGTCTGCCATTAACACTGCCTGGTTTAAAACGTTTGAATCTGTTTAACAGCTGAATACATTGGTTATAAATTTTAGAAAATAATCAAAAAGTAATCAAATGTAATAAGTTACATTACTTTAATAAAGTAGTTGAAATATTAACATTACTGATTACACTTCAAATAGAGTAACTTGTAATCTGTAACCTATAACATTTTGAAAGTACCCTTCCCAACCCTGATTACTAGGCTACAAGTTATGAAATAGTGACGAAATTTGGTCGTTCTTTACAGGCTACATGTAAAGAACTATCGGCAGCAAATGTATTTAGGGGACCTATAAAAGAGCTTAAGAATCACGCCTGTCAGACTTCTAATTTATATATCACAAAAAATATATACACATTAAGTTTTGTAAGAAATTGCTCTGTGATGTAACATGTAAATGTCATGTAACTGAAGAGCAGTGAAGGAAAAGTAAGTGGTCTCATAAAGTAATTAGAGACAGACAAATCTTTATTTTCTGCTCACATCAACATCACGTGAAGTATTCCAGTTTTGGCTCACAGGGTTTCTTTTTAACCTTCTTTGGCTTTTGTGAAGGCTCCTTGAATCAGTGTCTTCAGTTCACAGCCTAGTTTGGTGGATGACAGGAATGAGAACATGGTGGCAAAATAGTGCCCAAGTGATAATTTTCTGTCAACTGCAAAGAGCTTTTTAAATTTAAATGAACACTTGCAAGCCACGCGCAGCTCCACAAGACTAACATACTCTGTTTCTATTTACAGTCATTAAAAGAATTTAACATTTTCCACTGCACTTTTTTTTTTTTTAACATTTCTTCCTAACAGCTTAATTCTCCATCGTTGCTGCTTCATGTAAAAGCAGTTGATGCATAAAAAAGGAAATCAAAGACCAGAATACGAACTAACAAACATATTTATTCAATTGTTAAAATACAGTAACAGGTTTTTAGAAATATAAATGTAAAAATAAAAATCAGGGAAAAAAAATCAGAGTTTGAGAGGCTTTAAATGGTCTAAGTGCCTCAAAGAGCAGAGATGATATTTTCATCAACACAGAACAGATTTGACACTTTCACACTTGAATTTGAACAAAACCTTAATCAGAAAACAATTAAAGCTTTTAGCTGTTAAAAGCAAATGCTGAAAGTTTGGAGGAGGGATCCAGAGATTTTTTCTTCTTGGCACTATTTTCATCTGCTTCCGCCTGTCCATTCTCATTAACCACACCTCCTCCTCCTCCCTCCGCTCTCTTCCTCTTCTTCAGATCTGCTGCATCTCCATTCTGCCCCTTTGCTCTTTCTGTCCATGACTGAATGAAGACAAAAAGGACATGAAGTGCACACGTTAATTACTGAACAGGACAAAAATGAGATTGTATAGCTCCCGTTTCTATCCAGGCTCCAAACACCTACATGCTGATGACTAAACACACGCGCGGACGCTCAGGCTGCCGTTTGAAATTGCATCCTGTCATGTATAATCACTATTGACAGGCTGCATCTCTTTGGCCTGCTGGCTCTTCCCCTCCTCGTGCTTTTATTTATTTTTTTTTCCACTCTGAGCAGAGACAAAAGGAAGCGCTTTCCTGGACGTAATGGAGCCGGGATGAATCATCAGGCGTGGTGAGTGGACTGGCAGCACAGGCAACACACATACACACATGAACACACACTCTTCACCTCGAGCCCCCGGTGAAGCGCTTCCATTAACCCCACACATATTCAAACAAGCAGCCGCACAAACAGCACCATTACAGGGCTGGTAGAGGGAGCTGTGATGCCTCGTTGTTCAAGTGTCTTTTATTGTATTTGGACAGAATAATGTCATTAGGAGCAACTCTCGCACATAAACAAGGTTTCAGGCTGAACGCTCCCCTGCAGGTCGTTTTGATGGTTATTAAATGCACTGCAAGTCAAAGCCTCAGACGTTACTGGATTTTATTTGAAATATGAAATAATTATCAACAGGCTGCATGTGTGTGTGTGTTTCTAAAGGTGAAGATAGAAATCAAATCAGCAAGTCGAGTTTGATCAGACATAAATCAAGATTACTGACAAAACGACTCGTAATACACAATAAAATTAGAAACAAATTTAATTAATAGTTAATTACTAACATTTTAAAGGCAGCTTTTTGTCAACATTGGCCAAATAGGTTACATAAACCCCAGCCATTTTTCCCAAAATAGTAGCATGTTTGTTTACATTTTGTCCATATTCAATAAATGTTACAGAAAGAATTTCAAAATGTGTGACGTTGGTTAAAAACAACGTCTGTGTCAAAATCCTTCTTCAGGCTTATATTCAAGCTGGGAAGGCAGCACCTCAAAGGAACTATTTTTCCAGGCGTAATAACTTTCATCTCCACGGCCTCTCTCTCTCTCTCTCTCTCTCTCTCTCTGCGATTTTTGACCCATAAACATTCTCTTCAGAAGGATGAATTACTTAAACCTGGCAACTCTGACGTATCCTATAGTTTCTATACCCTGTTTCAGATGAATGACAGTGAATGAGGGTTTAAAAATACAGTCTGACATCTACTAAAGTATACACATGGTCAAATTGTTGTCATTTGTATCATTTGTACAATACAGGGGCGATCTCTGCTAATGGTGAGGAGTCAAAAATAGACTGGTACAATCCTTTAAATCATATTACATTCAATAGCACTCTTGGGCTTTGGCAGAAATGACTGTGGAATTGTCTGTTAACTAAAAGAAAAACTGTCATCACACCAACAGATTGACGGCTCACTGTCTCTCAGTATTATCATAAGATCAATGCTTTGTGCCCTCGCTGCTAAAACACACTCGACAGGGTTCCCAAGCAACAGGCGTCCCTCCCCCTCTCCTAACATCCACTTCCTCTTTTCTTTGTGCCTGTCGAGTGTCCTCCAGCTTTTTGCTGAGAGTCATGATGCATGCAGGGTCACAACCTGGTTACTTTACACACACACACACACACACACAGTTTGCAAACAGGTGAATGAAAGGGTGAGGTTTTTTGCTACTGACCACGACCACCTTTTTGATTCACTTACTGAAAGGCCACAGCTGACAGAACATCTGAGTGAAACTTTTTTTAAAAATCTGGATATTTTTCTGTAAAAATCCATGAAAATATTGCGACTGCTGTCAGGATAGAGGTGCTGTTAAGGTTTACAAAGTAGTTTAGTGTGCAAGCACTGGAGCTGCAAGTCAACTAATTGGTTATTAGGGTTTTGGTTTAGATTTGCAGTCCATTCGTCATTTTTTTTTCCCTTTAATGGGGAGTTAAGTATTTTACATGTGCTCAATAAACCAGATTGCACAAGAAATTAGGTAATACGTTCACACACACTGTAGTAACCTTATTACATCACATATCCAACTACATTTCCTCCGTCTGAAGTCTGTCAGGCGCAAGCAAACAGGTTAACTTAACATTGCTGAAAAATCAGCTTCTGTATCAGAGACTTAGCTGGTTTCTTATAGAAATGACTTTAAAGGAGCATCTCGGTCTATTTTCGACTTCTCACCATTAGCAGAGATCGCCCCTATCTTTGACAAATGTTGTTCAAATATGACCATGTGTTTACTTTTTGGGTGTCAGACTGCATTTTTAAACCCCATTCACTGCCATTCGTGTTGAAATGGGGTATAGAAACACTACAGAACACATGAAAGACGACGTCTGCATTTATTTGTTCCAACTAGCTGAGCAAGAGAGAGAGAGAGAGAGAGAGAGAGAGGGAGGAGCCACTCCATGTCAAAATGGCCGCCACGGTGGACATTTTTAAATCTTGTCTTAAAACTCAATTCTGTTCCTTGGCATTCTGTGGTCTGTGTTTGTCTTTTACTGGTGTTTTATGTATTTTATGGTGTTGCATGTGCATGGGTTTTATGTATCTATTTGATAATTTAAATATTTTATGCATTTTTACTTGATCATTTTATTTATTTTATAATGTCTTATGGGGTTTTATTGAATGCCATATATGTGCTTTGCTGAACTATGTTATGTGAAATGTGCTATATAAATAAAGTGGACTTGGATTAAACATTTTATGACCTTTATAATTAAGTCATATTAAAAAGAAAATACAGCTATAATATTAAATTTTAACAAGCATTCTCCACCTGTTTATACATCAGTATCAGATGCTTCATATGACAAGATGAAAATACACTTACTATATTGTTACAGTGTTATAAGCCACTTATTACGTGATTAGATGCTGCTTATACATAGAAAGTAAATGATTGAAATACAGTATTTTCACCAGGACTTGTGTCAGTCATTTAAATGCACCAGACAGCAACATGCTCATGGTCTTTTTTTGTTTCTTTTATGCAGTTGTGTTGCAGTTACGTCGCTGCATTTATGCTGAATGATGACAGATTTTCAATGAATTATAAACGTCATATGTTTTGTAAATCTGTAATTGTAATCTCTAAATATTTGTGTAGGTTTCACATTTTTAATCTGCTACTGCATCAGTGCCGTTTTTCTCATGGTGATTTAACTGTGCCTACTGAGCCACAATAAAAAAAATATAGAACTGTAAATAACGAAAGATATTGGAGGATTTGACCCGAACATCAGGGAGCAGGGACGAATCCTCGGGCTGCACGGCGAGGGAGGAGTTAATGGATGTGCAGAAGGATAATCACTGCTGTCTTACAGAATCTAATTGATAGGTTTGTCTGTTTTTTGCTCTGAATTGTCTCCTCGGGAAAAACTAGTTCCCAGCAGAATGGGAACAGCTCACCAAACACACCTACAACCCATCTGAGGGAGAATGAAAGCATTTCATTCTTTATGGTTTCTTGGTAAATTCATAGTTTTGGTCACTTGGCTGTAAAATCATTTGAAGTGTTGATTTATCCACTTATTTATAAGAAGACTAAATGCAGACATGATAAGGATGGATGGGAAATCAGATGTTTGTAGAAACAATCTGAATATTGCAGCTTTTCTTTTCTTTTTTAAACCAAGACTGATTAACACTGAGAGACATAATGGGTCCTTTTCTGTGTGGAGTTTGCTTGATGCTCTCCTGCTGTTAATGTGGGTTTCCTCAGTTTCCCGTTAGGTGAACAACCCTGTTAGTGCCCATTTAAGGCACTTAAATAACAACAAGCCTTATTCCAGATGTGTCTGAAAATCAGTTTTAACACACTATAACTTACCTTTAACATGTTACCTACATGCAAAAATCTGTTTCTCTGTTCAAAAATGTCTGATTTAAAGCTCATAAATAATAAATTCTTTGAATTAGAAATGTGCATCTTCAGGCAGGATGGAGTCATGATGCATGAAACATGTTAGAGAATTCTGGATTATTTTGGTCAGATTTGTAATTTCTCAGGACTTTATGACCTCAAATATTTCAGTTATATGAAATCTCTTGACATCCCTCTGAACCCCTCAGTGTTTTTCATACCAGCCGCTCCTCTGCTGACAGTGTCCTGAAGCGTCCCATGGCCTCTTTGATGACGTCCGTCTCGTCCAGGTCGGGTTGATAAGCTGTGATGCTCTTCCTGTTCTCCTCCAGCCACAGCTGGAAGCCCGTCTTCGGTCTGAACAGACACAGTCAACATCAGGACCAATTCAATCCACCTCACAGCATCTTATAAAGTGGTTTTAGAGAATTTGACAGTTTCACCTCTTATTTTCTGTGTCTTCGGCAGGTGAGGCTGGAGGCGGAGCATCTGGTTGAGTTTGCTGATCTGCAATTTGCTCTGTGTTCTCCTGAGTCTTCTTGCTGGCTGCTTTTGTGTTGGTCATTTGCAGCAGAGTGGACTGAGTCTAGAGGGAAAAGAAATATTGTAAGCACAGAATCTCAGACAGTAAATATCTTCAGTGTTAAACTCCAGTCTGGCAGCATTGATGCATGACATGCATGGCACCCTGTGCAGGTTTTTATCGGTTTAAATACAGATGTATTTAATATTTGTTATCATATGTTGTCCAGAGGTTTTCCTGATTGTTCAAACCCGTCAAGCATTCGGTGCTACGTTGTGAGTGTCAGTACCTTTGTCTTGGGCCTGGGGGCCAGCGGCTTGAGGACGGGGCCTTTGTGCGCTTTCCCTGCAGATCCGCTGAGAGGACCCAACTTCCTGCTGGACGTCATGTTGTCTAGGATGTTTGTCACTCGAGGCTGACCAGACGAGGCCGAGGCTTTCCCCGAGCCGAGCACCTGCATGTATCCACACAAACTTTTACCAGGCCTCCACTAAAAGTGTCGGTCTGTCTTAATGTTACACACTTGCACTGATCCTGTATGTTCTCGTCTAAACGATCAGACGCCAAACAAAGTGTTGTCAAAGTATTTGTAGTCACTTACCTTGAAAGGATTTGCACGACCGACTTTACCAGCTGCAAAAATGAACATCAGAAGCTTGTTTACATCAATAATCATTTCTCTCATGTTTCACATAAACAGAGGCATGATCAATGCACAATGAAAGAAGCTCTCAGCTAGAGCTGCAACATTCAGTCAACTGAAGGTAAAATTAGTCCACAACTTTTTCTGATTATCAGTCATTTCAAAGCAAAAACTTCAGTATTTGCATTTTTAAGTTTCTCAATGGAAAGATTGTTCTGCTTTTCTGAAATATTTCTAAATCAAAATGACATTTTTTGAACTGATGGTTGGGCAAAAGAAACAGTTTAAATACGTTGGCGTTTCGGTTCTGTGATATGAACTGTGATGAACATTTTGACCACTGTATACAACACATCTCTTGATTTAAATATTTGGATTGTTCGAAGTGTTACTCACTCGGTGTCACAGACGGCTCCACGGGTGAAGCGGCTTCCTTAGCAAACGGATTCACACCTGCAGAGTGAGACACAAACATTTGACACGTCAGCTGATTTCACAGACATCCAGTACTTTTGCTGACAACACAGAGGCAGAAGAAGAAGCTTAAGGAGGGGAAACTGACGTTTTCTGGTGTCTGTGACCTCCTCCTCTGTCTCCATCTGTCTGTCCTCTTCCTCCCTAAGATCTTCTCCTTGATCCTCTTCCTCCTCTTGATTACGTCTGCTGTCGTAACGTCGTCCTGTGATGTCGCTCCGGTCGTACCTGTCCACAGTATATAAACTCATGAGTCACATCATTACAGGAGCACAGCAGCGGTTTTAAAAAGCGACGGAGGGCGCTTCATTTACATGCTCTACAATTTAAGAATGACTGGATCCAAGTGCTTTAACACTGAAAATCTGCCAATACAGAGTCACAGCTGATATGTTTATATTCACTAAAACACTGGCAAAAACAATTAATCTGACAAAAGAGCTTCTTCCTCCACAAACCAAACAACAGACATGTTAAAACATTACTCTGACTTTATTAAAGAATCCTTGGCAGGAGGATTTAGGAACACAACCTTCCGAGGAAGTTTGGAAAGAAGCTCTGAATTGGATAAACTCTTCTATTTGTTTATGACAGACTATGATCCAGTTCAAGGTTTTTCACCGCCTCCACTGGTCCAAAGTTAAGCTGGGGGGTGTTTACAATAGGGACGGAGCTTTGTTAGGAGCAGTAGCATTGGGGGGTGGGTGGGTATGTTTTGCTGTTATGTCCATTCTTCTGTAATTTCTCAAAATGCCAATAAAAACAGACCTTGATTTATTAAAAAAAAACAACAACAACCCATTATTCTGTTATTAAGTGTAGATCCGGGCTGACCTCAAGATGATAAAAAGGAGACATTTATTTGTCAACTGTTCACTGTGAGTCTTCAAGTTACAGCTGTAAAATTTGAACTACTTCACTATAGCAAATGCTTTCTGAATTACCCTGAGGCTCGTCTGGAGTATTCTGGCTCCTCCTCCTCCTCTGGTTCTTCATCCTGCATCTGGTTGGTTTTCTCCAGTGCGATCTCATTGAGCCGCTGGGCGAGCGCCATGCGTCTGGACCGAGAGGCGTACCGAATGGCCAGGGTCACCACGCTCTGAGTCATGAGCTCCGCCAGCTCCAGACCGCGAAACTCTCGCTCCAGCTTACAAGACAGCTGGAAGAAAACGTCGACTCTGCATCATTTTATTTATCAAAACACATCAGCGGCAACTGTCACACTCGTAAACTAGTGATTACTCTGTAAACTGTGATCCCACAGCTCACGTGTGAGGAGTTTTCCTACTCACTGCAAACATCTTCATGAGCAGCTCCTGCTGCTCCTTCTGGGATCGACTCTGCGCCTCCTCGTCGATCTCGTAGCCGCTGGAGGACAGGAAGCTGTAGTGGTTGTGGAAAAGGACCGAACGCCAGAACTGCTCCTGGAGGGCGACACAGGACAACTTAAATGGAAACTGTGGCCTCCAGTTTGCTTTAAGTATTTTTTTTTTTTGAGAGCTGCCTCTTAAAAGTTAGGATTTGCTGCTTTTTTGCCATTTATGATAAGAAATGAGGAGTGTTTGTGTTTTGGGCTGTTGTTTGGACAAAAGAAGTAATTTGGAGACGTCACACTGGGCTCTGAGAAATTGAGATAAGCATTTCTCACGCTTATTGACATTTCATGGAATAAATGATTAATCGATATTGAAAATAATTGTTAGTTGCAGCTCTGGTAATTTTCCTGCATTGTTTATTCATCTTCTCGTTTTCCCGCCTATTTTTCACGACGACTCACTGTCTGACTCTGACCTGGTGCGCCAGACATGCTGTCACTTTCAAGCAGGCCGCCACTGCTACATGAATGTAGTGGAAACACTGCTTGTGCTTTTTTTTTTTCTTCACTCTAATCGAGTGAGATATTAGTGAGCTAACCTTTCGTCAGCTGGCTCAGGTTAGCTCCACACCACTTACACCTGCAAGTTTTATTTCAGTTATAACCTCGACACAAAAACTAAGAAATTTACAAATTTCACAGTAACTTATTGTCCGTCTTCATGTCGAGTCCCCAGTGAGCGAACAACATGCCATAAACTTAACCTTAATTCATTAAGCTGCTGAAAAACATTTTATGAGTGAAATTTAAGTGGATGGATATCTGTCTGTTTACAGCAGAGACCTTATTTAATAACTACCTCCATTAAAATCTAAATATTTCACATATAGTACAAATCTTTGTTGGTTTTCACTGCTTCCCTTCTTCACACTGTCAGAGAGAAACTGTTACGCGAGCTGTATCAGGTGTGTTTGATGTTTTTACCTCCATCTGTCCTTTTTCTGTGGAGGTCTGACATAATGGCAGCTTGAAGGGCAGGATGGCCACGGCAGGTCTGGGTAGAGTGGGGGGATACCTGGAGCCTTTACATGGGATGCACCTGACAGGACGAGAGCAGAGCGGATTCAGCAGAGGAAGAAACAGCTAAGACAGAATCATTAATCTGCAAGAACGACTATACAACATCAGAGATTTTAGATTTAGACAAAACTTTCAGGCAGCGAAACATTTCAACACTGATGGAATTGATACCGCAAGGTTTTGAACTTTGCTTAAAATTTCCATCACAGCAAAATTTTTTTTGCTCTTTTTGATTTTCAAAGTTATGCTAACACCATGTGAGCCACCAGTGAACAGAGGCTGTTTTCACTCGACTGCTTCCTGCTGGGGAGTTCAGGTGCTCTGTCGTCTGCTGACAGACAGCAGCTTAATGCAAAAAAACCCCAACCAAATCCAGTTTGCTTTTCTGCCTCTGAGTTTAGTTTGATCAGGAAGGATTTTCTGAAGCCAAATCTGAAATCGGTACTGTAAAACAAGAAAATATTCTCACAACAGCAGCTCAAACTTAGAAAGTGAAGGAAAAACGTAAACCTGTTGTTTTTAAGCAAGTTTCAACACTGCAAGCTGATTATTACAGTGACAAACTAGAAAAGCACTCGGAGAGCACAGACCTCCACCAAGGCAGCTCACCCCCCCCACCCCAACACTGATCCGGTACCCGTAGCATAACGGAATAATGTGAGTATGGGAGGGCGGGGGGTGCTAGATAAACTTGGAGGTGTGGCGTGAGAGCGTGTGAAGACAGTTAAATGCGAGAGAGAGAGCCCTGTTATCACTGTTAGCTTGTCTGTGTTATTATTACAGTCATGAATATGGACATAACTACTGCACGGAGATCCGAATCACCCCCAATATTTAATCAATTGTTCCTGGTCCCATTGCAGACATTTCCTGAAAATCTCATCCAAATCCGTCCATAACTTTGAGTTAAGTTGCTAACAGACAGACAGACAGACAAACAAACCCTGGCGAAAACATTACCTCCTTGGCGGAGGTAATAAAACTAACAGCAACCAACACAACCCACTTTAGAAAAGGGGAAAAAGTTGAGTGATTAAAATAACTTTTTTATGATCATAAGCAGAACTTTTCAAAGAGCAAAAAGCACAAAGCTTGAACACTAAAGATGACACACATGTATTTCAAGGACAACACACATACAACCAAACTTTGAGGCAAAGAGAAGGTGGAGAAGAGAAAATTCACCTGAGCTGCTGTGGGTTCTCATGGACTCCGACCACCCAGTAGTGGTCTGATTTGCTCTTGCAAGTCTCTCTGGTGTTACACACCGGAGTCCACGTGTTGCCTAGTGACCGGTTCAGCATTCGCACAACTCCCTCTGAATCCACAAAGCACGGTGTGCCTAAAAACCCAAAACACAATCAGGCTGCATCACACAGATAAGGGTTGAGCTGCGGGGGGGGGGGGGGGGGGA
>JAQLOL010000001.1:25536553-25547188 GCA_029783665.1 Naso thynnoides
GCAGCAAATCCTCACATTTTAAAGGCCACACGAGCAATTCTTTTAATTTTTTTTTTTTAAATAAAAACACTGATTTACTAACGATCGACAATTCAATTAATCAATGCAGCTCCTGACACTGACGACTCAGTTCACTCAGACCAGTTTCAATACTTCATACATACAATACAGGAGTAACGAGGTGAATCCACGATCATGTCTGACTTACTTCCCAGAGTCGTCGAAGCAGACCTCGGTGTGTCCCTCCGAGTGGACGAAACGCGTCGCCTTTCTCTCACAAGGCATTTTGACTCCCAGAGCAGCAGACTGACGAACAGGAAACGATATGAATGAAGCTCAGACAAACATTTCCAACACAAGCATCCTCTGTCACGTCAGTATCTCCAGTTACTGAGTCTTAGCTTGTGTTAGCTGCAGAGTCGAGCTAACGCTAACAATACAGCCAATGTGAAGTTACTCAACCGTTAACGTTAGCAGGCGACTGTTTTTAAACTCAACGGTCGGTTTGACCAACTTTGAATTTACGGCAAGACACGTTTGATTCAGGATACACAAATGAGTCGTTTACTTCTTCTATATTACATGTCACGTCAACGGCCTGAAGAGAAGTTTGACAACTTACGTTTCGATCCTCTTCTCCTGAATCTCCCGCGCTGCGTTAAAAATAAGGAAACGAAGCGTCACAACTCCCGCCAGCAACGTCATGACGCATCGGTCGTAACCCCGCCTACGTGCTTTTTTTATTTAAAGGATATGCGCTGTTTCTGTACAAATGCTGTGAAAATAAATATTTTTTAAAAATGTTATTGGAGATAAATTTGAAAATTATTCTTATATTTTATTTGCTTTTTTCCCTACATTTAATCTCCTACTTCAGTAAAAATACAAAAGAATTGGCAGCAAAATGTAAGTACCCTCAAAGTAGGCAACACATCATGCATCAAGACCCATTTTAGAATATACTATAGAATAATAGTATATTATAGTATTGACTTTTCCTCCGTGTGTGTAGAATTTCGTTTTTTGGTCATTATTTTATCATCACTATTATCTAACCATTACATTTTGTAGGCTATTTCAAAACCAGTTTTAGATGAGACTTAGATGATTTTTTTCTACATCAAAACTTATCCAAATAACTGAGACAGAAATAAGGTTGAGAGGTCAAACACTAGCCCAGAAATAAATATTCACTCACCAATGACAATGCCTTTGATTATTTATTCATGCATGGGGCTATTTAAATACAGTGTATGAACCTCTTGGCTGTAAGGCTGCCAACCTGCCAATCTGCTGACCCTTACTCGCCTGTTTGAGCTGCGTCTCAGGGGAGAATTTGATTATTGCAACAGGAAGTACTCTGTTGGCAGAGCTGGGTTTCTACATAGGCTATTACATCATTGAAATGTAATAGCCTAGTACACAAGAATCATGGAGAACGAAAGCTTGGCAATGTGCAACAAACCACAAGCCTGTTACATGTGTTTCAGGTTAAACACGACTACATGAAACAGTCACGAATGAAGTCAAAATCTATAAACTGATGTTTCATGTCTTAGTTTGGATATGTAGGCCGGTGTACCATGATTGTAATGTAACACTAGATGCTTTGTGCTGCTGACAAATGTTGCTCGCTAACTGGATCATACAAGGAAACATTAATATTTCATGCATGTGGTTCAGGACAATCAATATATGTGGCTCCAGACTCATTGACTGAGCGCTGACGTGAAGTCAGTCAAAAGCATCAAACACAAAGAGAGACTTTATGCTTGTGGCTGACAGCTGGCCTGCTTCTTGATTACCTCTAGTGATTTTAGAATTGCCCTTTGATAAAGTGAGGCAAGGGATAAAAAACAAACCTTCTCAACGTGGTTAAAATTGAAGAGACAGAAGCTCAAATATCCTGGCTTTTGGAATTGGGTGCATTAGTGAGGGTACATTCTCCATAATGCACCTGGAAAATGCTTTCTATTAGCCTCCCTCATTGATAAATCTGCGTGTCTTTCAAACTACAATCCACGTTTTCTGTTATAGATGTCGTCTCATCAGGTCGAATCTGAGAGTCGTGCGAGTAGTATGATTGTCAACTGAGCTACATGTGTAAAATAAGAATGTTCCCTTTAAAGCTGGACAAATGTGCAGTATTTATGGTGAATTAAATCACCTTTAACAAAGGAAAACATGGCTGTTTAAGCTACTGTTTGACTCTCTAACAGAAAACCTTTACATTGTGGAAGAACTGAAATGTTTAAGGAAAATGCTGAGTGACAATGTGACAGTGTGACAGTGGGCCAGCACGAAAAACACCAGGATCCAGATGAAACTGAAGCAGCTAAATTAAATTCAACCATCATTATACACCCTGTGATTTGTGCTAATATCTTCCTATAAAAAGGCTGGCTGAGCCTTTAGCTTTAAACATATGCTCATATTTGTGAGAGAGCCTGGGGGTGCTGTGGCTAATTTTTAAGGTTAAAATTAAAAAGTTTAAGGCCTTAATTAGTCTTATTTTTGTGCAACTGTCTAACATTGCACTATTTTAACCCTTTGTCTTTTAAGAGTTAAGAGCGTTGAGCTAACATGCAAACTCGGAAGAATAAATCAGCTCATAATCCGAACTAAGAAAGTAATGATTAAACAGAAACTGTTAATAAAATACCTTAAAGGAATAGTTTTGTATTTTTGAAGTGGGGCTGTATGAGATAAAGCACAGCTGGTCTGTTAGCTCCTGCAGATGGCGATTGGCGGTATCACTTTTAGGAGAGGGGAGAGATTGCTGCACTGGAAGTCAGCATTGTACAGTTGCAGACAGGCTTAGCAGAAAAAAGCCACATATTTTAGCCACATATCCGTTCAATTGTGGCCTAAATTTAGGATTTTGTCATCACTTTAGTTTGCCACCAGACAGCCGTTTATTTTGGCAATACACCGCACACTGTACCACTCTGCAAATCCGCTGTTTGGCTCAGACAGTAGCTAGACTGTCGCCTAAATAAAGGATGCAAAAGGTGACAGACTGACTATGTATAAGTACTTCATATAACCACAATTCAAAAATATTGAACTATCCCTTCAGGGAGAAAAGAACAAAGTCAAACAACAGAAAAGTCCATTTGCCAGTTTACAGGCATGTAGAAGTAAAATGATAATATCTGACATCTACTGACAAGAATAAATTTTTCCTGCCTTTAAGCCTAATATCAGTATGATGAATATTTGAAGCCCTGTTTTGTATTCATGCATCTCACCCCAGTATATTACACTGCTGGCTGGAGAGAGAGAGAAGCTGAATGACACATGAACCAATTGAAAAATCTGAACTGCACATCGGTTATGAGGGGGAAATTGTCTTTTTTCATGTCCTTATCTCCCTGTTTGCTCTGCTGAAGCGCTGGCATTTAGAGGTGTCCTTTGCAGAGAGTGGAGTTAATTGTTTTCAGAGTGATTCTTCAAAAGCAGCAGTTTCCATACCATTAGCCTGTCTAACTTTGATGCAGCCGCAGCACCAACAGGCGTGGATAAACACGACTGTAGCTGCACCCATAAATCTGTGCAGAGGTGACAAAAACCTGAGAAACAGTCACGCCAAAGAGGCAATGTACATGTTATTTATTGGTTTGTGTATCAGTGTTGTGAATACAATATGTACCTCAAGGGGGAATCACAGTGAATTATATACTTTGAGAATACGTGTGTGTAGTCCTATGTGTACAATACAGCACTCCGTCATGTCAACAGTCTTTCATTTGCAATTTCTGGGAAAGCTGAAGAGGCACAAGTGACGTTTAAACGCTAAATTCACAAAGAAGCTTTCAGCTTTGACAGAACAATGAAGAAGCAGCAGAGCAGTGTATAGACAAACAAGTGACACACAGGAAAGCTTCTCACAGATCTGATTAATGTGGTTGTGTCACCATCTTGTGGCTGCGGAGAAAAATGCAGCCAGATTGAGTGAGTTCAAGTTTTCCCCATAAGAAGCTGTAAAGAGGTTTAAAGAGGGGACAATTGTGAAATTTATTTAAACCAGGTTATCAGCAGTGTTTCCTTTTCTGTCACTCTCTCTTTCTCACACTCAGCTAATAGCCCAAACATATTTTTTGTGGCAGATAAAAAGTCAAGTCTAAAAACAGTCCTCTTATCTTCAGTTTGCCTCATTCAGCTTTGTTAAGTGATCAGTCAGGTGCAGGTCACAGACAAAGTCTTCAGACAAGAAGTGGTTTAAATTTTGTGCATTTTGGGGCTAAAAGGGTGTAATAAAACAATGTAAGAAAGACCTGGTCTGTAAAACAAGTATAAACATTATGTTAACTTAGAAAGTTTTTGAAACTTTTATAGTTTTTAGATATTACTAAATGCATTTGGAGTCTAGATACAGCTGTCATTTTACAGAAAGGGTTGTGTTCAGGACCACAAGAAAACATCACACGTTTATGACACATGAAAAGCAGTTTGGTCTCAGCCAGATACCAAGAAAGGTGCAGTTCCTCTAATGGCCACAAGAGATACTGGATGCCCACACAATGCGACTTTGACTGAACAGAGGTCAAGACGAAAAAGCTCCAACCTTAAGAGTTAATATTCCACAAAAAGTGAGGGCTGGAATTTAATGTCTTGGCAGTTTTTGAGAATCCTTACTCCATCAGGGATAATAAGGAAAACATTTTTGAAGCATTTTCTTTATTATTGTCTCTTGTATCACTGTCAGCTGGAGTGCTTGCTTTCTGGTCCAATAAGCTCGATCTCAACCAGCTCTCAAGATAGATTCTTCAACCATCCCTTTCCCTTTGTACTGAAAGGTAAGGTCATAGATGTTGCATCCAGGTGTTTCTAAAGTTAATGGATTCAGGCCCATACAGAAGGCTGGTAATCCTTTGCAGGTTTGGTTGTTCTATCGCTTGTTGCACTGAGATCAACAACTATCTTTAAAAACTTTACAGTGCAGCACCTCACCTCAGAGATCTGCAAAAGCAAAACTACTTAAAATTCAATGTTCTTGCCTCTGTGCGAAGAGAACCTGTCATCAGTCCATGGAATGAGGCCTGCTTGGACTGTCAAACAGCACAGGCCCCATTACACTTAATGTTGTACTGTCGCAGATAGTCCCTGAGCTGAGGAGGCAGTGGCAAGTTGTCTATGCCCTGGTAGGTTGTGCAACTACAGATCACAGTCCTGCACAGGTGCTGAAGGGAGAAAGGGAAGGTCCTCGATAGTGGCCGGGAGAGGAGTGGCTCAAAGAACAGACAGGTGGCTGGGTCACTGTAGTGTCTCAGTAGTCCTGTCACACTGGGATCCTGGTACATGCATGGGTCGCGCACATCAAAGCTGAATCGCTTGTTGTTCTGCTCAATGCGTGCGTGCAGGGAGCGGCTGTAGCGTCGAAAGCTGACGGAGAAGAGGAACTCATCCTGGGCAGAGTCTCGGAGCAGAAATGTTCCCTCTGGTTTGCCCTCGAGTAGCTCCTCTGCTTCAAAGCGGTTCAACACACCCCAGTAACATGGGCTGTTGTTGATCTGGAGGAGATCTGGCACCAGGACGTAGTCAGTGTGACCACAGATGCCTTCTGCTCCCCCACGAGAGCAAGAAGGATCCCAGTCCTCCAGACTGGTGCTTCCAGGCCCAGGAGAACAGCAGATGTCTTCCCAGGAGAGGGGGGTCTGTGGTGGGGACGTAGAGGAAGACGAGACACTGGGTTTGAGGCGAGCCTCCATGTCCTTCAGGGCACTTGGGTGGGTGGCATGATTTTTTATAAGGTGCCAACATCGAGCCAGTTCAGATTTGGGTGAGAAGGGACATTTGTCCTGCATGAGCTCAGAGACATGGATCTTCCGTTTGGACCAGAAGAGTACTGAGAAGGGTCTTGAGGAGCCCGAAGGATGGTGGTGATGGTGATGGTGGTGATGGTGAGAGCGCAGAGGAAAACACTGGCCCACAGCATCCTGAAACTTCTGCCGCAGAGACCGACGGGATAATGCCTTCCGACAGACTTCATCAAAGTCTGCAGGCATCAATGTTTCCCCAAGAGTGCTGCAGCTACACTTTCTCTCTCTGCGCCGCCTTGGACAGGATGTTGACCGCACACCTAACTCCTCCGGCCCTTCCACCTCCAGCCCCCCAGGACTAGAGCCGTTGCGAGAGCTCCGGGAGCGTTTCTTGCCTTTCCAGACGTAACTGTCTGCACTCCAGCTGCGGAAGCCACCTTTAGGACGTGTGTCTGAGCCTCGGGACTTTTTCTCTGACATGGCTGCTTTGTCTTTTTACCTTGTTACACACTGAAAAACAGACATACCAGGATTACAGGACCATGACTTGTATCGCTAACATATGAACATTTTAAGAATAGATGCCATTTTAAATATAGTCTACATTGTCCTGCAGCCCAGGTGGATAAAAGAAACAACATTTTGCCTTTTTACTAATGACAAAGTTTTATGCATCAGGAATATAATTTATGCCTTTTTTTGTGCCAGAACAATTTTGAAAAGTTTCTTTTTAGATCAGATTAGTTGCCACCTTCATGATGCCACGAACAACCATAAAAGACTTCTTCAACTCTTCAAATCAGTAATTAAGATTCATTACGCTCTGAATAAGAGAAAGAATCCTTTAAGAACTTCCTGTAATCTGTGTTTGAGACTTCCATCTAATCACTTGGCACAAGACTAACAGACTGATGTAGAGTCCTTCTGATGTTTTCTGATCATCTCCAGTGGCAGGAAATCAAATTAAGCCTGCAGAGTTCAGAAACAGCCTGAAGGCGAAAATGCATCATTTTCCGTAAAACCACGTAAATTGGTTTACAGTCTAATAGTGCAACAGACTTTTCGTGCTTCATTCAGAGAGAGGAGAAGTTTTGCTCTTGTTTTAACACGTCAGTTTTAGTGATATTTATACTGTTTGCCGAGATGATCACTAACATGATTAAACTGAACAGAGTCTTAGCAGCAGGAGGTTTAACACCACAGGATTACATTTAATGAAAAAGATTGTCTTACCTTGCAAACAGTGTCAGAGAGACAGCTCCACATCCATGTTACCACTAGTTGTTCACTGCAGATTAACGGACATGTGTGACCAGACTGCAGCCTCTCCAGCTCTAACAGCCGGCAGACTGTTCTGCTTCCTATATAATTATGATGCTGAATCCCCGAGGGGGCGACAGTTTCCTCTCCGCCAGGGCCGGGCCTGAATGAATGAGGGGAGGTGCAGTGGGGTCGAGCAGGGAGATGGGTGGGGTGGAAGAGGAGGTTGGTCTCAGGTTAATGGCAGTGAGACATCCTCCTCTCTCCATCATCTCCTTTACATGTTCATTGACGGATGCTATCTCCAAAAAAGAAAAAAGAAAAGAAAGAAAGAAAAAAGAGAAAAAGATGGAAGATAACCAGAGCAGCTGGAGGGTGCTTTTTCCATTCTCAAAGTAAATTATTTCTGCTCGTAATTTTATTTCTGAATGCTGATTTAAGTTATTTTAATTTCATCAGGGGCCTATAGGTTAACTTCAAGCATCAGTGCACATTCAATAAGGAGCTTTTAATCTGTTTAAGTCTGTCCTTGGAGGATGCCAAACTACAAACAGATTATTCTTTGGGTTTATCAGCAGCCTGTGTGGACTTTAACATGGCCCACTTTCCCACAACAGACTCTCTCTGATTAACTATTCAGTCAAGTAGAGGAAACAACCAAGCGTTTAAAAAAAGCTTCACTTATTGACTGAGCAACCTTTGAGTTTCCCCGTTAAAACTTCCAGCAAGTGCTGCTGAAAGGACTCATCTGTCAGGTGATGTCATACACACAGTGTTCGAGTCAGCAGGCAACTCGCTCTTGATGACATTTTGGAAGATCTATAATTCATGAAACAAATAGACTACATCTATCAGACAAATAATATTACTCCCAGTGGTGTGGTGTAGTGTGAGTGTGTATGTGTGTGTGTGTCCTTCCAGCTCTAACGGATAAAGGATAGTCATCAATAAATGCCTGACATCTCAGATAATGTAGTGACACTCAACTTCCTCTTAACTGAATATTTAATGCTCTTCACATTATCACACAGCCCAGCAGAAAAATAACGCAACTTGTTCTGGCAAACAACCAGATCAATTCATCTGACTCAAAAAAAAAGGGGAAAAAAAGAAGTAAAAGTAAAAGTAAAAGGAGTGAAGTGATGCAACAAAAATTTATAAACTCCTGCTGAAATAAGGAAAAGGAAATAACTGGGTCTTATAAGTTAATGCAAGCTATAAATGAAAAGTAAACATCATTGTGGCTCCTTCAAAGTGGTGACAGTGACAATATTAAAACTGACTTCTCTGTCATTTTAAAAGTAATTTCAGAACATTTTCCTGAAAAACAAAATATAGACTTATATGAAATTAATATGACTCAGTCATCTCTTAAGGTCCTCGGGACATGTGTGGGGGTGACTGTGTCTGTGGAGCCATGCCTTCTGCCTGTATTTTGATGTTTTGGTTCAGTCGGGACGTTTCTGGGTGGGGAGTGGGTGCGTTTCCCCCTGCCAATGACATCACGCAGGTGAGGTTGGGAATGGATAAAACATGGTGACTAGACGGAATTCAGACTGAGGAGAAAATGGCGGATGCAGATATAGCGGTGAAGAAAAGGAAATAAAGCCATAGCGAGGCCAAACATCAAGCAGAAAAAGTGCGTTCCAGAACGAGAGTTTGGCTTTCACCTGCTTTCGAGCACTGAAGAAGAGGATGAGGATGAAGAGTGGCACAGAGTCGGCCTGCTCTCTGTTAGACAGGTAGGTGCCAAACACCGGAGCTTAGCTTGAGCTAGCTTATTGAATTATCAACTTTTCCATTAAAACAAATGTAATATTCCTGTGTAGCTTGCTGTGTAGGTACAGGCAGTATAAGTACACATTAAGATACTTCTGGTGGCATTGAGCTGGGAGGAGGGGCCTAATTTGAACACTGTGTTTACAAGCTGCAACAAGCAATGCTACTAACCACCTTAAACATCTCAAAATCCATATGAATAATCATTAGACTTGAACTAATCTTGCCAATGTGATAGCCTATTTTAAAGTTCTTCTCCTGATGTTTCTTATACTCCTAAAAAACTAATTTCTGTTCATATATATATCCCCAAAACAAAATCCCTTCATGCCTTAAAATATCTTGGATGTGACTCTACATGTTTCCCTGTTTTTTTGTATGTGCGGCTTCATTAATATGCAAATAGTCTGTGTCTCTATCTCCACAAACATAGCCGCACACCTTTGAGTCTGTATATCAAAGAGAAACCTCTGCTTATTTTTCCGTTTTCCAGGTACTCTGATGCACAATAGCATGTACTAATACAGGGAATAATGCAGCCATGCATGTTTGAGCTGCGAACTGATTTTGAAGAAGGAGAAGAAGAGGAGGGAATTTTGAACAAAGTCACCTCTTAGTCAATTTATCACAAAGATAATCTATTTTATTCATTTTCTAGATCACGAGCCACCAGCTTACACTGAAAGCCCCACTCTGTTGGTTGGAGGGATTGGTTCTGCTTAGTATGCTCCTAATATGCCTTGGAACATATAAAAAGCATTTCTTGGACATGATAACAAGTTTGAATTTAAGTAAAACAAGACTTAAGTCTGCAATCCTGTTGGCAGCTCTGTGAGGCTGCACAGTGGTGCTTTGTATTAAGTGCTACTAGCAAATGACAATGTTAACATGCTGAGCAAGTGTAAAAATAAGTTAAAAAAAAAAAAGTGATGATAATTTTATTTGCATAGCACCTTTCATAAAGGTATATAGACCAAAGTGCCTGACAAAACAGGATTTAAACAATTTGAGGGGAAAAACAAAACTAAGCACCCCCACCTCTCATGTCAGTTCACCCTCTGCACTATTTCTAACTGCAGTGGGATGAGTTCTGTTTCTCTTTTTTTGACATGTCAGATCTTCCAAGAGCCATCTGCTGCATCATTAGTTGTACTCACTATATAATCTGATTATATCAAAGGAGGACTACTGTTCCTAGGCAACACCTCCATCATCATTCACAGATTCTCAGAAAGTCGCCATTTACCGCACTCTCCATGTAACATTCAACCTCCTCATCGAACGACAGCACAAATTGATTGGGAAGAGTAATGGATTGGACAGAGACAGACAGACAGACAGACAGACACATACACACACAGAAACACACAAACACACAAACACAGAGTCCCGTGAACAGCTGAGAGAAACACATGTGATTTGAAGACTTAGTTTGCCAAATGAGACAAGAAGCAAAAATCTATTTAAAGATCAGATATAATAATTATAATTCACATCACATCAGTCCACATAAACAACATTACTATAAACTCAATGTGAATCACTAAGTTTAAATAATTTAAATAGTTGAGTTACAACTGAAAAAGCACAGCAGATTCTACTTTGCCATTCTATTTTTTTTTTTAGAGACCCAGGATTGTGTTGGTGCCACAAGTATCTGCCCATGCAAATTGAGAGAAAATGAACCTCATTCATTTTTGTTTGCAAACTTAAATTCTGGAAGCTTTTAGAAAGGAAATAGATTAAAATCAGAAATGAATGGGAACAGAATCTGTAACAACACATTAAACATGCCCTCTAAAGATATTTATTTTAAAATTAAACACATTTATTT
>JAQLOL010000001.1:25572935-25596899 GCA_029783665.1 Naso thynnoides
CTCTATATTCAGGCCAGACTTTTGGCCAATAAGTAATTTAAGGGAGCCCATGTGTTCCTATTGGCTGCTCTGCGCTGCCCATCTTAGTGACAGGTGACGTCACTACGAGCTGATTGGCTGTTTAAACAAGTGACGTGCCTTACATTCTAAAACTGGCCTCTGGCGACTTGACAAGCTGAGTTACAGGCGACACCGTCAGCTGGCTCGAGTCGAGCTGAGACGAACCAGTTTACACCGCTGCAACTGTTTCGTCTTGTCCTGAATCTTTGGTGTAAACTGGGCATGAAAGAGAGCAACTACAAACAAAATAAAACATGAGCCGGAGTGAAAATAGGGAGGAGGGGGTGCATTTGTATGCTATGTTGCTTAACCCAGCTTTAAGTGAGGAAGCTGACTGAAAGAATTATAATGACATACAGGTAAATAGCCGCCTGAGAAACTACGCAGACAATTGTGAATCAAGTTACAGTGAAAAAACAAACGCACATATCATTGCTGGTATTTATTTAAAGCCAGAGCGAGAGCATCAGGGACATCTATTGGACTGATCTTTCTCTCCACCTTCGAAAATCAATTTCAATATATTCTGACTCACTGAAAGAGAAAAATATATCAGTTTATGTGTAATATCCATAACTGTGCTTTTATTGTATTTTATACTAAGCACTAGCATGGGGGGGGGTGGAGTTGTATTTATGTATTTTATATTTTTCATGATTTATTTGTCTTGTCTTTCCTTGTATCCTGGATGTTATTCTGCTGCTATGACATTCTAATTTCCCTTTGGGGATTAATAACGTTATCTATCGATCTATCGATCTATCGAGAATGCCAAAGACGTGAATAATTAAAGAAATCAGCATAGATCAAAGTTTATCGCAAATTTTGGGCATTAGAGGGAACAGTATTCTCCTGCAATAAAGAATAAATGAGTCTTTTTATTATGTTAATGTTTGATTTTATGCTCTGTTCAACTTTGAGGAACCTTTAAGGTCAACAGATGTAACAGAAACTTACTTGGGTGTAGGTTTGCCACAGTCAAGGCTTCATTGGTGAAGGATGTAATTGTCTTATTCTCACATTATTCTGCTGCTGCTGTGTGGTCTGCAGGGTTCAAGGGTAAGCGATTATTCCCCGCTGTCTTCCCTTCTTCTCATCATTCAGACAAAAGTGGGGGCTTAACAAGAGAGACTAGATGTCACTGAATCAGAACTGCTACACTCGGAAATTAACAAGCTTAAAATAAAGAAGTCACAATAAAAAAAAACAAAACAAGTGCTTTTGTTGACTTCAAGGAAAAACACCAGCTTTAAGAGCAGTTCTCTGCCAAATAGGGAATTAACAGCTCAGGCTGGGAGAGCAGTCAGGTTCGTGAGATTGGGTTTCCTGGAGACGTGGTATTAATTCTCACAGGGCTCTGTGCTTCCTGGTGTTAATACTGTACACAAAGTCAGGATGGTAACCTCTTGTATAGGGTTGCAGCCTGGGAATTAGTAATTACAGTCGTATCCCAGCATTTATTTTGATATCTGTAGACTGAAATATGACACAAAACACCTTAAAAGTAGAAACATTGTTTTGCTCTGCAGGTTAGCTGGTTTTTCCAATAACATCTGTGCTTTTACTGTGAATCACAATTGCTAGCATAGATGTTACTGACATGGAGTGCAGAATCAGGGAGCTCAACAAGTGGCTGTATCTGATATCCAGGCCTCTGTTGCTTAAATAACACTTCGCCAAGAGGAACATCAAGAACAGCTGCGAAACAACGTCCTACAATAACGCGTCTGTTCCCTAAACCTGTCTGTATTTTGACGTTTTGGTTTAGTCGGGATGCCTCTGGGTTGGGAGTGGGTGCGTTTCCCCTAGCAAATGAGAGTGCGCAGGTGAGGTTGAGAGTTGATAAAACATAGCGACTGTATGTTTTTCAGACCGGAGACAATTGCTGATTGGCTTGCTTTCAGTTAAACAAGTAATGTCAGGTGCCAAACACCCGTGATTAGCTTGTGCTAGCTTGCTGATTTTTTTTAACTTTTCCGTTAAAACAAATGCAATATTCCTACATAGCTTGCTGTGTAGGTACAAGCAGTAAGAGTACATGCTATGACACTTCTGGTGGTGTAAGCTGGGAGGAGGGGACCAGTTTGTGTTAACAAGCTGCAATGAACAGTGCCACTGGTTCTACCTTTTAAAGGATGGTATTAGGTTAGGTACATGTGTTTGTATTAGGTGTTTTATGCATATAGGTGTCAGTGTGTATGCTGACTAATAAGTTCCAAAAACATTCAGCACCCCAACTGCATTGAGCATACAGCGTTTAGAGGTTTGGCAGAACCAGCAGTTTGAATATTCAAATTTTTATCTGCAACGTTGCGATTCAAATTCTAATCAACATTGAAATGCTTGTCGGAGCTGCAGCAACAGATGCCCATAGACAGCTGCTCAGAGACTGGGAGCTGTGGAGGAGAAAGCCCAGAGCAGACTGGAGCTTCTGGAGGAATAAACACCTGTAGTCGCACTGGATTCTTCTCTGATCTGGAGCTCTTTACCCGACGAGAGGAGAGCTCGGTTTTTTGAAACTTCTGGGAATAATAAGTGGATATATCTTCACTTTAACCGGCCTGCAGCAGCGAGCTGCAGTGGTAATAAGCTGTACTAATTAGTCTCTCTTCATATACTGCCTAACTTACAGGAGGGGAAATGTACTTTATTCATGAACGTTCAGAGAAGAGACAGGAAGAAAGAAGAGACTGGAAGGAGTCTGGTGATTGATTTTTTTACTGAAAACAAACAAAGACACACGCCCTCACTGCCTGACGTTGTTAGCTAGCTTACATCTGATGTACAGTATCTAGCTGTTTGAGGCAAATAGACTCAAATGATCCTATGGTCAAACTAATGCTTGTAGTGTGAGACAAAAATCCACTTAAGGATGATAACATTCGAAGACTTGACAACATGCATTCTAAGCTTCTTTCAGGGACCTCAATCAGCAGCTCATTTGTGAAATAAAAAAGACATTACAGCCGTACTTAAAGGGTTAAGATGTCAGTGAACCAAAGAACTGCAGTGTCTAGGTACAAGGCCCTCTGGCAAACATCATCACATCTTTCTGTGCCTTGTTTCCCTCGGAATAATTTAAAAGTAAATCCTTGCACCAGGCTTGGGTCTTTAGCCATATTTTTCACAATATTGAATATGAACAGCTTTTACAGCATCTTTGGGCTTTTATTTTGAAAAGAAAATACGCATGGAGCTGCTGTGGCAGCGGAGGCAATGTGCGCTGCTATTTAAGGAGGTGGAGAGGTTATCACAGGTTGATTATTTAATATACAGACATACAGACACCAGCACACCAGTGAGCCCAGCTGGACGATGTTGCGATATTTAGGTGGGACAGTATAGTGATAATAAATTTTTGGTATCACCCAAGCCTACTGTGCACACCTGAATGTGTGCATTGATGGAAGTGTATAAATTCACCGCCAAAATGGCAGTAATTACATTTTTGTCATGCTATTGGTCTTGCCCTGTAACTATTAAATAAAACCCATGTGGGGGTAGAAGTTCAGATGTTTTCGTCTGTACAGAATGGATTTTGATGTTAACTCTATGAGACTCTTAAAACATTAGTATTTTTGCTCCTAAAACTGCGTTTTCTTTTTTCTTTTTCCTTTTTTTTAAATCGTGGGATAGCTTCAGGCATTTTGTATCTTTCTGTCTTTTTGATGCTGTTTTCTGACTGGTGACTCTTAAACTTTGAGTCAGTTCAAGGTATTTATCAGCCAAACCAACCTTTGTAGTTCTTGGATGATTGAGGCAGTTCCCGTGTACAAGCCTTACTAAAAAAAAAACATAACATAACATAAACATAAACAAACATAAATAATAAACACCCATATTCTCAACTGAAAACTGCACAATGATAATTTATTTAATGTTTTCCCTCATTAACATTGATTATCGTAAATTTATACCTGTTGTCAGTTTGAAGCCAGCTCAGAAATTCTGAATTTTAAAAATGCAAATTAATTTGACTTGCCAGGGCAGTTTATTTTTTCCATGAGATGGGTAAGAAAGTGTTGTTCTGTTGTATTTTCATATTTCTAGATTTCATCAGATGATGGTGTTACTAAGGAGCAGTTTACGTGACGCTAGTTTTCGCATCAAATGAAACACTTTCGCTGTAATTCGGCCTTCCTTTTACATGACAACGGCGTGCTGGTGCCCCTGAAACCACAAACGTTTGAAACCGGGTTCCAGAGTGGAATCTTTTGAAACTGCAACCTTCTTTCCAGCTGTGTAAACTGGCAAGCAGAGTGCCTGTAAATGCGGTGACAATGCTAATGCTAATGCTAGCGCAAGTCAGTGCATTCCGCTCTAGCCACTTCCAAACTCTGATTTAACACTCCACAGTGCAGTGAAAACAGCTCGAATATGATGTCAGTGTATTAAGGTGAATTGGAGTGTTCATAGAATAATTTTAGGATTCAAACTAAATTTCTGTAATTTGTGGATCCTTAGGGCTTAGCAGCAACAGAGAGTTAACTTCAGCAGCTCCAATGGTATGTCATTACAAACTTACACCGCTGTCTATTGGCCTGGCATGCATACTACAGTGCTTTCTGTCCATGGTAATACGAACATGTTTTTAGGACGCAAAGGAAAGACCTTTCTGTTTTTAGTAGGGCTTCTCTCATGTGAACGTGGCCTAAGATCAGTTGCTGGCAGGCAAAGTCTGTCACAGCTGCTACACTTTCCATCCGAGTTGGCGCTTAATTATCCACAAGAAACACATCACAGTGTTGCACTCACACAAAGGAGGATTGCTTCAAACTTAAGTTGAATTTCAAAACATCTTTTGAATCTAGGTCAAGACCTTGTACAAAGTTTTTCAAAGCACTTAGTATTCTCACCAATGCATTCACACTGAAGCACATCACAGTGCCATTAGCATATTCATTTTTGATATAGGTTTGTCCCAGCAGGGCACAAATTGCTAACCCTGACATTATTATATTCACATTGCTCATGTAAAGGCAAGTAGGGAGTGTTAATGGATGAGACCTCAGTGCCTGACCCTGAGCGATGCCCCCCTGCTTTTACAAGTGCTTAACTTTGAATTTTTAATAATGAAGTCAAGGATAATTAAGCATTATTCTGGTGGAAAAAATGAGCTGCAGCTTAACTTTGCTATCTTAAATGGATGAAGCAACGTCTTTTCTTTTTCTCTAGTTTTGGTGCTTGTTAAAAAGTATTTTAGGTCTTTTGTTTTTGATTTTAGGCAGGAAGATGTTCTCTGTTTTTCAGGAGGCGTGTTCTGTAGGTCTGTACAGTGGAAATATTAATAGAAAAATAGAATTTGAAGCTTTTGTTGTTTCCTAATTTTTTTTTCTTGACTTGCAAGCGACGTCATCAGTTGGCTCAAGTTTGAGCTGAGATGACAAGTTTGCTCCGCTGCAATTTTTCCTGCAACCGCACCATCTCAGTTCAAACCGAACTTTAAAGAGAGAGCGACAACAAACGAAATAAAACGTGAGCCGGAGTTGCTTTCCAATGAGTCTCATGCTACAACTAATGTTAGCTCGCTAGCTTGTTAACAGAAGTTACCAGCTGCAACTTTAAATGAAAGTTAAATGACTGCTTAGTGTAAAATTGAATGGATATTGATTTTTTTTTTTAGGTAAGCATTTATATATGCGGCTAAAAAAACGTATCTCCTGCTGACCCCGTCTGTAACAGTACAATGCTGACTTCTGGTGCAGCGATTTTTCTCCCCACCTCCTAGAAGTGACACTGCTGATTGCCATCTGCAGAAGGTAACAGAATGACCATGCAGATGTACCTCGTACTGCCCCACTTCAAAAATCCTTCTCTATCCCTTTAACACTGCTGCTTAAAACATCTTTAACTTCATCATGTGGGTTTTCAGTCAAAATGTCAGATTCTACTAATGTTGACAGTTACATTACAAGTATGTCAATTTGGAGCAGAATCAGCAGTTTTTAAATGATATTTCATTTTTAATAAAAGGTTGTGAAGTTGATTTGAAGCCAGCCTGACAGTGCGTTGTACATTAAGTCCTGCGTGTCAGTGATGGGCTCCAGAAAACTGACCCCGGATCTGTTGTATCGGATCAAATCATCTCTGCTGACATGTCATGGGACAGCCACTCAAAACTGTTAGTCTTTGCATTTCACAGCTTTCATTTACGTTCTATGCCACCAAAATTCCATAATCCACCCAAAACCTATTTGCATGACATGTGTTCATGTCTTCATAATAAATGCTGCCTGGCAGTCTGAACCCATTGCAGTAAACTTGTTGAACCTGTGGATGTGCTGTGACCTTTAGCACAGATCCCAAAAAGCTGCAAAGCAAACTTGGTTCTCTCTGTGCTGCAATCTGGATTTAAATGTATGATCATTTGAACTGAAATATGATAATTAAGGAGTCTGCGTGCAGTTACTTGATTTTAGCACCTGGTAACTAACAACGTGGGCGGGACGTGTGAGCATGTGTGAATGTTTCAATCGTTCTTAGGTATTGCACAGCAAATTTCATTGTACTACCTTGTATAATGACAATAACGTTTTCTAAAATTTCTGAACTTCTGAACTTAAGTGTTCCCACATTGGTCATAATGATGAAAGGAATAAAAATCCACACATCCAGTATTTATTAAGTACCAGATAATTCAGTCGTGCCTCTGCATCCTTCAGTTCTGCCCCTTGATCCACCTGTCGGTTTATGATATTTTCAAATGAGTTATGAGCTTAATTTTTCTAAGTAAGTATGCATCTCAGTTTGCACATTGCACTTCTTCACTGCAGACTTGGTTTTGCCAAAAACTAAAAATTCTAAACTAGTCCAGTCCATCAGTTATATTCTTTTCGACACTGCATTGGCTGACGGTTGGGAGCCACACTTAGAGGACAAAACAAGGTGGACATGTGTAATTAACTCAGACAGGGAATGCATAATTTGTGAGGAAAACACGCATTTTGTTACCTTGTTAGAAGATGGAACAGGGGTTGTGTAAGATAAGACTGACTTTATGAGTCCCTGAGGGGATATTTGTTTTTGGACCAGGAAGAACAGCAACACTGCCGCTTAAAGAATACAAACACCAAAAACAATCTGACAGCAACAAATAGGCACACGCCTAATTGAAAATAGTCTGTCTGTCAATCAGGCTGTTGGCAAAGTGTAATACAGCTAATGTTACCACCCCCTGTGCATATGGTGTCCTGATTACACACACACATTCACTCCGTTTGAGAGCAATTAAAGTGCATGTTTAGTGCTTGTTGTGTAATCAAATTGACAGTGAGACAAGGAAGAATGTGGTTATCTGCCGATGGAGCTGTTAGTCGATTCATTTCCTGCATTAGCATCGGTAAATATACTAAGGTTTCTCTACATAAAGCGTGTTTTATATCTGTGGATATTTTGCTACCTTTTGTGTTTATGCGTGTAATATTGTGGTTGATGTTTTGAAGCTGGGAGTTTGGAAGATGCTGCAAAGTCAGGCCCGGCAGTAACTGCTGCATTTCACTCATGTATGTCAAAGATGTTTGGCTTCAAAATGCAAAACGGCTCGAGTTGAGTTTAGGTCGGGTGTAGATGTTACAGTTTTATGTGGAAAAATTTAAAAATTACTTCTCACAGGGGTCCCCTTTCCTCCAAAATGTTACATGACCTGATGCTGCAAGAAGGCACAAGAGCCTGACGCCCACCCCTCTGGGCTAACTGGAAGCAGATGCTTGGCTAGTGAGGCTTCCTGCTGGCTTGTGTTTATGTTCTTGTGCACATTCCTTTTCACCTCCTCCACGTGTCTGCCCTGCTGTGGCCATCTCTGTGCTGGATGTCTGTACAGCTGGAGCTGAGAGCCATGACTGGGTTGTAAGAGACTCAAACGAGAGTCCCTTTGGTGAGTTTCATTGGCCCCAGTTCTTGTGAACTCGTGACAGCTGGAAATCGTTCCGCTGTCACGTTGGCTCAACAAAACCTTGGTAGAAATGATTGAAGGCTTGTTGGGTCTGGATGTCTTATTGAACTCCTCCCTACACGCCTGCTGTGGTTATAGGTCACTGAGTTTGGGCTGGAAAGCTTTGTCTACGGCTCTGGCACCAGGACCTAATTGTGGCTGAGTTTTAAGTTTCTGGGCCTGTGGTGCTTTCCCACCAAGTCTGCTTCCCTCCCATAACACTCTTTACCCCGGGTGATTACTTAAGAGTATCAGACAGAGCCCAGATAATCTTTGCATCCAGCTGTAACATGCCGTACCTTTTTAACCACATCATTTAAGGTTCTCTGCAGTCAAAAGGCTGATTTCAGCTTCACAAAAACACATAGTCTTTCAAGTTTTAGGAAAACTGTGTCTTACGGCATTTTTGCTGAATGATCCCATGCTATGTATGATTTAGAGACACATAAATATAATCTGTACTGCCTCAGGATGTTTCTAAAGGGCTCCAGTGACCTTTTAAAGAGGCTCACAGCCTCAGGACATCCTCTCATAAACGTTCACAACTTTTTATGTTGGGAGGAATCATTGGTTATTTCTTTCTGGGCGTTTACCTGAAGACTGAGCCAAGCTTTTCCACCCTGCCAGGGGAGAAATGGGGCAGCCAGCAAATTAAGTTATTTGGATTAGACCACTTAAACCGTGAAGCAGATTCTTACGTGTCAGGCACGGCACAAGTCACAGCTCTGCATGTTTTTGATGTAGTTCCAGATGAGGGATTCCAGCGATGATCCGTGCAAGGAAATCCATGGCCTGACAAAAGAAATGCGTCTCATGCAGTTCTGCCTTCTCAGCACTTTGATGCACCTAAAATTAAGGTTGCGTGGAGAAAAATATTTTGTATTTTTGCTAAGTTTGTGAATCCATAAGGTAACTGTTTCTGTGCAGGCTGAGCACCTTAACATAATGTGAAATTGATCTTAGATTACCTTGTTTTCTGTGTCATTGTCATATGATCTATGCATATCTCTTAATAGATCAGTTTTTGTTGTGTTACCCATAAATCCTTGCAAACACCTTCACTGGAATATTGACTGAGGGGAAAGTGGGAACTGTAAAATCTATAATTCATTTCTCATTGTCACTTGCATCTCCATTGTGAACCGAGCACAGTTGATTTCTTCTATTCTTAAAATGTAGGGCAGCACAGAGAGCAGCTCAAAGACAATAGAGGCGGTTTGATTTCAGTGGGAGTCCCACAAATTCAGCATATACAGTGTGTGTGTATTTATATATATATATATGTAATCCTTATGTAACGAGTGGCACAGTGCTGCTGCTGTGGTTTGAATCATATTTTTAGCAGGCTGACAGCATTGCAAGGATGAGTATCATTCTTTGGCTTGTCATGTGGCTCTGTAGTCAGTCTGTGCTGGAGGTGACACTGCAGAGCTCTCTGCAATAAATTAGGTCAACATCTTTTTTTTGTTACAGTTTTCCACTAAATGAACAATTTACTGTACTTTTGAGCTTCATGAAACAAAACTCAGGCCTACTTTGTTTTAGTGAAGTCTCATGCAAAATCCCTCTGGGAGAAAAAAGCAGCACTTATTTGCATGAAATGAGAAAGCTGCTGTTCTGGTCAACAACCTTTTATTATACACAGCATATGGTATAATAGGTAGTATAGTTTGTAACACAGACTGCACACACATTAAATGTGTTTTAAATAGGGCTGAACGATTAATCCAATTAATCAATCGTGCGATATTTGAAGAAATGTTTGTCAAAGTTACACTTTAATTTAAATCTTGGGGTGCTGCAGAGTTGTCCTGACCTACACGTCATATTCTACATTTTTGTTTGCCTGCAAACACCACAACACAATCATTTTGATGTTTTTCAGCAAAAATGAGCATAATGATGTAAAAATGAGCATTCCCTATATTATCATAAATCACATTGCAATTGCAGTATTAGTTCAAATAAATGCAAATTTCTGTTTTCTCAAAATTGTGCAGCCTTGTTTTGAACAAAGAATTAGATCAGCCTAATAATTTTGTTTTTTTCTGCACTCAACAAAACCACGGCCTGCAAAAATACAGACTGTGACCCCAGGACTTTCAACAGTGTCTCACCTCTTCGACAGGCTGTCAGCCTTTCCAAACACATGCTTACATGCAGGTTTTTAAACAGATTTGTGAGCATGCATGGAAGTGAATTGGAATATATGTGTTTGAACTTCTACCCTGTATCCTTTCCTATTCTCCTCACACTTTTGTTAATTTTGTGACTCCGCTATTCTTTCTGTCCGTCCACCAAAAGTATGGAAGGTGTGATAAAGTCTGAATCAGTCTTTTTTAAAAAAAACAAACAAACCAAAACAAATAAAAACTAAAACAAAAAACAGGATTTTTGTAATCCAATTGCACGGGTGCTGCAGTAAAACTGTTTTTATAATGAATGAAGAGCCGACTCTCATTCTTTTTGTGCTCAATTCCCAAGTAAACATGTCTAATGAAGCAGTGAGCACGTGCCCCACGTTCTGTCCTCTGGGTGTTACACCAACACTTTGTAATTCGAGTGTCCCAGGACCTTTCATAAGTTTGCTTTGTGCGATAGAAAGGAAGTTGAATGTACTGCGGTCCAGGACTCAGGATGCTGCACAGATGTGCGGCCCTCAGAGCTCCTGAGGTCACAATGAGTTGAATTTATTCTTCAGCTGAATCACAGGAGAGCTGCCAGTATTCAAAATCAGGCCTGAATGTCTCACTGCCAAAGGAGTAATAGATGGAGCAGAGGCCTTGGTCCATGTAACTTACCTCATTCCTCCTCCTTATCAGGGCTGACCAGACATCACTTGGCATATAAAATTAGTTTACTGTGACTGTCTTCGCATCAGTGTCTCACAGTGTGGAAGTGATGAGACGAAATGCGTTTGTAATCTGGGTGGCAGAGCCAGGACGCAGTGAACCCGCGGTTTTTTTTGCCATCTGTCAATAGCTGGAAGTGATAACCGGAGAGAGAAACACAAATCGCTCTTTGTTTGGACATAAGTTTGGCTCACTGACCCTGCAAAGACCATTTAATTACACCAATAAACAACAAGCTCTCAGCTAGATTTATGTAAACAAACATTTCTCTCCACCAAATGTTGGAACCTGTTAATAAGGGAACTGGGATTCTGCTCTGAATGCAGGCTGCACGATAAAAGTTTCAGTCTGTGCGATCAAATATCGAAGATAACTTGGCTGCTTCTATATTTATGTTTCTTGACATTGAGTACAACAGCACAAGTCACACTTACATGAGATGCAACTGACACAAAATCTTGTGTACTGGATGAGAGTCACTCGTAGAGGTCGGGGCAGAGAAATGTTTTGTTTCTGACGGTGAGGAGAATTAAAGATGGTTATAGTGCTTATGAATCTGAGGTGGCAGCTAAGCCTTTTTTACAACACGGACTGATTTTGGCAGCTTTTTTGCTTTTGCCTGAACCAATGCATTTACACGAGCTAACACACCCAGCTAATGAAACCTCTCTTCCCACACACACCCTTGTCCAATTAAATTATTTATTGGTATGGTTATTATTCTAAATTGAGCAGAAAGTGGATTAGCAAATCTGCTTGCAATAAATTACAGCTGTCTGGGTGAGAATTTGTCTCCAACAACAACTTGGTAATATTTTCAAAGAAACAAAATCAGCTCTCACATTCTGATTTTGCCATGTGTGCAAAATTATGTAGATATGAGAAATTGGTTTGTATTTTGTTCAGTTTCTCAAGTCCAGTCTGTGTAAGGGAGGTTTATTGATAAGATTATGTTGATACTGGTGGCACTATTGATTCTGCTAATTGGTCCGATTCTTTGAATTTAAGCCAATATTGGCTAGAAAGATGTTTTTAGTATATTACAAATGATCACTTTACAGGCAAATAGCTCCATCTGTCAGTGTTATTCCTGAGTGATGTTGGAGAGACTCCTCATTGTTGCAAATTTCCAGCAGTGTTGCTGCATAAATTTGTCCTCCTTGTTTTGCAGTTTTTTGCAACTGTCACAAAAATATGCTGATATCAATTACAGAAATCGATAAGCTCAGAGGCTAATGATTCATAGCCATTGGACAAGATGGAACCACTTTTCAACTGGAACTGATTCTCTCTTCCCATCATCACACTCTGAACACTCACTGTGCAGGTACACATTTCTCACACCTCCTGATTTCAGCTGTCATGAGACTGATGTGCTCTCGTGTTTTTGCATCACCAATCCGAAGAGGAGCAGGCGTACTGTCAGGGGTACAGTTTCATTTGAACCCACAGAGACAAGCTCGTTTCCTGGAGGCTCGAGTGTCATGAGGTTGAGCGATGAATCTGGTCATTGAGGCAGACTGAGACTTTACACCACACCCAGAGCTGACGGAGAGAAACAGTCCACTGCGAAACAAAACTGGCTCAGTGTATTCTTTTGTTCATCTTTACTAAGCAATTTGTTAGACTTCTATGCAAAATGTTAATAAGAGATAAGAATATTATGTAACTGCTCTTTAGACACATATAGCCCTTCTAGGTCAGAGCTCAAGGCGATAATGTTTACTGAAAAATAACCCGGTAAAAATGGCTACACAAAGGGAGAAGTATTTTAAAATGTCATCCAGTTTAGTTTTTCTTTGAGACGTCAGTCGTACATATGTATCTTTGTGGACCATCGTGGCAACTGATTTATGTTTTTTATGCTTGGAGTGAAAGCTTAATTTTTTTTTTTAGAAAAGAACAAACTGTCAGAAGCAGCACAAAAGTTTGGTGTTAGCATCAGCATTTCCCAAACTTAGGGTTGGGACCTGAGGTGTGTCGCGGACACATTTTAATTGGGTCGCCAGTTACCTACATGAATTGCAAAACAATGCGGATATGTGAATTTATTTTTGGGATTAAAGTATCCAGTACAAATGCGTTGTTATTTCATACTTAAAGCTGAGGTGGGCAACATCACCTAAGGAGGAAATTCGCCGCACCCTTCCCTCTCTGTTTTTGCTCCGGCCCGCTTTATATGTTGTTTGTTGTCACTCTCCTCTTTTAAGTCCAATTTACAACAAAGATTCATGACAGTGGTTTGCAGGGAAAATTGCGGCGGAGTCAACTGGTCTGTCTCAGCTCAAGCTAGCTGGCTGTGTCGTCTGCAGACACTATAGTCGGCAGAGGCACGTCACTTATTTCAAAAACCAGTCAGCTTGAGGCAATGCCACCTGCTGCTAAGAAGAGCAAAACGCGCTTTCTGAAATGACCCGTCAATGGCTGAAAAGTTCCCTGTTCACGGTCTGAATACAGAGCCGAGGAGAGGTGCAAAAGTCTAGTGTTCCTACAGACCACCTGAATGACAATATGCATCAAGGTTATTCTGGAATTTTCTTCCTCAGCTTCAGGCCAAACTGCCTCACAGCAAAACCAAATCCTCCAAAATTCAAATAAACGAGGCAGCACATTGTCTTTTAACCCAAAGAAGCAACTAATTTGAACACATTTAACATTTCTGGCACAGCCTCCAGCAGCTGCTCTTTGTAGATATGCCGTCGTTTCTCCTCCCAGCATTAATTTTGTTCTTAGTTTTGTCTTTAGCTCCAAATGTTTTCAGAGTTATGTCTCAGACTCAGACCTCAGTGATCCCAACTCTTCTGTTTTCGTGAAGTGGCTCCTTGATCATGACACAGCAAACAGTCAGTGGTCCATTGCAGTGATGGTTCAGAGTAACACTGGACTCTTTAAGATTCACAGGTTGTCCTCAGGGTGGTGAAAGTGTTTGTTGAGTCTCCCTCTGTTTCTGAACCAGAAAATGCCCTCCTACTGTTTGCAGATTTCAATCATTGGCCATCACAGACCATTTGAATGAAACCATCACAGTTGTTACTGGTGTCACTGTTGTTTTCAGCCATTTTTTGATTCAGAAAATGAACAAAATTGTGATAACAAAGAAGTATTGTGTTGATGCCTGGAAGAAAAACAAACATCCACTAACTTAAAACAGCTTTTGATTATGTGCAGATTTTATTCTGGGTGCCCTGATCATTAAAAATGTCCTGTTTTCATATTCTTGACCTTTAATTTGACATCTGGGGTTTTGTGTAGTTCTAACTTGTTTACCAATTACATGTCTGTATACCTTTTCATTCTGTACTTCTTCAGAAAGTGAAAATAATGTGCAGTCAAAACATTCCTTTGTAGGACAGATTAAGGAAACTACTGCTTCAATGCTTGATAAGCTTCATGATATCACAAGGCAGCCTGTAAATGAGGCAGCATGTTAAGTATGAAGAAACATCTTCCTGTTGCCCTTTTAGATTGCACACTCAGGTCTGTGGAGTCAGCCAGGCTTTTCAGTTTTTAAATTAGAGAAGAGTTCAAAACTTTCAACACCAACAATATTCTGTCCTTGAGCGAGGACGCTGAACCTTTACCTATTGATATGAATTAAAGTCAGTCTGATCAAAGACCGTCTGAACTGTGAATGGCTGCCTGGTACCTAATTGTAGCACCTCTCCTCCTCACATTTTCACTCTCTATTTTCAATCGCCCTTCTACTGGCCTCCCTTCAGTGAGATTTATGACTGTCAGATTTTTTATTTTACTGACATGGCAAGGACGTAAGAGCCATCTGTACCTGCTACCACAATGAAAATACTTCTCTCTTTCCTCTCTCTCTCTCTCTCTCTCTCTCTCCCTGCCTGTGTCTCTATGTCTCTCTAGGCCGTTGGCGGGGATGGGAGATGATGGAGGACAAAGGCCCCCGTGTAGCCGACTACTTTGTGGTGGCCGGCCTGACGGACCCGTCCAAGCCGTTGGACCAGGAGATCCACTTTGATGATGTCTGCCACAAGACGGCCAAGCCAAAGGCGCCCATCACCGATGTGGCCGTAGTGATCCGCTCGATGGGTGAGGAGGTGCCGCCTGGGTTCACTTGCATAGAGGAAACACCGACCGGCCACCCGGCTGACCTTAACAATGGCGGCCTCATGGCACCGCAGATCTTCCTGTGTTACAGGAGAGGTCGTGACAAGCCGCCACTCACCGACCTGGGGTAAGTACACAGGATCCCTGTGTTTATTTCTGAAGTTTTATGTTTAAAACAGGCAGAACAACTTGAAATACTTAGGTAGTACGGTACACGTTGCAGTTAGGGTGCACATGATGGTACAGAGAATACACAGTATAATTCTACACAGTATAATGTATTAAGACAGGAGTTCCACCCAGAAACCTTAAGCAGCTGTAAACCTTCAGCAAGTTTAGCACATGTTGATTGAGTTAACATAGTAGACGTTTAGTTGGAGGATGATGCAAACTTGTAACAAACTCGTAACGAACCGTGAGGTCTAAACGGAGGTGTGAACCCAAATGTGACTTCTGTGTAACATTACACCCCTAATTATAATGCTTACTGATGTTTGGCAGGTCAGACAGTTAATATGTTCGCCATCCTACCTTGTTTAGCATGTTACACTAACATTTGCTAATTAAACACAGAGTACAGCTGAAGCCATTAGTTTAGCAGGTATTTGTAACTATAAACCAGCACCATTTTAAATTCGACAAATTCACATATGGTGATAGTGAAGTTGAAGGAAAAGTGAAGGAGTCATCAAAGCTCTAACAGTTTGTCCTGAGGGAGACATAAATTTGGGTACTGGATTTTAAGTTAATTTATCCATAAGTTGAAATATTAAATTAAAAATCACAAATGTCGTCCTCATGTCGTGGGAGAGTTAAAAGTCAGGAGTATTAAGTAACAGTGAGTTCAGTTTCTTACTGTCCTGTTTTGTTGTGTCAGCTCTGAAAAGCTGAAATTCTCTGCTTTGCCAAAATATTCCTCCTGTGCAGCAGTTTCACACAGCAGGCGTTCCCCGTTGTGATTTTGCAACGAGAGGTAGAATTTTGTGAAGCGCTGTTACAGGTGTCCTCCTCAGCAACTTCTTTTGAACCGTGGGAAGTCAACACGGTTTGTTCAGTGCTCTCACACTTCTGGCTGAAAGAGGCAGGTGGTGACAATACTAAGTGGGCTGCACTGGCCTCTGACACTGCAAAGTGCTTCTCAGGCACTGACACGGAGTTTCTGCTTCAGGCCGTATCAGCAGCTTTTGTTTGCTGATAACTCAGAGAGGCAGCACTTCCTAGACATGCGTCGGACTAATGGGAAGCTGACGTCAGGCTGCAAAGGGACTATAAGCATTTCCTGTGATCAGTATTTTACAACCATGATTAAGAAAGCATTTGGACACTGTGTCTAATGTGAATAAAAACAGTCATGTGTAAAATAACTGTGCATCACCAAGTGTTCCCTCAGTCATGTAGTAACATCCTTTGTAAAGTCATGTGTTTAAGGCTGTCTCGAATAGCTTTTTTTGGACCTTGAGGTTTCTCTGACAATTGATGGATCATACTTGAGTATTTGTTGTGACCGGGGGCAAGGCTCATCACGTCTGTTGACCTTAACGTTAGTCTAGTTGAATGTGTACTCACGTCACTAAGTCGATGCAAGCTTTCTTTGGTTGCATCTGGATTTTGTCTTTGTTTCAGTCTAAGTAAACATTCTGTCATTTTATCCGCTGTCTGGGTAATCTTAACGTTACTTCATTAGCTGGTAGACCAGCTACAGCTATTGCTATTAGCTGATAATAATCTTCTATCCTTGGCTATATATGTATGTATCCAGAGCTCCATGTTTCATTACTTAACTGTTTGCTGGACAACAAAAAACCATTCAGTCGAATATTAATTTTGCCGTCAATTGTTAAAGCAACGATTGAAGCTTTGAAGCTTCAAAGCATTTGGGTTAACCCTAATGTGTTCGCAAAATGGTGAACCTCACCCTGTACTTGCTTGTGAACGGATGAACCTTTCGAGGATTCTCCTTTGATACCCAATCATGCTGTTATCACCTGTCACCAATGACCCTGGTTACCTGTGGAATGATCCAAACAGGTGTTTCATAACTTTTATAGTGTTTTGTTGCCCCTGTCTTAACATGTTAAAGATGTGTTGTTGCATCAAATTCAGAATGAATGTGTGTTTACAAAAATTATTGAATTCGATATGGTCAGCCATTAAATGCTTCATCTTTGTACTTTAGGATTAGCAAATTAATGCATTCTGTTTAAAGTTTTGCACATCGTCCCAATTTTTTTTGGAATCTAGGTTTATTTGGCTTCAATACTGAGGACTAGAAAGGAAGAGATACTGATTCATTCAAACACTGGTGGATCCTGTCTCATTATTACTTTAGTTAGTAGCTGGTGGCCCAAACAATAGCCACACTCTTGAAATATCATATTTCTGTGTGACAAAGCACTTCTAGTATTTTTCCCTGAAGACTAATACTTTAGTCTTTTAGTGTTTAATTGTGACGTTTTCTAGCAGATGTGGGTCACCTGACCTAAAAAAAAGACCAGCCACTTTTGAAAATACTGCACTGAACTCTGACCTCCCCCAACACAACTCCAGCTGTTTGGAGCGAAATTCAAGGTCTTATTTAGCAAACAAAAAAAGGCCGGTCTGAAATTCTGCAGAGTCGGTGTCTCTGTAAATAAATAAAGAATGTCAACTGATGGTATCGACTGCATTGATGTGCTCTCACAGCTGCGAGCAGAGCAGAATAATGGCAGCAGTGAAGTTAAAAAAACAGACAAAATAAAAATCCCACAGCGAACCACTTTAAATTCTGTTCTCTTTTCAGTTTTCAAAAAGAGCCCCGAAATGCCCAGTGAGCTCCACTTGAAACAGTAATGGAGGATAAGTGCATAATGGAAGCACAGAGAGGGATGTTTAAAATTACTGCCACTGCTGCGAACCTCTGAGTACTCGTCCTCTAAACGCTTCGTGTGAGGGTCCTGGTCGATCTGATGTAATTCTGTAGGGGGTTAATTTGTTTTGACGGACTGTGGTACATAAACCCACGTACATATACTGTATGAGGTAGGTAAAATGCAACAAATCCCACATTTGATTTCATTCTAGGGTCAAAATTATAGAATGAGGACAATTAAAACTATAGTTCACTGCAAAATTCTATCAGTTACTCTCATTTGGATGTTTTGACACCTTTTGCTGGCAGCCTATGGAGGTTCACTCTTCAAAACATGAGAACTATCTAAAAACGTCCATCCTAAAACTCTCAACAGCTTTGTGTCACATAATCCCAATCTTGTGTCATACGCTTAATACTTCCAAAACACTTTTATTTTAGTTAGAAAGCTACTAAATCCAAGAGGGAGGGCTTTTTATACACGCTTGGCCTACACAAATCATTGGATTAAATGTGTTGGATTTAGGACCTTCTGAGCCAAAATAAAAGTGTTGGAAGTATTGAGCATACAACACGATAAAAAACTTGGATTATACCACATGAAGCTGTTGAGAGTTTTGGATGGATAGTTTTTGGTAGTTCTGATATTTTCAAGAGTAAATCTCTAGACTGTCGGCAAAAATGAGAAATTGAAATCTCCCGTTAACCACGGAGAACCGCTGGAAGGGAAACAAATACTCTTCAATTCATGAAATTTAAGGGTGTACACAAGCCTTTAGTAATCATGGATTCTTATATATTTTTTTGCCCTGTTTTCTTGAGCCCATGAGTTGAATTGTCTCATTAAATTAGGATAACAAAGCTTGTTTTCTTGTCATCTTGAGAAAACAAAAGGTTGTTTTCTTGAGATAATGAGATATTTAATTACCTTTTTAAAATGTATTTATTTATTTAATTTAGATTTTTTCAACTTCAGTAATCAACAAGGCTAATCTGGTTATATCCACTTATGTCTCTTGTTGATACCTCGGACAGTTTAAAAATGCATGCTCCACTGTTTGCTGTATTCTTAATGCTCAGAACTACATGTAGCCTGTGTATTCATGTTTATGTGCTTTTTAGGCCAGTGAAACCAAACATCAGTCTTGATAGTCCTCTTGAATATGGAAGAAGCCCGGGTTTAGCAGGAAGTTTATAAATCTGGAGGAAAAAAAAAATTTAAAAAGTTAATAAATCATCTTCTTATCTCGAGAAAACAACCTTTTGTTTTCTTGAGATCACGAGAGAAAAAGCTTTGTTATCCTGAGATGATGTGATAATTAACTCGAGATCTGGAGGAAATGAAATGTAAGAATCAATGGCCGCTTAGGGCTTCCGTAAAAGGTGAATAATTGATTAACAAAACATAATTTTATGGTCCCAAATTCTGTTTAGAGACCACCATGGGAAAATAAATGGGGAAAAAGTTTAAAATAGTATAAAAAAAACTTTGTAGTTCAATAATCCTTATTATGATTTTGAAATACTCTGTTTTAACATGCATTTGCAGAACAATAGCAAGTGTACATTTGGTGCAAAGCCTGTTCCAGTTTAAAGCATAGTCCATAGATAAGCAGAGTGCGATAAAGTAAAAAAACATATATAACATGACACAATATACAGCCTGCTTGCTTTAACAGAAAAGCCCACATAAAAAAAAGGGCTTTTTTTTTTTTCTCCAGTAAGGAGGAGTAGCCCAGTTACTGTTGCCTGACATGGAATATTTGTGTGCAACAAGGCTGCCAAACTGTCATTTCTGTACCAGGAAGTATCATTATCATGAGTTACAAAGCCACTAAAATGCTTCCATACTGAACACTTAACTAAGTGAAACGGGAGATTCTGCAGTTTTAGATTACTTGTAAGTTTCCATCGAAATCTTTTGCAAAAACAATTCAACACAGCTGGATGCCTCTCAGCTTTTACCTCATATGTTCTCCCTGCTGCAAGGGCAGGCTCCCGAATGAATGAAAGTGAATATGGCCAATGTTATTAAATTTAAAAGTGGCCCAAAGCTCCAAGCAGTCCTCATTGAAACTTTACAGTGTCTTTCTCTTTCTGTCCCCGTTTTTCATAAATCGCATCAGTTCTGCTTTTCTGGTTAGAAGGTGCAAAGCAGACATTAGGCTCAATCAACTCCATTCTGTCAGCTGCTGAAAACTGGATAAATGCCCAGTGTTAGACTTAAATGTAGAGCTCCACCTAATTGGTCCAATGAGATCATAACTGCATATTGTGTTGATTAATTCTGTACAGTAATCGCACTAATAACTGCACGGTGACGTGGAGTTTTGCTTGGCTGACTGCCTCCCCCCCCCCCCCGACAGAGTGCTGTATGAGTGGAAGGAGCGACTGAAGCAGGGCTGCCACCTTATCCAGACCACACCCTCCGGTCGTCCAGCCAACATCAGCGGCAATTCCTCCCAGCGCATCTACATCACCTACCGTCGCGCACCTGAGAGCCAGCTGCACACTGCCCTGGCTGTCACCGACATCTGCATCATCATCCCAAGCAAGGGAGAGACGCCCCCACACACCTTCTGCAAAGTGGAAAAGAACCTCAACAGCAGCATGGTGAGAGAGACTCTGGTTTGCAGAAAACATGATGCAACACTGCTTTTTTACAGTGTTCTTTTTACAGTTTGATTTGTTCAGATTTTTGTCTGCAAATTCCAAACCTTCCCAGCTCATGCTTCTTCTGATGAGTTGTTAAAGGTAGAGTCAGTAGCATTTGGCCCCTCCTCCCAGTTCAACACCACCAGAAGTATCGTAGAAGTAATGTAGGAATGTTACGAGTGCTTTAATGGAAAAGTTGTTAGTTTGGCAAGTTAGCACAAGCTAACTGCCCTATTTTGGTACCTACCTGTCCTACCAGAATGCAGGCCAACTTCTTATCACTCTTCATCCCCAGCCTCTCCTTCAGTGCTCGAAAGTGGGTGACAGCCAAACTGAGAGTCACTCTCGCTCTTGAATGAGTTTTAGCCGCTTGCCGTTTTGCTCACAAGGGCTATTTTCCCTTTTCTTCACCGCTACATCTGCATGTGTAATTTTCTTCAGTCTGAATGGCATCCAGTCACTATGTTTTATCCACTCCCAACCTCACCTGTGCGCTGTCATTTGTTGGGGGAAACGCACCCACTCCCCACCCAGAAATGTCCCGACTTTACTAAAACATCAAAAGACAGGCAGAGGGCGGGGCTCTGCAGACACAGTCACCACCACATGTTTCTAGGGGCACTTCTGTGATGGTTGAGCTGGATTAATTTTGTATAAGTCTATACATTGTTTTTTGTGAAAATGCTACTGACTCTACCTTTAAAGGTCATTTTTAAAAATACAGGAAAAAGCTAACTGAGGTAGATTGAGCCGGTTGAGGAGAAGTGAACCTCAAAAATGTCAAATTCTTCATTACAGAGTTGCTTCATCATAACGAGGTATTTACACATAAGGGTGGATTTTTGGTTTTAAGTTTTAAGTTCCAGGATATTTTGGATTCAACAGACTTCAGTGCTCATCCCATCGGAAACTTGTCTGTCATTTAAAATGTCAGAATATATTTTATCCAGAAGTCTTGAATCCTCAACTCAACTCTGATGCCTCATATTTCCTTTAATCCTTCACACAGTTTAAACAGGACTTAAATTGGTGTTTTGGTGTATAAAACGACATTGAGCCTGATGAACACTGACAGGTGTGGCTGCTAAACTTTCTTCAGTATAAGTTTAACAGTTTAGTTTAAAATGATGGGGTCATGTTGGCAAATATATCAACCTGCATCCAAGGAGAGCTTCTCAGTGTCTTTCATGCTGAAACACATTGTGGAGTTATGAAGGCAGATAAATAAAAGATGACACTGTCTCACCTTTTTATCATTTGTTGTATTTAAATGCAGTTTTTCATTAGTTAACAAGATTTCAGCCTCTGGGAGAGTTGCTCAAGCTTGGTCGTGTACCAGTTATCGAAAATTGTGTAAAAGCCTTTTTTTTGGAATGCTATGTGTTTATACTGATACAGTCTTTTTTTTGAGGATGAAGGTGGAATCTTTTGAGCTGTTTGGCCTCTTCTCCTGCATTTGGTTTCCTCCTCACCCAGTTATTTGTACTGAGGACAAATATCTCAGTCTGCTACCCTGTTATAATCTCTTTATGTCTCTCTGCCTCTCTGTCTTCCCCACACACTCTCTCTCCCCCACACATGGCCACACACATACACACTCTCTTGGATATTGTAAAAGTCCTTGCTGTGTCTGAGAAACTGTGTGTGTAAATCTGCAGAGACTCGTGTTGCATGAAGGAGAACTTGAGGCTCCAACAATAGAATCTAGATTGAGCTTTGTACATTTTTCCGTCTCGCAAATATCAAAGCTGTGAAGATCGTTTTCAGATCATCAGGGTTTTAGTGACTGGATGCACAAACTTGAGTGGAGCTGGGCTACTGGTTGGAATGTGTATGTCTGAACTGTGGGTTGAACGTTTATGGACTGGGCTCTCCAGTTTATTGATAATTACGCTGACCGACTTGCTGGGAACTTTTTCATTGAGGCCGAATGATGGATGATAATAGCCTGCACTTGTTTATTGCTTCTCTGCCTTAGAGGACAAAAGCCTTTACAATTTACCTCTTATTCCCCCATTCACACACATTTCCACATATAGATGGTGACGGAGCAGCCATGCAAGGCACTGACCTGGAAACGGCCCCTGAAAAAGTACTCTGTTAGAGTAAAAAGTCCTACATTCCAGATTAGTGTGTGACTGATATATCTGTTTGCTGATATTATTGGCTGATATCCTCCAGTCGCAGATATATCTGTATCAGCATTTACTGTATGTTCTTTCATATGCGCCAATGTTAAAACTATTTTTTAAGGCCGGCGATTTTAAATGTTGTATTTATGTAGTGTGTCCTTTAGAAAGCGGTCTGATATTTTATAACTAATAAGCGGTGTTTACAGCTCAGTGCAATGATGTTTGGAATATAGTTGGTTAAAATATGAGATATCCTGCCTCATATCTGCATTGGCATTAGGGCTGTACAAAAAAATCAGTGTTTAGATATACATCGATATTTTTTAAAATGATATAATATTGACATTTCCAGCCCCTAATATCGATACTCCCTCCGGCAGGAGGGGGGCGCTGTAATTTCCCCGGCCAGTGCAGTAGATGGGGGCAGTTGTTCTTGTAAAGCGTGTCTTTGTCTTTTCAGACAAAATGGACTTAATCTTCAGTAAATTGGAATATCAAAATTAATCAAAAGAGTTTGTCAACGTAGTTACCATTGTAATGAGATGTGCCTACCTACTGTTAGATCATGTAAGTGGAACACAGAAAGTTGTATTTTCAGCATTACTTATAAATTTTAAGTAAATGATGCTGAGTATTGCAATATATGGCATTAATTTATCGCTATGGTATCATTATTGTATTGAATCGTATCGTATGGCACTGTATCGAGGTGCGTACTGTATCGTGACGTCCTTGACGATACCCAACCATAATTGGCATTGACCCAAAAATCAGAAACACTACAGGAAAATGTATTTAAAGTGGTAAAGTAAAACTTTGTATGTTTTGTTGCAATTTGACGGTGACTGGAGTAAAGGTTGAAATTGGACGTACTTATCCTGATTGGCTGAAAGTCAGCTTGTGTCACTCATAATAGTCGACGTTCTAACTTTTCCTGTCTTGATCTGTTTTCAGTGGGGCTCCTCCGTCTACCTGTGTTATAAGAAGTCCGTGGCCAAAACCAACACAATCGCCTACAAAGCAGGTGAGCCGTCCTAATCCCATAACTACGTGTGCACGCAGATCCAAATCCTGATGAGTGTGTACCTCCTGTTTCTGGGAATGTAAGATATCAAATAACCATGTTGTGTGTAAATACTTTCTCTCCTACCACAGTTCTTCCCACAGTCACTGGTTCGTTGTGTGAGAACAACAACATTGTCAGAGAATGAGAGTAGTTTTTATAATAATCTTAATATATTTGTAAAGTTCCTTGTTTGTGCAGGAATAATAAATTGGACAAGTTGTACCAAATTTAGTGAATTTTTAAAATAAAAAATAGTAATTGCATCAAACTTACTGCATGTTCCTCTGTCTGTTCCAGCTGTGTGTTGTTGTAGAAATGTCTGTAGAGACGAGGGTCTCTGCAGAGCA
>JAQLOL010000001.1:25643781-25663863 GCA_029783665.1 Naso thynnoides
ATGGCACTGCTTCAGAAATACTTAAAAGTTCCTCGTAGTCACTTTAAATTTTGTTATTGTTCATGTGAGCTGGAGCTCTTTATTGACATCACTTCATTTTGCATTCATCCTCTTTAATAGTTTAATGGCACCTGACTGGAGAATTAGTGCTTGTGTAGAATATATCTCAACGTGCCGGCCCCAATATTCTGATAACAGTAGTGACTGGATACAAGCAATGATTTACATTTTCTTTTTCAGCTATTGCACTACATTTGGATAGAACCTTAGCATAGGTAGAGTACAAGAATTAAAAACTTGTAGTAAATACATCATGGCATATGTTAAACATGTGGCGTAATCGTTCATTAATGGGGAGGAAAAATAGTAGCAGATGAAAACATCAGATCTGTTTACAGTGGTGAGGAGACTTTTACCATCCTCAAAACTACTTAAAACCCTTATTACACATGTGGTCTACAGTTGTAGCTTTGACTGGAACTCTTTTGGAGCAATAGTTTACTGCAAAATTATGTTTTGTATATCACTTACTCACCCTTTTTTTTTTTCTTCCAGCGTTCCTCCACAGGTGATTCCAAAAATGCGTGACACCCTTTTGTTGGCAGCCTATAAAGGTTCACTCCTGAAATCATTAAAGCCTGCACCCAAACTCTTAACAGCTTTGTGTGGTTTAATCAAGGTCTTCTTTATTGTGTTGTATGCTCAGTACTTCCAAAACACTTTTATTTTGGCTGGAAAGCTGCAAAATTCAACACATCCGATCCAGTCATCTGTGTTGCAAACTACAGTTATCTAAATGTTGGAGAATTCCGGCGCAAATAAATGTGGTTTTCCCGTAATGCATGACACAGATGATTGGATCTGATGTGTTGGATTTAGAAGCTTTCATGCTAAAATAAAAGTGTTTCGGAAGTATTGAGCATATGACACAATAAAGAAAACTCGGATAATATGAAATAAAGCTGCTGAGAGTTTTGGATGAACGGTTTTAGATAGATTTAATCTTTTCAGGAGAGAATCTCCATAGGCTGCTAGCAAAAGGGAGGGTACATTTTTGGAATCACACATTTACCGTGGAGGAAAGTTGGGCGGGAAATAAAAAAATCTTCAATTTAAGACATGTAAGGGGGATTGATTGATAAACAAAACAAAATAAAATTTTGCCGTGAAATATCACTTTAAACGTATGTTGCTTCGCTCTGTGTTCAGTAATTGATGATTTAATGGAGAAGGAGGCACAGAGGCAGTCGGCCCATCAGATCGTTGTGCTAACAGGCTCTGTCTGCTCTCTTGTCTTCCAGGACTTAATTGTACTCTGTTGTTAGAGAGTGAGTGTTCATCTCTGCTGCAGACTCCCTCAGATGAGTCCTGTTGTTTGTGTCCTGTGCTGTCTGAGGCCTGCTGTCTCCCCCTGTGTCTTTGCTTGTTGCATTACAGTGTTGTCTGTGGAGAGTCAGCTTCTTCTTTTCATGGTTTCTCAGTGTCTGAAATGAAAGTCTCTGCAGTGTGAAATCTCACACTGTGATGCGTGTTTGTGTCAAATACAGCTCAGCTCTGTATTTGAATGTAGGTCTGCATCCCTGCTTAGTGTGTTTGATGGCACGCACGTTCAGTTTTTTATTCAACGACTTTTTAGATGAACATTGTTGTACTTAAAGGGCTGGGTACTGAACTTCATGCTGGTGCTCCTGAAGACCTTAAACATGTATTTTAGTGGCCTATGTCAAAGTCTATCATTTTAATCCACTTTTAACAAAATCTGCCAAATGATTACACAGAAGAGAAGCAACCAGTTTTCACCCAATCATATCATAACATCTACCTGTCAATCGTAATTCATATTTCAGGCGGCTCAGAGCTAAAATTCTTCAAAGAGTGAGACATACAGCCACAAAAACAGACCGATTGAAATAGATTTAGACAAAGTGACAGAATGAGGGAGAGATTTAGGGAGTGACAAATAGTTTCAAAGTAACGTAGTAATGTTAGCAGTAACATTATTGGTACAGTAGGTAGCTAGCTCGTTAGCTTTGGTAGCAACAGAATGTTGAAGCTGTGTGTGTGGTTGTCAACTAGTCCAATTCCTCCCAAAGTTATGTCCTGTGTCTACGTCCTATTTGAAGCCGATTCACTTGGAAATGTGTCACAACACGGCAGGTATGGGAATGCCACTTCAGGGCGTCTTTAAAACAAAATGTTTTTTAAATTTAATATTAAAGGTAAGTTTGTTGTGGCTTGTAAACACAAAATTCAAATTGAGCCCCTTAACGTTGCGTGTATGTATGCTGCTTGTGCCTACACAGCAGGTCACATAGGAATATTACATTTGTTTTAATGGAAAAGTCAATAATTTAACAAGCTAGCACAAGCTAACTGCTGGTGTTTGGCACCTACCTGTCCAACAGAAAGCAGGCCAACTCCATGTTGCTCTTCATCCCCAGCCTCTTCTTCAGCGTTCAAAGGTGGGTGAAAGCCAAACCAAGATTTACTCTCATTCTGGAACAAGCTTTATCTGCCTGTTTTTTTGCCTCATTGGGGCTATATTTCCCTTTTCTTCGCTGCGACATCCGCATTCGTCATTTTCTCCGGTCTGAATTCCACTCTCAACCTCACCTGCGTGCTCTGTGAGAAACGCACCCTATCACTGCCTGGAAACGTCCTGACTAAACCAAAACATCAAAATACAGTCAGAGGGCGGGGCTCTGCAGACACACTATTAATCAAAATTTAATTTAAAGTACACTGTGGACTACTGCAGTATTTAAATCGCAAGGGAAGCAATATTGGCTCAAAAAGAAATTTGTGTCAAAATACGTTATTCAAATACTGCTGCAGAGTTGTCCTAGTCTACACATCATACTCTGCAGACCTGTTTGTTACAGATCCCTGCAAAATTTAAACCATAATTATTTAGATATTTTCAATGAAAATGAAAACAGTTTACAAAATGGTCATTCCTTCTAATATTGCAAATCATGTGGCAGTCGCAATATCAGTCCAAATAGTCACAATTAGATCTTTTATTAAAATCATGCAGTCTTACTCACCTTTAAACATGTCTAGGACCCATAAGTGATGATTAAACTGGAGTAATCCCATACAAGTCCATATTTTGTTTTTTAGGAAAATGCTATTGACTCTAGCTTTAAAGAATTCCGATCATATCATATCATATCAAAAACCTTGTAGTGTTAAAGAAATCCTAAATTCAAAAGCAGGGTAGTAGGACTGTTGCAGTAGTTCACCTGGTAGAGTGCCACCATGTACTGAGGCATTACTACATCTGTCACGTCCCTGTCACTGCTGTCACTGTACAAGAAGAACGAAAAAATGTGTAACATGCAACATGCAGTAAATGTAAACCAGTACAGATACCCAGCCCCAAGTACTTTTCATCTGAGTGAAAACCTGTTTCATAGTGAATCTCCATCCAACCACTTTTTTTTACTGTTGCGTGTCTTCAGCATGAGTATGATGACTAGTTGCTGAGCTAATGTGTGTGTGTGTGTGTGTTTTGGTAGATGTGGGCTACCCTTTGTCTCGGCCAGTGTCAGAAGAGGAGAAGCCGTTCAGCGAGGAGGTGCTGCAGAGCGTCGTGAGGAGCATCCAGAGGAATGACGTCAGCCGGCCGATGGCTCAGCTGCTGCAGCTGCTGGGCCAGACGCTCGGGGTCAAACGGCAAAGGTTAGCGCTGACACATTACATTAAACTTTATGTGTCTGTAAAACATGGCTCCATACACTTCTTCTGTGGCCAACAGGTTTAGGTAACATTATGTCAATGTATGAAATAGAAAAAACATAAATTAACCTTTCACTCAGGGAGGGATGATCAGTTATGTATTTTAAGCACTGATAAGTGTCTGCTAAAGGCTCGACTCTCTCCTCTTCAGGAGTTTGTACAGGGACATCCTCTTCCTCTCCCTGGTGGCTCTGGGAAAAGATAACATTGATATTGGTGAGTCATAATTTTTTAATGTTTACGTATCATATTGTTATGTGTTCCAAATTTAAAGGGTTTTTGCATGTACCTATGACACATTAAATTTAGTGGTTAAATATTTGTTCACAACTGTAAATGTATTTAATTTGAGTTTGGTTCCAGGATTAAAATGTAAACATTTAAAGTTGCTTTGCATAAACAAAACAGATAAAAAAAAACATGAAGTATTTAACCAACACCTGAATTGATTTTTGGCCACTTGGGGGCAGTATAAACAGGCTGTAAACACAATATTGACATTCAGTATTATTGTTCTCCAAGCTGAACTGGCGTGCATGTTAGCAAACCTTTTATTGACATGTACAGCAGTTACAGAGCAACGTCAGCGTTTATTTAGAGTAAAGTTAGCCCAAAATTCTTGATCCTTTCAAACACTTTTTATAACCCCGGAGCAAATCTGCCTCTTTAGCTGCTAAACGCAATGAAACGTTAACCAGCTATCCAGCTAGCTTTGGTTGGTGCTGGACAGGCAATATACGGAGAATTTTTGGAGCTTTCTGGTAAAAACAGAAAACCCTGGAGGCTGAGGGAACCGATACAGTCAAGTTGGCTGTGAGACCAGAGCAATGAGCTTAAAACACAAAAACACTCCACAGCTTAGAGAGGATTTCTCTGAGGGTTTGTCACTTCTTGTATGAAGTTCTGCACAAAGTCATTTTGCCTATCGATGGAAACGTATTGATTAGAGCTGTTTTGAAGGATGGAAACACCGCCCACATGTTTTTTGGTTTGATGTCTTTCTTCTGGTCCCGCAGACGCCTTCGATCGGGAGTACAAGTTGGCGTACGACCGCCTGGTGCCGAGCCTGGTGAAGCTGACCCATAACTGTGACCGTCCTCCCAGCACGGGGGTGATGGAGTGCCGCAGGACGTTTGGAGAGCCTTACCTGTAAACATCCACCTTCACACACCTGGAAGAACTCTCACCACAAACGTCCCTGCTTTAAGATGAGCTCAGGAAACCTGTTGGGAGTGAATGTGCACTATGGTAACACTCTGAGGAAACTCCGTAAGGGATTAAAACGGTACAGCTGACAGCTTCATGTAGCCTGAAACCAGACGAACGGGTTCTACAGACTTCATCTCAATTCACTGATGTTGGAAACACATTCACATCATTCAAAAATGTTTAAATAACTCCAGCCAGTGTCGAATGACCCTCGCCTGGCTTATTTTCCTGTGAAAATTGAACAGCATACTGTAAATATGCAGCAGAAGGGGAATTTTTTAATGCAACTTTATATTGTAAAGTCATACAACATATGAAGACTATTATTAGCAATATTCTAACTTGAACTCTATTTATACAAAGTAAGCTTTATTTATTGTTGTCTTCTTTTTGTGGAGCGTGGTGTTTTGTCGTGTCCTGTGGTCGCTGAACACTCGATGCTCAGTTTCCTGCTAACGGTGGGGAAGAAGTTGCAGTGTTCATTTAGTGTCTGCTATAAGTGATGACTAGATTTCTGTGCGTGCGTTATGAGTTGGGGCGTAGAAACAGAAAATTTAGAGCTGCAATGATCCATTAATCCACGTAAGAGCAATTGACAACTATTTTGACAACTGATTAATTATTTGTCATTTTTAAAAAATGGGTTCAGCTTCTCCAATATGAGGATTTGTTTAGTTACTCAAACCTGAGCAGAGTGAAAGGTCCAGTGTGAAGGATTTAGGGGGACCTATTGGCAGAAATGGAACATAATAATTAAGAATTAGGTTTTTGTTAATGTTTAATCATATGAAAATAAGACCTGTTATTTTCACGACCTTAAAATGAGCCTTTTATATCTGCAGAGGGAGTGGACCCTCCTCCATAGAGTCCACCATCGTATTCCTACAGTAGCCCAGAAACAAACCAAACAGTGGCTCTGATAAGGGTGAGCGAAGGAGTAGATGTTATTATCTGCAACCTCACATAACTGTAGTTTGGTTCATTTGGTCTGAATCAGCTGATGAGTTGCAACTCAATTGATTTGTTTCTTTGGTCTGGTTCAGTTTCACACAGGTAGTCGGTCAAATCCCCTCTCCTTCAGCCTCCAAACATTTTTGTGAGTTTTTTCTAACGGTTGTGTTTGGCTGTATGGTTGTCTGCCCAAATATCAGGAAGGCAAAGTATTTTATCGCTGCTCCAGGTCAGCCTTCGTTCATGTTTGTGTCACAGTAAACTACTACAGTAGCTGTTTGTTTACAAAGTCGTCGTCTGCCCATAATGCACAGCTCAGCTTCAGGAGCTAGCGCTGGGTATTGTCAAGGACTTCACGATACGATTTGTATTACAATACAGGGGTCACGATACGCTTATATCACATGACATTGTGATACGAAGCAAATTGTGATATTCCATGTAGTTCACTGAAAATATCAAAACAGAGCTGAAATACAAGTTGCTGTGTACAAGTTGTGTAGTCTTAATTCATCATGCAAGCTGGTTTAGTCCCGAGAAGTTCAATTCTTCTTGCAGTTTTGGCGAATCAAGTTTGGTTTATGTTCATACCACAATCGAACTGTACCATTGTTTGTTTGTGACCAGAGATCACCTGAGATCACCTCTTCAAACGGGTCTCGGTTTGGTTGTTCTGATCCACACCAGAGTTTGGTTACTGAGCTCACACCTACTCAAACAAAGCACACCAAGGAGGAAAACAAACTAGAGTTAGAATAAACAGAACTCAGCAAGGCAGGATGGAAAACAACTTCTATCTCAAACACTAGACCTTTAAGACAACAAAGTGGGAAATTAATAGCAATTCAGTAGAACATTTTATGCTATTTTTTAACATATTGATGACAAATGAATAAATGATTAAACAAGTGATTGAAAAAAAAATCATCAGATTGGACAATGATGAAAAAATCCTCAGCTGATGCACTAATTTAAATGTTTGAAACCACTTTGTAAGCTGCTTAAGTTCAGTGTCTGAACATAAATTTCCAATGTGCTGTTACAACCTGTTACAAAAGTGCTCCACATTTAATTTCATTTTAAATCTAAAGTTTGTTTACAAAACTTTTTTCAACGTAAATATTCTTTCAGCATATAAACATCTTCTAATTTTTAAAAACTTATTGTAATTTTTTTTTGTACCAGTGAAAAGCAGCACTGTTTTTTTAAATCTCAGTGTTAACGTTTGTTGTCTTGTTACTAAACATGCAGACTGTTGGGATGAAGTGATTGTAAAATGAAGTTTACATGAATCTCAGTGGTTTTTACCCAAGATGAAAGATGAATGTAAGGTTGAGAGTCACTTGAGTATGCATGGTCCTGAACTAACAGAAGCTGCTCTGGAAAATATACAAAACCAAACAACACGCACCCACAGTCACTTTTCTGTCTGAGGTCGGTTTGTTGGTCTCGCACTCTTATTGTACCGGGAAAAAAGTGCAGGAAAACCGTCACAAACTTGATATTTCAGAATAAAAGCTTTTAACCTGAATATGGGTCACATGTTAGTATGTATGTTCGTACTGGTAATGACTGACTCAAATCTCAAAACAAGATCAACTGGAGGTCACAAAGACCAGCTGATGCAATGAATTATTTTTAAATGTTGTGTAGATTTAAAGATGTTTTTTACTGTTAAATATCTGTAAAGTTCTGCAGAAAGCTCGCAGTGCTGTGCGACTTTAGAAAAAAAGCTTTATATCCCACAGTCGTCTTGTTTCAGTATCTGTTTGTATGAAACTCAAACAGCAGTTTTTTCTCTGTCATGTCAAATGAAACCAAAAAGGGATTCTCGTTTCAGTGTGCACAGGGGATGCTCATAGCGCAGTAACAGCATTGTAAGATGGTTTCTTTTGGTTTTCTAAGCTTTTTAGGTGTTTAACCATTACAATTTAGAATTTCTCTTTCTGTGTAAAAATGTAGAAACTTCCCCTCCTCCTCCCCGTCTTTATCCTCTTCCTCTGTCCTTGCATTTCACTGATACTGTTTTTAACTTTTTAACTATTATATCCCATTTGACTTCAAGCTTTAACAGTAATAAAGGTCAGCTTCTAGCTTTTGTACCAACTATTCCAAGACCACCTTCTCCATACAACTGACACCTGAGATATAGGAGTATATATGGTTATATAAAGTTTTTTTTGTTGTTGTTGTTGTTGATGATATGAATATTGCAAATATATCTTACTGCCCCCAGCTCTGACGTAGGTACCAAGTATTTTAAGTCAAGATTAGCTTTAATGCTGATGTTGCTGAAGAACATATTTTTTACAAAAGTGAAACCCATCCATGAAAATGACTCAATGATCAGCAGAAATTAAAATGTCAACATTTGAAAGTTGAATTATTCAATTTAATTGTTCGTTTTGTTTTGTTTTGCTTAGTTTATTTTTCTTTAGAGGCACAATACGTAATACTGACGCCAAGTGTTCAAAAATCGGTACTGCAGTCCACATTCAAAATATTGGGGAGCGTATCTTCGCCTCTCCTTCCAAAAGTCAGTGTTTATGTGGGCTGCCAGTTTGTGCAGCGGACACAGCACCTGCCTGAGTGCAAGACGAAGGCATCCTTCAACTTTGACAGTGACAAGCGATGAGTCTTTTAGATTTGCCAGTTGTCAAAGTGGGAGAACCAGAGCACTCGGAGTTAAACGCTGCCACCGCAGTTGGCAACACAAACTCAGAAAGGCTCAGGAACGGGGCTCAAACCTTGGCCCTCCAGCTGTGAAGTCATGCATTGCCGAAGGGTCTCAAAAGAGTGATACATAAATTTTAAAGGTGACAAATTCAATTTGAAGGTGAGACAAGTAGGCCTATGTGGCACACTTACCACAGGGCACCATCCGATCAAACGTTCAGACATGTCTGAACAGGCCAGTAAAGGGCTTGCCGAGGACTTTTCGAACAGATGTGAATAACCTGCAGATGCCGCTATGTTTTTCTGTGGAATCGTCAGGTAGAACTTAAAGGGATAGTTCACCCAGAAATGAAAATTCAGTAATTATCTAGTCACAAACATACAGATGAAAGGATGGGTGAAGATTTTTAGTTTACAGAACGCTGTTGGTGTTTCAGTGGAAAAAAATTTGCTGTTGCCTCCCAAACAATTGAAGCAAATGGTGACCAGGATTCAAACATAAATGAAATGTATAATGGAACTATAAAATGCCTCCACACTGCTTATGCAAAGTAATCCAAGAGTCTCAAAGCCCTGACATGCCATGTTGTTTTAAAGAACATCACAGACTGTTTTTTTGCCTTATTGTTTACTGGAGCCTGTAGATTCTAATATGAGCGCCTAATTCACACGTAAGGCTAAAAACATGGTGCCAGTGATGTTTTTTAAAGCAACATTGCACGTTGGGGATTCAGGACACTGGTAATGGTTTGCATGAGCAGTCTGGAGGTATTTCACGCTTTTATTATGCATTTTATTTACATTTAAATCCTGGTCACCATTTGCTTCAAATGTTTGGGAGATAAGTGCAAACTTTTTCCTCTGAAACAACAACAGTGTTTTTGTGGACTGAAAAAATTTACCCACCCATCCATCTGTTTGAGTGTGAGTAGAAAATGATGGAATTTTCAATTTTGGGTGAACTATTCCTTTAAAATGTCGGCAAAATATTTTTCAGTTACTGCTTCTTTTAATTTAAATGAAAAACGCAACATATCTGCTCCACCAAACCTCTTAGACAGGTCCTTTATAATGACCTTGTCGAGATCTTCAAATGTCTTCAGAATGATCTCTTTATAATCCATTTCAGCCCATATTCTTTCAGCAAGATGCTCTGACACCTTTAATTTCTTACATACAGTAGTTTACTGATATCTTTGCTTTCTTAAGCATTGTCATAACCATCCTTTGCATGAGAAGTGTGACAGTGGGTTTATTTTTTTTTCTGCCTGCCTTTTTCTTGCATCCTGTTAACCTGCGTGTTCAGCCACCAGTTACACGGCATCAGGAAAATCCACACTTGTCTCTGTAATTTGGGACGGAAGTTGTCTGGTGATGGGAGAACAAGCACGGGTGGTCTTTTGTGATTGATGCTGGAATAATCTCTGGCGTAATCTCATATTTTATAGGACTGTAGAGTCGATCACTGAGGTGTTGTGTGAATTCTAAATCTCTGTCACTGGACATGTTTTGAAATATCGCAAGCACACCATCCTCACTTTCTTCCTGTTGTTCTTCAGGCCAAAATGCCTGAAGAAGCTGTTCTGGTTAATTCTTGTGGACCCTGAAAAACTCCACTCTGAGCTCTGTATTAAAAGAAGGTCCTTGCAAAAAAGTTTGTGACATTTCTCCTCACTTCCCCTAAAGACGATTTACATTTCTATTTCAGTTGGTCTTTTTTCTCTGCAGTGACTTTTGCAATTCTAGATTAACTGCAAGGTTTCAGATTGCAGCTGGTCGTAGTCAGAATCTGAAAAATTAATCAAAATGCCTTTTTTATTTCATTTTATTTTATTTTATTTTTTTAAAACTGTGCTGAAGCAGTTTTGTCATCCATCCAGTGAGGCAGGCAAGTACATGTTTTTCTCTACAGTGTAACCAAGTTTAACTACAAATTGTCTGCTGTGTTTTTAAACCAGACAAAAGTTCTGGTGATGTAAATCTGGTTTTTACATGATGATGGAAGAGAATCAGATTATTGTGTCAGGTGTTATTTACATTTAGAAAACTGTATGACATTCTGTTGATGAGTTGTTGATGCCTGGCCAAATAGATTCTGGATAGAAGTGGATAAGGCAGGATGACAAGTTAGTGTTAATTGTTTTTAAATTTGTATTAATCAAAAAAAGGCTGACAGACTGACACCGTGGTTGGAGGAGGACCCTGAACTCACAAAGGTCTCATGAATCTCAACCATACGTGTGATTTGTGGTCAGCAAGTTGCACTTTGTTCCTTAAAAGTGAACCAACTTCTCATCCCGGCTCGACTCTTTAGGTTCATCAGAGGAAATATTAACTACGATGTCAGCAGCTGGAAAAGGCTGCCATTCATCTCTTTGTCACGTTAAGAAATCTAAAAACAAGTGATTTTGCAAAATCTGGTGCAAAATGTCTCTTGCCCTTTGTAGAAATCACATTTTATAAGTTTATTCATTCTAACAGGTGCAAAGGTCCTTTTTAGATATGGTGAAGGTTCTGTGCAGGGACCAAATCTATTGGACTGTTTCACTGTAAATAAAATCACGTACACTCTTGGCTTCTTTGTTTTCTTTTTTTAAGCACTGGTACAGTATTTTACTTTTGGAGACAAATTACTGTTCTGGGTGTTTGGAAAGAAATGTTCACTTGTGCCGCCAGTCTTTGTTCAAGTCTCAAAGGTGTGTCGTTTTCAGGGTTGGGAGGATTACTTTGGAAATGTAATGGGTTACAGATAACTAGTTGCCTTATTTAAAATGTATTAAGTGATGTAACTATTTCAATTACATTATCAAAGTAATAATAAAATTTCTAACAAAGGTTTTAACTTTTAACCATTTTCACATGTACAAACCAAGCAGTGTTAACCTTACAGTTGTACTCAACAGTGGTAATCATTAAAGTTTCAAAAGTAACTGATTTAATTACACATGTTTCCTCAGTTAATGTAACTTCTTACAGTCACATTTATTTTGTAATTAAATTACGTACTTTCTGATGAATTTCTACTCAACACTGGTTGTCTTTGACCACAAATAGTGCTGTGGAGCACTGTTTTTAAAAGGATTGACCCTAGTGTGTTTTACACTGTACGCACACAAGAGGAGGTGGGTCCCTCCAGACACAGTTGTGTAATTATTTTTTTTTTACAATCATCAAATTCTGCATTAAAACACCATAAAACATAGTATGCACCTTTGTGTCACGGTGAGAAACAGACTGTAAAATGACGTTTTCTTGACAAGAAAATCCACTTTGCCCCTTTCTACTTTGCATACGCTATAATGGTATCATGCTAATCTTACTTTTTCATCCCTCAGCTTCTTGATTTCCAATATAACACACATGCAACTCCGGCTCACTGTTAAAAAAATAATTTATTGCAGCATGTAATTTTAATTTGAAGTATTGATAGTTTTCTTATCAATAAAACATGTTTGCATCCACTTCAATCCAACAAGAGCATTTAACAAGACGGTAACATCTGACAACGTGACACCGCTCAGGCTTTTCTCACAGCTAAGAGTCTGATACACACACACACGATCACTGTGGTGACAAAATGAAATATTTGCTCACAGAAACACATTCCGTTATATACTGAACATTACAAACACTAGTTTGGTTGAATAAAGAACAAAGTTTTAGAAACACAGTTCAGAAAATACTGAACATACAGAGCTGAAGTTGCATCCAGTCTGTTAAAATTGCTGCACAGAGAATCTGAACCTACACTGCTGCAATGGATATTTTCTATTCAGTTGACCTATCAAAGTCACCTCAGGTTAGCAGAACGCTTGCAGTATTAAAGGAAAACTCCACCCCAAAACACAGATGCACAGACAGTGAACCGAAACAGCAGCGATGTACTGTGTTGAAGTTTTAAAGTTTTGTTCTTGTTGCAGATAACTGAGCAGTCAACAGTTCGTGTAACGTCACATCTGAATATTTTTAGCAGTTACAGAGGTTAATATCTGAAAATGTGCAAGTGATCTAAAGGAGCAGTTGGTGGTTTGATGTCAGGGCACACATTAAAGGAAGAGTTCTTTCTAAAGCTTTACATTTTTCACCAAAAATCAATATTTATACAAGAAAGAATTTATCTCAGAAAAGGTGCATGGACCAACTTCTACAGCCACAGATGTATTAATTTATAAAGGACAAGAGTATTTTTTGTGCTTTACACAAAATCACAATGAACGACAGCTTCTTGTCTTCCTGGGGACGGTAAAATTACGCAGTTACATTAACCCCATCAGTTATCTCGTTGTTTTCCATGAACATGCAACATCTTGCAAAAGATGGACAGATAGTTTGTCAAATCACCTGCTAGTTTTTTTTTTTGTTTTTTTTTTCAAAGTGTCCCCCCTTGTCCAAACTGTTCCCAGTGATGACTTCCCAGATGTTTGTGTGTAACAAACCTTCTGGTGCTTCAGGCCACAACACTGCACAACTGCAGTGCATTGTGGGATGGGAAACAGTACCTTTTTTTTGCTCAATTATGGGAATTTTAAGTAGTTTAGTGATTTTGGACACAAAATCAAATAACAGTTTTTACAAAGCAGCTGCTTGAAATTGTTAAAGGTCATAGAATAATTATGCAAAGTTTTGTTTAGGGTGGATTTTTCTGTTAATTTCCTGCTTAGTTTTTTGTTTCTACCATGTGTCTACTGTGCGTCACATCAGCCTTCTGACATCAGGCTTTGTTCCTCTAAGTATTGATCCCGTGTGGATGAACTAATTCATGTGCAGCGGTGCCATTCACTCTGTGCTGCAGCCCCGTCAGCTCAGATGGAGATGGGGCAGGTGAGGATGCGATCTTCCAGCAGGACGCTGAGGAAGAGGAACACAAAGTACAGTACGAACATGGTGAGGCCCAACATTCGGCTCATCCTCCAGCGGCAGACGGCGATGGAGATGATGACAAAGAGGAGCATGAGGAAGAGCAGCACAATGGCGCAAAACAGGCCGTTGGAGCTGACAGTGACCGGGTCGCCGTTGTGTAACAGAGTGTAAATGAGCCACGGGACTGGCAGGCTGAAACCAGAGGACAGAGAGGTTTCTGTCAGCTAATGAAGGTCAGTGGTGGAAAATAAAGTACATCGACTCAAGCACTATAGTAAATGCAATTCTGAAAATACTCTTTTTTTTTGTTTTGTTTTGTTTTGTTTTTTTCAAATCATAATTTAGTAAAACAAAACTCTTTCTTTTCCGGAAAAGAACATAAATAAATTTCTCTAAAATTTAAGGTGCAATCATAATTTAGTAAAACAAAAGCATTTAAATGGAACACTGTAAAACAGTCGTGCAACAGCAACTTAAAAACTAAACTTTTTTCTAATTCCTTACACTTCATGTTTTTACTGGAGGGACTCTCTAGTGTAAAATACTGCCAAATGTAGACATTTTGTCAGCTCCATCAACTCTCCAATTTCTTATGCTGCTCTAAAAAATAGTAGTTGCCAGCAGCAGCACAGCACATTTTCCTGTGTACACTTTTAGAACTGCAAAGAATTGATTTCAGGTGTGTAACGTCAGAGGTAACTGAGCTAACTAGTAAGCAGCTTGATAACATTTCATGGCTAATAAATCACCTGGTATCGGGTCGCTGCACGGAGTGGCATGCTCACCGATACAGATACCATCATTTTCTGCGGTATCTGAGGCTTTTTTCGATACTGTTGGAGGTATTAGAACAACTCCATTGAGACCAAAGTTATTACTACTGGAAAAATAGTTCCTTACAAGTGCTGCCTTCCTCGCTGAAATATTAGTATGATGAAGGATTTTGACACAGATGTTCTTTTTAACTAATGTTGTCACTCATTTTCAGGTACTTTCTATAATGTTTACTGAATGTAAAAAGGTAAAATAAACAAACACCATATCTCATAGATAAAGCTTTCTGGAAAAAATGTGTGGGTTTTATGTAACAGATGTGGCCGATGTTGACAAAGGACAATGACATGTAGTAACACTGGTTTGCTCCTTTAAAGTGATGCTGATACAAAGAAAGTAGTTCAGTTCTATTTCAGTGCATTCCTGCCATTTTAAATAATCACACGCTTTATCATGTTGCATGTGTTCCCAGTTTTTATTAATTCTTACATATTTTTTGTGTCTAATTTGATCAGACTTCACTATCTAATACATCAAGTTCGACTTCCCCACGCAACAGACTGTGTAGGTTGACTGTGTTGCTGTTAGATTTTGATGTAAAAGTAATTTAAAGTGGTTCAGTCGTGCTTTCCTCAGATAATTAATACTGTATATTTAAAAAAAGACAACAACATTCTCCTTTGGTTAGATGTAGAATATAAAGGGAGGTGCAGCCACTCACCCCACCGTGATGTCGAAAATATTACTGCCCACTGAGCTGGACACGGCCATGTCCCCGAGACCTTTTCGGGCCACGATCACACTGGTGATCAGGTCAGGGATGGACGTCCCGGCTGCCAGGATGGTCAGGCCCATGATTTCCTCTGAGATGCCCACAGTTTCGCCCACCTGATGAGCAAAGGAGACGTGAACAGAGTCTAGGGACGAGCAACAGGGTGAGAGGCACGGTTTGACGAAGCTCTACAGACTTAATTGTTCAGTCACGTGTGTCTAGCTGCTCTACAGGAGTCCGAAATCAAAAACAAAGACCTGGAAATGAGTATATGTCCTGTTTAACACCTGTTTTGCATCCAGTCACAAATGAACCTTCTGGTCGGCTCACTCATTGGTTTCTTCCTGTCCATCACTGTTCCTCTTACACCACAAGAGGAATATATGAATGAATGAATTTATTTATTTTGAACATAAAATAAAATGAAAACAGATATGTAAATATACAATCACATTGTATATTAAATATGTTTGATGTATCACATATACAAGACTCAAGTTTAGACTGAGAGGGGAGAATCAGAGGCAAAATCTACCCAGATACTCTCTAGTGAGGAGCAAGCCCTAGAGATGCTGGTAGACCGATTTTTTTTTTTTTTTAAACATTTGGACAGACCAGGCCAGCTGCTTCCCCCTGTTCAAAGTCTTTATACCAAGCTAACTGGCCTCTGGGCTGAGCATCATATTTACAGACATGAGATTGGTATTGATCTTGTAATGTCACCAAAACATGGAGCTCATCAGTGTGTAACTGAGGAGAGACGCCTAAAATTTCACAGATGATCACACTTTGCCGTTAAGCAGCACTTTCAGGCTCACTGAGGAGTTTTGTTCTGGATTTGTAAATTGAGTTTAGTAAACACAACATTCAAACTCAACCCAGGGTTAGGGTTATTTTTCTTTGGTGCAGGCTCCACTGTTGTATCTTTTCGGCTTCTCTAAAGTCACCTGCCTGGTTGCAAGACTTGGCAAACTTTGTCTGGCTGACTTTTTGTCTTACAGCCTGCACATTATCAGTTGAGGTGTTCAAACCCTGCACTCCTCACCTCAAAGTTTGACGCCTAGAAATGTCCTGCCTACCAAAACAAAGCAAAATGCAGCCAGAGGACACCCAGACGGAGAGCACTCTATGCATACAGACACTACCACATACATCTAGTTGCCCCTAAGTGTTGATTAAGAGGAATTATTTAAATTTTAGTCTCTATATTTTGTTGTTCAGTACAAAACCTCTCAGTAAACCTTTTGAACTTTGAAACTGACTTCAATGCCTCAATCAAACAAAAGTATCTACTAAAATAGATGTGATATGTTTTGCTTGCCTCCTCTGTGGAAGTTAAAAATTAACCTAACCACGTAAAAGTCAGACTAATCCTTTAAATTTGTATAGACCCATTTTTGTTACACAACTGAAATAATTCCCCTGCTGTGTGCTGGTGTCACAGTGGATGCAAACCACTGAACAGACTAGTGATGAAGTATCAACCAACCTGATGAGCCCACCACACCATCAGGTAGGAAAAGATTCCAATCCACAAGATTGAGCCTATAAACGTGACAATAAAATACCTCCTGGATGCCTAAAAAATACAGAAGACAGACGACACAAGGAATATTATGGAACACAGATTCACATTTACACTTTTCAGCACCATTTGAAATAAAAGCACGCTTACAAAAAGTTGTTACAATGAAAACTACTCAGACTAAACCAGTTTGAAGGTGGTTTGTGCTCACTAGGTTGCGGACGTCCGGCAGCGTGAGCCACAGCGGGAACACGATGGGCAGCAGGAACAGATACGTGGCCTGCTTACGTCTGGTTTCAGGCCACTCTAAAGACAACGGCTCATTCTCCTCCTCCTCCTCCTCCCCAACTTCTTCCTCTTTGTTCTGATCATCATCATCATCGTCGTCATCGTCACTCTCCCCAGAGTCACTGCTTTCCTCATCACCGCTTTCATCTTCAGCGCCGCCCGCTGCCGCACCCACGGCCGCCTTCAGGAGAGAGCATATGTGTTTAACGACAGACATTTGTTAAAATTTTTCTGCCCCATAAGACACTAAAAGTAGTGTAAGTATTTTTACAGTGTGGTATTAGTACAAGCAGTTAGAAGTAACTACTTTAAGGTCTTTATTTCAGGCAGTGTGTCTTTAACATGTTTTGCACAGTGATGCAGGAGGTACTCAGATCCAGTTATAAGCAAAATGTACTGAAAGTGTTCAAAGTAAAAGCACTCAGTGCAATATTTTTCTATCTGATCTCATTAGATTATTGTCACTCCTGCATCCATGTCAAAGCAGGATTTTCCTGTTGGAGTTGGTTGAGGTGGAGTTGACTTGTGAAGAACTGCAGCTAATGATTCTTTACATTCAGGATGAATCTGCTGATTTATTTTCTCCACCAATCCACTGACTGTTGGGTTTGTAAAAATTATGGAAATAGTGAGAAATGTTGTTTCAATGAGTCAGTTTTGATTTTTTTGATTTTTTCTGTTTAGGTTTTTCAGCGTACCCGTACCTTTGACTCGTCTGGCTGCTCACTTGTCTTCTCACTTGTCTCTTCTGCCTTTTGAGGCTGTGAGGTGGATGGCTCAGCTGCAGCACCTCCTGCTGCATCGGCGGCAGCAGCAACACCATCCTGCTCAGAGTTTGGCTTTTGATCAATATCTGGAGAAAGAAAAACACCAAAAAATTAACAGTGATGCCTCTGTCCTCCCAGACTCACACATGCAGAAGATAAATATGGACGGATCAAATGCTCTAAAAGTTCAATGGATTGGTGTAGTACACTTGACTTTTGTTACTTTTTCTGTGTCTGAGTGATTAGAAGTTTCCAAAAGGACAAAGAATCTTCTAGTACTACTACACACACACACTGCTTAAAATCTTCTTTCCTTTTTAAACAGGAAATTGTTTATTTCACCAACCACAAAGCTGACAAATTATGATGTTGTTTGAACCAGTCTGAAGTGCCAGTGGGAGTGATTGGAGTACTTGGAATTAAACATGGTCTCCTAATGGGGGAAAAGGGCTTCACACATGCACACACAGAGTCCCATCTGCATGTTAATCCTCAGGCTGATTGATTTGGCCTTGTTGAGGCCTCTCCAGACTCCTTGCAGCTCCACTCTGCTCTGTACCTCCGCCTCTGAAGCACCTCCTCACTCCACACTGTGACGCACAAACACATTGACTGAGCGGCTCAGCTGATTGTGGAGAACAACCTCCTTCAACCCCCAAATCATCTCTGATGATCGATACACAACAGACCCTCTGTGAGCACCTCACATCCAGCACAGACACTGAAGAATAAAAAATCTTACAGTGCAAACAATCTGTCTGAAAATACCAAATTTATAACAATAAAGGACCATACCTTGGTCAACATCGGCTACATAGGTTACATAAACCCCACAGATTTTTCCCAAAACAGCTTTTGAGATATCCTGCATGTTTATATTTTGTCCATGTTTGATAGACGTTACAGAAAGTACCTGAAAAGTTGTGACAATGTAGTTAAAAAGAACTTGTGTGTCAAAATCCTTCCTTACTCTAATATTCAAGCTAGGAGGGCAGCACTTCTAAAGAACCATTTTTCCAGGTGTTATAACTTTCGTTTCAACAGCTCGCAGCTCCCCTCTCTCTCTCACTCAGCAATTTTTTTACCAAACAAGCATGATATTCGCAAAAGCTTTAGACCAGCAGCATAAGATTTTGGGATGCAAAATACTGTTTGAATATTAAACCCTTTCTTTACATGCGTACTTTGAAAGAAAGAAAGTGAAGAAATAAAAATCACTGTCTGCAGCGATGCCTCCCACAAGAGTCTACAAAAAATGATTGATGTGTTATGGAAGGGGACAGGGCAAAATTGCAGGGGCAGGACAAGCCATGACCAATGAAAGTGTGTATGTATGTGTTTTTCTACAAAGTTAGGCCATGTTACACAAATCTGTCAAGAAGTTACGAGACTTTACAACATTTGTTGAATATGGAAGCGATCTCTGCTAATGGTGCAAAGTCAAAAATAGACTGGTGTGATTTCAAGGTGGCCACGAGGATGCCTACTTATCTCTTTATCAGAACTTTCTGAATGTGTTCAAATTGACCAGCACTCCTATTTGAATAGAATCAAATGTGCTCGTTTTAGAGCAGAGAACACAAAGTAAATGAAGCACATTACATGGCTGCTTGAATCAATCCTATGAGCCATAGGATACATTTGTCCTTTTCCTCTCTGTAAGACACTAAATGGTCTTGGACTTAAATTTATCTTTGATTTACTTGTACATTACGCAGCATCCGGAGCCCTCATCTTATCTGGGATAGAATAACTCAGTGTTTCCAGCATCAAACTAATCATTGTGAAGCAGCTCTTAATTTTTCTGCTTTCCCACCTGTGGAACAAGCTTCCTGAACACCTGAGGTCAGCTACAGCTGTCCACTCATTCAAATCAGAGCTCCAAACATTACTGTGGTCTTTTATCAAAACAGATTGTACCTTAAACATACGACTCACCTTCAGCACGGTGGTGATGTGACTTGCCCTGTGATTTTCCTGCGACAGGGACGTTCAAAGGCTTTACTTTGTTCTTTGCTGCGAATTAAGAGAATCATCGCTCAAACAACATGAATCTTCTTAATTTCAGTCAGGATATAATTTGTCTGCAAGTAGTTTTGTGCAAACAAGTCAGCGTGTGTTTGACCTTCTACTCACACGCTGGCCATTTTGTAAAAGACTGGCACAGAACAAAAAGCCACAGCTCTGCTAAAATGTAAACCTATATCCCTCATTTTTCATCTTTTCCTCAGAGGAGCGTCTATGGAGAGTGAAGTGTTTTACCTCATCAACTTTTCCTTGAAATAAGCGTATTTTAAATTTGATGCAGCATCACATTTCCAACAACTTGGGACGGGAGCAACTAAGCCTTGCCATTTCTCCTGCTAAAAACCAAAAATATTGCAAAATTGGTGAGCTGACGTCCTTCAAAACTAAGTCCTCCATATCTGTAAACAAAAGTGCTGCATGCATGGTGACATCATGCCTATTAAACTGTGATAACATCTTCAACTTGCCAAATAGCAATTCCTGTTATCTCC
>JAQLOL010000001.1:25666662-25678915 GCA_029783665.1 Naso thynnoides
TCTATCTATCTATCTATCTATCTATCTATCTATCTATCTATCTATCTATCTATCTATCTATCTATCTATCTATCAGTAATCCTCCTCTCTTAAGACAGAGCCATGTAGTAAAATATTGTAATAGCTATCATGTGGTAATTTTTACAACAAACTATGTTACAGCTACAACGACAGTATATGTTACTAGTGAAAAAGGTCTTCAGTCTGCTCCAGCTCTGACTTACTTCTTCTGCCCTCATAAATAACATCAATTTGCTTCTTCTGTCTGTTGAGTAAACAAGTGAAAATACGGATAACCCCACTCTGCCAATACAATCCACATTGTGGTTGAAGGTGGAACTGCATTAGTCTGCACGCAACCAGAATCACAGCTGAAGCGTCATTTTCAATTGGTGGGTTTTTTTTTCATTATTTTAATGGCTAAAATCTGGGACATTTCCAGGGACAGCTTGAGCAGGGGACAGGACACCCAAAACAGAGACATCTAGTCACCTTAGGTAGTTAGGTAGTTAGCTTTCTAATTAGCTTTGCTAGCAACAGGATGGTGAAGCGGTGTGTGTTTGAATGTTTGCCAGTAAAAATTCTCCCAAAGTTATGTCCTTTCTCTATGTCCCATTTGAGGCCATTTCACTCAGAAAAAAAGCCACACGGTAGTTAAATACTATAGGAACACTGCTTCAGGGCGTCATTAAGGATCAAACTTTAAAAATAAAAGTGCATGTGATAGTCTGTATGGTGGCTCTGAAGTGCCAATCACTTTTTTTCATCGTGTTTTTTCTTTTTGTGGCTGTATTTTTATCTTGTGATTGTGATCGGCACTCCAGGGCCACCGTAAGTGTGTCTCATTTTAAATTTCACGAGAATTTTATTTGAATGCTGCAGATCTGAACCGTTACCTTCTCCCAGAGGGTCCAGCGTGTGGATCATCAGCTGGAAGATGGTGCTCCTCAGCGACGTGTTATGGAGGGAGGCCGAGCTGCCGCCACGCTGCAGGACAGGGCGAACCTACAAGCAAGCAGACATGTGGTCAAAAATTTAAATAAGCAACAGCAATAACTGTCAACTGAACTTTTGTCAGTGCAGAACTTTGAGGGCCAATAGCAGCACTAAATATTCTTGGTTGAAAGTAACACATTCTCAGCTAATACTAAAAAGGTTACAATCTGACAATAAATCAAACATGAAAAGAAACAACATTTGTAATGTAAAATGTAAAAGGACCAACTTGATTTGTCAAAGGCAGAAAATGAAACTATTGAACAATTTAACTTTTCTTTCCCTAAGAGGTGGAAAGATCTTACTTAACAAAAAATAATAGGACAAAAGCTATTTGATATGTAAAAACATAAAAATATACAGTTAGAAAAAAGCATAAAACATAAAAGGATTTATTTATTATTTTCTTTCTAAAAAGCTATCGATACAATTTCATTCTAACTCAATAAAGCCTTTTTTATTTCGTACCCTGAGTCTCATTCTGTCCTCTTGTGAATCTGCTGGCAGTTTGTTGCTTTGAGGGCTGCTTAGTGGCAGTTCAGGTTCTTGTTTGGATTTGTCATCAGTTTTTGGTGGAGGAGCAGGAGGAGGAGGAGGAGCAGGAGGAGGTGCTGCTGTTGGAGCTTCACTCTCCTGGAAAGTCAGTCACAACTTCAGTTAGCAGGACTTCCGAGTTCTGTTTGCTCTACTGTGAAAAGACTTGGTGCAGACAGTGACAGATTTTTGTGGACGAGTTTGTTCTGATTCCTGTTTCAAAAATTAAATATGTTTGATTTTTCTGAAGGCTCAGTTTAAACTAAAATCAGCTTTACTGATTGTTAAGGGCCTCGTTGCTGAGGTATGACGGTGTGCAGCAGAGGACTGTACGTTGTTCCAGTCAGGTTAACACTGCAGCATGCACGAGTTTCTCACCATCAGCAAAAGAGCATATCAGGAAATCTTAAGCCGTAAAGTGGATCCTGGGGGGTCCAGAGGCTCAATTTTGCCCCGTATAGCAGGTTAATCCAGCCGTAGCTTTAAGAAGATCTGGGTCTCACTCGTTCTTTCCTTTAGACTGTGTATGTTGACAATTCACCACTTTACCTGTTGTTAAACTGTTGCTTAAAACACAGACACACTCAGGCGGCACTGGTTAGGCTTGTTAATACGAGTCTAATCATATTCACCAAAATCTTCATGCTGCGCAGACCAAAGACATTGCCTGTTCATGAGCAGGTGTATGTTTGTAAGATTTGAATATTAGTAGTTTTTGCACAATATTCTACATAAGAGAACCTTACCAAGTACTGAGTGCAAAATAAAGACTTTCATGGTGTATTTAAGATTCTGAAAACAGGAAAATAGCACATACACATCATCATTGTACTGACAAGGAAAGCAGCAAGATGCTTAAACAGGACTTGCAAAAACAAAGCAGCCCAGGACTAAAACGGGAGGCTTTTTAATTAATGTGACCATCAAGGAGATGATCAACAGAAGACATTACATGTGATCCAAGAAGAGATGAATCATGGGTAACTGGACTTGAAAAAACTTGAAAATGTTTTGCCTCTTACCTGTCGTCAGGTTTAACTGACTAACACAGAGTCTGAAGCTCTTATCAACCTATGTGGAATCATTTACACCAAACAAGGCACACTGATGCCCCTGGGGCTCCAACAAACCAGTTTTTTTATATTGTCCTTGCAACTGACAAGTGTTTCTACTAACGTTGAACATTTGTGTTTTAATGCCAGTACTTTGATGTTTTGATTTAGTCGGGATGCTTCTAGGTGGGGAGTGGGTGCGTTTCCTTGTTTCCTCCAGCCAATGAGAGCGCACAGGTGAGGTTGAGAGTAGATAAAACATAGCAACTGGACATCATTCAGACCAGAGAAAACTGCAAATGTGGAAGAGGCAGCGGATAAAAGGAAGTATAGCCCTAGCAGTGAGGCAGAATGGCAAGCAGATAAAGCTTGTTCCAGAATCATAGTGAAATTCGGTTTGGCTCTCGAGCAGTGAAGGAGAGGCTAGGGATGAAGAGCGATGCAGAATGGGCCTGCTTTCTGTTGGACAGGTAGGTACCAAACACCAGTGGTTAGCTTCTTTCTAAATTAGCAACTTTTACATTAAAACAAATTAAATATTCCTTTGTAGTGTGCTGTGTAGATACAAACAGTATAAGTACACCAATACCTCTGGTGGCAGTGAGCCCAGGGGGAGGGGCCTAATTTGTGTTTACAAGCTGAAACAAACAACGCTACTGACTCTACTTTTAACACACCAAATTAAAAAAACAGGTAACAACAAAAAGCATTATGATGCAATCAAATTATTAATTTTATGTTACTTTCATCAATGTCACCATTATAATTGCTGCGATACGACCCTGGATACGTGGTTGATGATGATGGATGGATCATTATAATTATTATAATTATTATTATTATATTCTTCTCCTTCATTCTCATCACAGTTATATCAACATGTCTTCTCCCTCCTGTGGAGAAAGGCAGACGAGCACGACTTCACCGACAGGACTGGACAAGCTGTGAATTTCATCTTACCTGATGGAGAAAATTGCTCTGAAATCACTTGTAAGTGCCACTCAAGAACAAATTTGTACGTAAGATTGAATCCATTGTGTCTGCCACATCATCCTTAATGTGCTGTGTCCTGTGTGTATAAAGACTAAAAATACTCAAATTGATAGATTGTAAAAAAAATTATATACATGGATGAAAATGGATTTTAAAAAATGCATAATTTGTAATTCCTGTGGGGGTGTGTGTGTTTGGATTCCAGTAACCCTGGAGCCAGTAATGGGGCTGCATGCTCGATGTTATGACTCGAGGAGCTCATAATGACTGCAGTCGTGCTTCTGGCTTATTGGAGAATGTGCTGGTGACACTTGAAATAGGGAAACACAGCTCTGCATGTCAATTACAGGCTCAGACATTTACTGCTCTCTGTCAGCGGCAAGAGGATGTTTAGTCTGCATCTGCAGTCGTTCTGCAGAAAATCAGCTGCTAAAAACATAAAATTAATTTGCGCTGAGTTTAATCTAAATTAAATTACATCTCAGATTCTGGTATTTCAAGGCCGTGGCAGAAACAGAGTGACATTTCAATCACCTCATCACTGTGACGTGCTGTGTGTGGCACCTGGACTCCTTTCTGTTCAGCATCATCAAAGGATTTTACACAAATACAGGCTGTCACCTGCTCAGACCCACAAATCACTGTCTCTGCTTCACTGTATCTGAGCAGGCAGCATCCCAACTGAGAGCAGATGAAAGGATGGAAAACAAACTGTGTGTGGATGAGAAGTCTGTCTGCAAACAACTGTTCTGCAGAGACCTCTGTCTCATCTGTATCCACGTTTGTCGCCTCTGATTACAGCATTTTGCTTTAGGCTGCGACACTAAAATAGTTTAAAAACCAACACCTGTTGGAATAACTTCCACCAAACATCAGTCATTTGGTTTTTAAATGGCTTGCTATAATGTGGCTGTGTGTCAATATAAGAAAAATATTCTTTGTGCAGAAAGCGAGTCATCGTTCGATCAATAAAATGTTACACTTTTTGTTACTCTTTATTGACATAAATATTTGAATTTGTTCTCTGTGGGATTTTGGCGGTCATTTGGTATTAATATCAGCTGTTGATGATACTTTTGTCGTAATTGTTTGTTGATGAATATTACTTAATATTAATATTACTTGAACATTTTAAGAAAGTTTTTCTGAATTTTATTCTGAATATTTCCTCAATGTTCAAAGATTAATGACATGATTAACTAAATAGGATTACTGTTATTTGAAACAGTCAAACTGTTGGATGTCAACAGATATGGTGTTGAAATGTTTCAAATACTCTATTCAAAAAAAGTATCACCAGTTTTGTTTTTTTTTTAGTAAATGACCATCAAATCTCTCAGAGTACAAGTTTAAATATTTAAATATTTTGTTTTGTTCAACTTACAATTTACTGAGAATCTTCATTTTACTGTCACAGATCACTAAAATAACTGTTTATTCACATTTAAACAAATGCAATCAAAGAATTTTGGTATTTCTGTTTTTAAAATGACAAACGATCTAAGCTCTATCCAAACTGTTGACTGTCAGATGATCGAAAAACTGAAAAACTGTTTTGTCTCCAGCTTCAACCATATGACTACCAAAGAGTCGTTTCAGCTCAAGGCAACAGACGCAAAAATCTGATTAAAGAATCCACATAAAAAAGCTAAAAAATCACTGCAAAATCAAGAGCATTCTCACTGGAAACGTCTCGCTCTGAGTCTGATTCGATGTTGAAAATCAGTGATGGAGTCACACTGTGTGGTAATCAGTCATCGAGATTTTCTGAACTTGAGCTGATTGTTGAATGAGTCATACTCAATCACGCATGATAAACACATGATAAAAACACTAGCAGCAGGATGTTTTTAATGAGAACATTCATTTGAGTGTGGTGCACTGTGCTGTACCCTGAGAAATTCAACCAGGCAGCTATCTTCATGCAACGATCCTCTGATATGTGTCTGACTGTGACACCCACTGACCTTCTCTGGCTCCTCTGCCGTCCACACCTTCACGATGCTCATGTGCTTGTTGATCTGCGTCTTCACCAGCTGCTCGATCTGACTGTTGAACTTCATGAAGCTCACGTAGCTGATGTAGCCCATGACCAGCAGGATGCTCTCCCACCACAGGATCATGTTGTCCAGGAAGAAGACGATGAGCATGATGAGGTCCAGGATGTAGAAGGTCACGTCTCTGAAGAGCGGCCACCAGGTCAGGTGCAGCATCTCCCGGGAGAAGATGGCGCACATGCCGATCACAAACAGGATGTTGAAGACGGCGGAGCCCACGATGGTGCCGATGCCCACGTTGCTGTGGGAGATGAAGACACCGATGAGGGAGGTGAAGAGTTCTGGGGCAGAGCCTCCGGCTGCCATGAAGGTGGCCCCAGCCACGTCATCAGAGATCTGCAGCTTGTTGGTGATGACCTCCAGTGCGGGAACGAAGAACTCGTCACAGACGATGGCGAGGGCGACAAACATGTAGATCATGCCTATGACGTGCAGAACTACCCAACCTTGCCGTCGCTGCTCCACTGAGAAGAGGTCCTCTGGATAATCACCTTTCCTGTGAGGGGGCTGCAGGGGAGGACGAGGGGCAGCTGTGGTTGGCGGCGGTGGAGTTGGAGGAGGTTGGGAAGTTTTAGGATCTACGTAGATACACTGTTCGATATCTGTCCTGTTGACGATCATCACCAGAGGAGGCGTGGTGCTCTCAGGTGAGACAACCTCCCTCTCTGTCTCATTGGACGCCATCACCTCCCGAATGTTGACCTCCACACCTTCATCATCAGCCCCCTCTGATCTGAGAGCATCATCCGTCTGGGTGTAGGCTTGCGGCTGTTACAGCCTGGCCTTCATAGTCAGCGTGTAGACGGAACACAGCAGCACACCTGAGATGAAGAAGAGGACACGGCTGCGCCTGAGTCTCCTCCTCGGAGGCGAGTGCACGTTCATTGCCCTCGTGGTCGTGACTCTAAACAGGAAGTTATGTCAGATGCATCGCTATTCCTTAATGGTTCCTGCACCGTTCTGTGGCGTGACGGCACCGCTGATGAGGAACAGACACACACACCTCCAGACAGTGTGTTTCATGTTTCACAGCGGGCTGCTTTAACCTGTGGAAGGACTGAAAACAGAAAACACACTCAGCCGAAAATCTTCAGGAATGTGTGTGTGTTTTCTGACTGCTTGCATAGTGGCAGATGCAGATCTACTGAGAAGATGTGTGTGTGTGTGTGTGTGTGTGTTTGAGTGATGGGGATGCAGACAGCCACCTGTTACTATGGCTACATAATCACACAGGCTTTAGCTTCTCACAAAACAGGAGTCCAGTGAGGCATGTTAAACGCGAGAAAACGATGAAAACAGAGAATGTGTCAAAATTAAACAATTCATTCCGTAATTGCTTCTGATTATATTTATATTCACAGCGTGAGCGCGCGCACGGAAAGAACGTGATAAAATGCGCACGTGCAGTAAACGATCATTAACGAAACAATTATTTACCCAACCAGCAGCGCGTGAAGATCTCCGTGTTAATAAAACCGTCACATCTGGGACTAAAAAAGGCGTGGTGAGCTTTAATTGTCCAGTATTTGAAGCCAGCGCGGATTAATTCACGCAAGGTCGACGAAAACGTTTAATTTAACATTCATTCACCATCCAATGATAACAAAAAAAAAATAAAGAGACATCATAGAAAGAGAGCAGCTGTGTGCAATGAGCGCTGGAGCGGGTCTTACCTGTACCGGCGGCTGCTCGACCCCGCGCCGCTGCGGAGCGTCCCTCCAGCTGTGCGTAACGGACGCAGAGATGCTGACTCCGGGTTTTGGGAGCTACAAGGGCGCACCGCATGTCAGGGCTTGAACGAGGCTCAGCATAATGCTGTTAAGAGGATTAGTAGCCAAACACCTCTCACCTTCCCTTTCACACATAACGCTGTATCAATACACCAACATTCAAACTGCTGCGCTGGTCGCAGCCGCCAGTTTGAGGGGAAACCGCGGAGGCGGCTGTGAGCGCGGAGCCTGCTGGATGAAGAATTACTGATGCTCAGAGGCTGACAGGAGGAGTTTGGTCGTTGCTTTCGGGTGTGGTCAGGTGTGGCCTTATTTAAGCAATGAGGAGATATCTTTTTACCTCAAAAACAAAGAGCAAAGAAAGCAAAAATGTAAACAAAAAACAAGTGCTTTTTGCTTCAGTAACAAGTCGCCTAAATGGTCAATTTCACATGTTCAAGATGTGCCAAAAAAGATTTGCCATTATATCCTGTACGACAACCTTTAAGATCTAAACTTATGACATAAAATAAAAATCACCTCATCTTCCTCCAGAACCTCAACAAGAAACTATTCAACACCAGGAAAGAAACTGCGTGAATGCTGAAAGATGACGAGCCGACGCCAAACTGCCATGCCGACTGTAAAAGCTGAATAACATCAAATATTATTATGAATTATTATGAGAGATTCTGAATATTGTTGAAAAGCTGATGCCAACCGGAATATTTTAATGTTTGTTGACATGCTGATGGTGAACTGTCTTAATCTTGTGAATTTGCTCAGCAGGTGAGAAAAGATACAAAAGTGCTTAAGATCGACTTATGGATGTGTTTCAAAGGCTGGAAAAACTGCTGCCATGTATGAATAATCTGATCATTAGCCTGTAAGTCTTGATTTCTGGCTTAAAGTCTGAATGAGCTGATTCAGGTTGAGAACAGTGAGTGAATTACTGTAGCCTACAAATATTGGCAATTAAGGAGCAAAATAATTTCAGCCTTCAAACTTTAACTTGAAGAAGCCAGGATTATGAATCTATTTAAAAGTTGTGAACAGTCTAATTCCTGCCAATAAGACTGAAAAGTTGACAGACCTCAGTGTATTTAATATGGAACAAGTCATATGGTGAATAAATTAAATGATTATTTGCTGGAAACTTGACTTTATTGCTTGCTTAAACTCTTTAGGAGCAGCAGATGGATGACGGATGTATTGCTAGGTGGAAAACAGTCAGAATAAATGTCAGTGTATTAGAGATATGGAACATTTTAAGGCTTCAATGGAATCTCAGACTGACACTATGAATTTGTGATTGTGCTTGAGAAACTCGGATGTCTGAGTTTGTGTCCAAAATTCACTTATAAGCTCTTCTCAATCAGCTGTGTGTTTGTGTGTGTGTGTGTGCGTGTGCCGCCAAGGTGACGCTAACTGTGCTGCGTAACTGAAGGCATCCTGGAGGCCAAGTGATTAACATCAGAGACAGTTAATAGAAAGCGAGACCTCTCACTGACCGTTCATTTCCTGTATCAGTGTCACGTGGGTTTCGCAACAGCCCCGCCCCTTTAGGAGACTAGAAGCAGTCTTTAGTTCATTCAATGTTATGGGAGAAATGAACGTGAGACTATGACCGATGCTTTTGCCCCATCCTCACCAAGATACATACATATCATATATATATATGTATATGTACATTGACACAAATATGGCATTTTTCAGACTTTCAGACAAAAATCCAAAGAATATTAACTTTGTTCGAGGCCTGTCTCTATTTCAGCAACACATTCTTGTGAGATTTGGGAAACACTGCTTCCTGCCTTGCTTCGCAATGAACATAAATGGACATTTAAATGGTCTCATAGGTGAACTATGAATTAAAAGTTAATACTTATATCAAACAAATAACATATGACACACACCTTCACCCAACACCACTTTCAGACAAGGTGGCTGGATGGTGGTTTCTAACTGTCTCCATGGGAGACAAGACTCCTCCCACTTCGCAGATGGGAAGTGTATATGCCATTTTACACTGTTGGCACGGACTACAGTGGAGGATCTTGTGTTAATAATTGACTATCTTTGTTGTCATGCTTATCAAATAACCTCCTCAGTTCGATATCCTCTCTAAACGTTCTGCCTGAAGTCCTCTGTAAAGTAACACAAACAAAAAACATCTTGAAAACACATCTGACGTCCCAACAACAGGAACTGGGATGCAAGTAAAAACACCACACCTCCAAAGTAAAAACTTTGTTTATTTTTGTCAGGAGACCAAAATTGTTACTTACAATCAAATGCAGCATGAGCTGAATTTTCCTGCTAAACATGTTTGAAATGCAAGAAGTTGCCTGATTCAAATTGTACATTTGTTGCACACCCCTACTAAACAGACTCTATAAAAAGTAAATCATTCTGAAACAAACAGAAGCAACAGTTTCAGTAAACACAAATAAATACATACAAAATAATACAAGGCTCAAAGGTGATCACAATGGAAGGGATGAAAGAAAGCAAAGACAAAACAAACAAAGAAACAAACACGAAGCAAAACAAAGAAAGGTAAGTGGAAAAACTTACAAGAAGAGCAAATGAATGGCTCATCGGGACATTCAACAGATCTTGATTTTCTTTGTGAGATTAATTTTGGATCTTTCAAACCATGATCACAAGTTTATAGAAATGACTCCTTTCACTTCACCGTGCCAAGACTGTGGACAAAGTTTATAAGATGCTTTCTTTTCATATTTGGGACGTCTAGATTCAAAATTTGTTATGAGTAACTGCATAAATGTTCAAGTCAGATCTGCCCATTGCCGCTAGATGTTCTTACATGTCAAGAGTCAGTCTCTAATTCACCCTCAGGGCCTCAAATACACTCAAGATATTGGGGGAAAAAAAGAAAAGAAAAAAAAAGCAGCTCCTCATTACACAGACGAGCTGTCAACCTACACACTTGCCACTGAAATACGGTGGCCTTGATGTGTCAATAAGTGTCAATTTGCTGCCAGACATCAACTGTCTTTATGGGGACAACCAGCAGCTCTTTACTGCCCTCAGGGTGACTGCATGAATCTGGGAAGGTGGCAGAGCACTTTGCTGTATTTTTCATCACAACCACTGAGGGCGCCAGAGTTGCACATTTTTAAATTGTACATATAGAGAGCTTTAATTCTTATGAAAAAGGAGAAAGGCTTAAATACAGCAAACCTTTTGCAGTGGGTTCCTACATAGTTTTTTTTTTTTCTAAACCCAATGTAACTTTTTTAAAATTTCCAACTCTAAACAAGTTACTCCTATAAACATTTCTTTTGTTTCCTCAACAAGAAAGACTGACAAATATTATTTAAGTTGTTTTAACAGAATAAACCTGGCAGCAACTCTTACTCAGAGCAGTAAAGCACTGGATCAGTGTGTAGGCCTGTACGTGTTTTCCTGCGCTGTCTGTTCAACAGTGAGTTTTTGAAAGAGTACAGTAGAGTTTAAAGGATCTGGTCACTCAGCGGAGGAATACAGTGGCCAGTACTCCGACATCAGAGGCCAGATACATAAAACTGTGTGGCAATTACACAGATGTAGTCTTTATACCAGATTCATATAAACCATGTTACCATATTTCTGTTTCATTGCCTGGGTTTTGTGCATTGTATATATATCTGGCCTCTGGTCTGTGTGTGTGTGTGTGTTTATGTAGGAAGATAAGAAAAGGCAATTCCAGGGAAAGTAACTGCTGCTGTATCTTTAAGTGGACGGCAGTTCGGAGGGTGCGCAGAATAAAGGTGACGATCATTTAGCAGACTTTCCTTTTCTTCGAGCTGTATCGTCTCCTCCTCTGCTTGTACAAGTGTCGTAAATTGATGGAGAGTCCTGCGAACAGAGGGAACATCTGTCACTAAGCACTTTATAGAGCAGACTAGCTGGAATGTTTGTCTCAAGTGGGTTCACAGTTTTTTTGTCACTGCAGACTAAAATTGCCGTGTCTCCTGATGACACAGGGCCTATTGATGCCCCTTTTAACTGTGTTGTAGATATCAAGTCATGGATGGCAGACAATTTCCTACAGCTCAACCAGGACAAAACAGAGGTTTTAGTCATTGGTCCTGAAGGCCAGAGAGAGAAACTTTTACCAAAACTACAAGATTTTAGACCTTCTCAATGTGTAAAGAACCTGGGTGTTATTTTCGGCCCTGAGCTCACTTTTATTCCACATGTAAAAAATATTACAAAGAAAGGTTTTTTCCATCTTAATAATATAGCCAGAGTCCGCCCGTTTCACTCTCAGGCCAGCACGGAGGTGCTGATGCATGCTTTTATCTCTAGTCGTTTAGACTATTGTAATGCCCTGCTCTCTGGTCTTCCTAAAAAGAGTATTAATAATCTACAATTGTTACAGAATTCAGCTGCTCGTGTGCTGACGAGGACCAGAGGGTGGGAGCATATTACACCTGTTTTAAAATCGCTGCATTGGCTCCCCGTTCGCTTCAGGATCGATTTTAAGGTTCTTTTATTAGTTTTTAAATGTCTTAACAGTCTTGGGCCATCTCATCTATCTGACCTGCTTTTATCATATCAACCCTCATGGACCCTGAGTTCCTCTGGCACCGGCCTTTTAACCATTCCACGAGTTAAAACCAAAACCCATGGCAAGGCTGCATTCAGCCATTACGGCCCTTACTTGTGGAACAGCCTCCCAGAGAACCTCAGGTCCGCAGAGACTGTAGATATTTTTAAAAGGAGACTCAAGACTCACCTTTTTGATCTGGCTTCTAATTGACTTCTTTTACTTTCTTCTTTTACCATTCGTAATCTTTAAATGCTTTTAATGATTCTCATTTTATTTTATGTTACTTACCTATTTTTATTTATTTATTTTAGGTTTTGTATATCTCACTACTTTATATTCTTCTTAGTTTTC
>JAQLOL010000001.1:25683084-25701643 GCA_029783665.1 Naso thynnoides
GAGAATGAGTTTGTGCACAGATGTAATTTATTTATTAATGATGGGACCCTGTTACTTCCCAGCAGCGTCACGTGCACCTGTATGCAGCTTGACAGATGTTTCATTGCACAAGTATACATTATCCACAAACAGCAAGCAACCACGGAAACCTCAAGCACATCAATAACACAAACCTTGACCGAGAATGAAGAGTCGAACCGTCATGTTGACAAAGATCCAGGAGAATCCCAGGAACTGCACCAGGTTGTACATAAACAAGTAGCCTTTCTTCAGCCCGAGGTAAGCTGAAGAAACAGAGGAAATTTAATAAAAATGTTGCTAATGTTGCTAAAACTGATGTTTGAGGGTGAAGAGCTCAGTTTGACTCACGATCTTTACGGACTCTTGACTCCACACTTATTCTGTTAATCTTTTCCTCCTGCTGAAAGACACCAAACCATCACAATATCACATTTCAACGACCTTTTCACTTGTTTCAATCACGGCAAGTAAGAATCACGATCTCTCAGATCTCTCATGAGACCCAGAGCAACTGACTGACCAGTTTGTTTTGTTTGGTGAGTCAGAAACAGATTTACTTGCCATTTTGTGGGTAATGCATTTTCAAACTTCAACAGACTGTCAATCAAAAAACACAACAAGAAACTTTATTGATCCCGTACAGTGAAATGAGAGAAAATCAAAGTGTCTACAGTGAATCAAAATAACAGAAACAATAAGTTTGTAAGACTGAGAAGACTCCTCTGTTTTTTAATCAAGAAAATATGTGCAGGCATCAATAAGAAAGAACCATTAACAGGAGAAAAACGATTGAAACAATCAAAGCAGGATGATGCCTTTGTACATTTTACAAGAGGAGTTGCTTTCTCCAAAACTTTCTGTCTGGAAAACATTTACTGAGAGTATATGAACAGAAACAATGAGAGAAGCATGAGGAATGGATCCAATATGACAAAACTCCTTGAATACCAAACACATAAATATTGCTTTTCTCACCTCTGTTTTATTCATAACAGATTATATCGGCTGGCTTGTTTATAAAAACTTCCTTAGCACCCTACCAATAGCTGCTATGTTTTCAAAATATGAGTTATGAGTTCAAAATAACATCCCTCAAACTGCTTGTATTCAATTAAATCTGTCCAAATGGTAGTTTTGCCAGACAACAACTAGTGATGAAAGGTTTCGTGGGATGACTTTACAGGACTCAGCAAGTCGCACCGTTTTTTCTCCTATAGTAGAATGATAATTGGTGCATCCACACTTTACTGCAGCGCTGAGTAAACATGGCGCTGGGGAGACTGAGCTGACTATGACAGACTAGATATGTGTTACCAGTCAAAGGCCTTTTCCATCACGGATGACATTTAACTCTGTTTTCCGTTTTGAAGTTCCTACCTTAGCCTGAAGCTCCATCTCAGCGTCTGACTCGTCCAGCCAGCGGTCAAAGTCAGGAGCCAGAAACAGAGGCTTCTTCTCCTGCAGCGTCAGTCGGTCCCACCAGCGCTCCTCCTGCTTCTTGATCTTGATGTCCACCTGACGCTGGGTGGACTTATGGTTGATCTAAAAACACAGCATTAGAAAATGACACGAGGTTTCTTAGCTGAGACACACGCAAGACAACAAAATGATTTCAAACAAGAAGAGGATGACTCATACTGTGAGTACACCCCATCTCTGACTGACAGTCAATACACTGGGATGGTTACAAACCACAGAAACCACAGGTCTTATCTTTGGTCACTCTGCTCGGTCCACAATATGGCAAACTGCATCAAAATACATGTTAAATAAGATACGTAAAGAAACCCTGCCTCAGAAAACATAGACGTTCAGTTGAGAAAGCTGCAGGTTGATGGTCGTCATGCGCATCGGGAGGGACGCTATGACATCATTTTTTGCAGACGGGACTCTACGGTGGCTAGACTGTCAGGCGGGCGGGAATAGTCCCACTGCTCCCGATGTCCAATCTGCACTTGACCGGCGTTGTCCTGATGTTTTAGAAAATGTTAAAACTCAGAGAAATCCGTCATTTTAATCAAAGAGACAATTTGTTTCCTTTTGTCTCCTGTCCCTAACGTCCGGGCTAACACCAGTCAGAGAGTGAAGAAAGTTGTCAAATGTGACTAAACGTAATGTGAATCAAACTTTAATACATTACATCGTCTGTTAACATTTCTGCCTGAGTCACTCAGAGAGCTTTTCATCTGCAGCGGAGGCTGTTCAACAACAAATAAACAAATCCTGCGATCCCTTGCTGTTTCATGACGTCATCAAACTACTTCATTAGTTTGCATTGATTTGATGGAGGTTTTGATCGTGGCAGAACAGACCGTACATTTAAATGCCACTGTGGGCTGAGCACGGTTTCACTATCACACCAGTCATACCAAGTGGCATTACTCAAATTCATATTAAGACAATAACACAGCTAGAGATTAAAGAAGTACAACCACAAGTTTGACTAATAGTTTGTAGGGAAGCAAACAGATTCACCTGCCCTTCTATGATCTGGCATTTCATTTATTATGCTTTGAGGAACATAAATCATATCAAAATGGAAAAAAACAATAAAAAAAGCAAATTGTTTGACCACTGAAGACAATACATGAACAAAATAGTAATACCTCTGGTCTAACAGGTTCCAGGAACTCCAAAGTGAACTTGTATTCATTATCTCCTTTGGCTCCATGGCCCTGTGCTGTGGAGCAAATGTATGATTATGTTTTATTATACAACAATATTAGGCTTTACATTGACTTTGATGCAGAAATTGACGCCATAACAGACCTAATAAATACCATAAAAGATTGTGGAGTACTATTATATATTTTACATTAAAACTGTCATTTTGCAAATGAGCAATTTGCTTACTGTTCTTCTCAACATATTTTCTTTTTTTTATTTTCTCCTTTTGCATTCTTTGGATCTGCTCCTTGCTACTTCTTTCTACTGCCTCTGCTGCACAACTATATCCCATGCAATAAGCTTGATCTGTCTGATGCTCCGATGTAAATACCAACCTTTGAACTGAAGTGTGTTGTTTTCCTGCAGGCTGATGTCAACATTCTGGAAAACACAAAGGCAGCTATCAAAACCAGCCCGACACAGACGAACACAAGGACAAAACAACGAGGCGGATATTTAAAGATAATCCTAGTGAGTTATATTTAGTCTTTCCTACCATCAACAAATCCCAAGAACAAACCAAACCAACATATGGCACTGAGTACAATATTTAAAAACAGGTCACAAATCTATAATTCAGCTATAGTGTAAGAGTCTTCATCATTTTCTCAAGCAGCTTGTGGCTGTGGTTCTTAGCAAATGTTACAAAAAAAAAAAAAGAGTGAACAATGAATTTGTGGGGACTATTTTCAGCAGTGAAATAATAAAAATGCTGAATTAGGCTGTACCAGACTTTAGCCACACAGCCAACATATGCTCATGAGATCAATTCATTGATGGTATTGGTCTAAAATATAGAAATATCACTGTTCTTTTAAATCAGTGGCTCAATTATTTAGTAAACCAAGATAAAAAAAAAAATAATGCACAGTAACCCTATAAGAAATCCCATCCTCAAGAAGGTTTTAATGTTCAGGTTTTGTTAAAATTATTTTACAGAGCTGCAGATTCAGCAGCTAACGTGTAATAGGAACAGTTGTGGGTCTGTCAGTGTCAGTTATCAGTAAGTCATTCTCCTGAAGAGGCTGAACAGGATCCAGAGCAGCCATTAAAAATCATGCATCTTTTATGAGACATTTGTCCGCCAGATGCAGAACAAGGAGGGAGTGCACATGGAAGTGTCGAGGAGGAGAAGATCCTGCACTTCAAGTTACTCACAGTTAATGCAAACACAGCCGACGGAATGAATTAAAGCAGTTTGTGAGGGCAAAACCCACACAAAAGTACTTTCCTCTAGCAGTCATTTTCAAGCACGAAATAAGATGAAAAGTCAACGCTGTTCACATGAAGAAAAGAAACGCCGGCATGTCATTTTTCCTGCTGTCGACTTTGGTTAATTAAATCAGAAATATGAGGGCAGTTAGGTGGTATTTTTTTAACGTTAGAGTTAGCTAATTTGGACCACACACTTCTTTGACTTTAACGTACATTTACAGAAACGAGCTATTAATATCTTCAGACTCCAACGACAGACAATGAACGGCTATTACAGCTTACTGACATTAAATATTTAATATAAAAAAATAAATATAACGTTACCTGGAACAAACGTGTGTTGACCTAATTCCTGTTTTCTAGATTAGCCCTGGCATATTAACGCTGGAGGTCAATTTAAGCACACCATCACTTCGCTAACGTTGACCGTTAACACTGAGCTAACGTATCCGCTAACGTTATCGGTCCCGCGATTACGGCGAGAGAAACGTGAGCTAGCTAACTGAACAACCACAGCATTAAGGCAATGATGTGGAGAGACATTAAACACATTATCGGAGCTGGAAACGACAAGTCAGCACTGGTGATGGCTGAAAGGACCCTGCTGGATGTTGTGCTCGGTCCTACCTTGGCATCGCTCAGTTCCACCCGGAGATAAATCTCTCCGTGCCGCTGAGCCCAGTAAACATGCGGGGTGAGCTTCTGCATTGTCACTCCGTGCTTTCTCACATCTACATGCCAAAGGAATCGGGAATGTACTCAAACTGATTGACCTAAGTCCTCATCTGACACTACGCAAACCCCGCACAGGACAGAGTCCACATCGGATCAGGTGATGAAGCATTCTTCCGGGATTCCGGGAAGGGTCGCTCCTGGATTTCAAAATAAGACTCCCGTGAGGCAGCTTCAAAATAAGATCCATGTCACGACTTGACCGTACTTCAAAAGAGAAGCCGATCGCCCCCTGGGGTCTGTCTGCAAATACAGGTAGAAAAATCCAGCCTCTTTCATGGAAACAAACGGGTCAAACCATCAATGCATCTCCAATAAATTTCCCCCGAAGTGTCTTTCATTTTGGGCAGTTATCACGCTGGGGGCATATATGTTCAAATATTCACGCTTTGGGTTGGTTGGACTCCTGTGCAGGATCTGGCTCCAGCTCACAAGTGCAAAATTGCAGCAATACTACTGGAGATGTTTTGGCTTCTTCTTCCTCTTCATTACAACAGACATAGTTCAAGACATATAACAGTAGTGAAATATCTGCATCTTGTACTTAAATGCACAATATTTAGGCTGATTTCTGCTGCTGCAAAAGATCATACAGATAATTGATACAGCAAAAAGGAATGGATGACTGTTCAGCAGGGTGGGATAGTAGGATTTGTTTATTTCATTGTAAAAATCCTCCATTGCAGTTAAATAATTGGAGCAACTCAGGCAGAAATTAATTCAAGGACAAGATCTTAAAGTTTGTTCACGCCATGCCAATTTCCTGACTTCCCTTCTCACTTCTTGACTGGTGAAGTTAGTCAGAGGTGGCAAAAATCTAGCTACAAAAATAATACAAAAAAAAAAAAAATTAAAGTCTAATTATTGTTGGAAACCTTTGGGAATATGTGAGTATGCAACTCAAAAACATATAAAGGCCTATTTAACTAAAATGTACAGGAAATGACATCAGGTCTGAGAGAGGATCCACTGGCCCCCTGCCACTCTTTCAAGTTTCCTACGCCCATGCACAGGCGCTGTATTTGAATTTCTTCCAGTGAAACTATCCATATGAACAAACTATCCCCCTGTCGAAACCGAACATAGTCGGACTGGTTCCCGTAAACACATTAACGCTGAAAAACACAGATTCACTGAATGATGAGAAGCGGACACGCGTCTCTGCGCGTTCACGCGAACAGGAGGCGGATTCTGGAAGGAGTCGGAACTTTTTCTAAAAAATACCGTTTGGCTCGCGTTAACAGACGTTTATGTTCCTTCAACTCGGAGTCATCATACAATAACATTACGCCAATGCGGACAAGACTTGAAATGATGTCTAATTGTTCCAGCGACGGCTGAATTAAATACGTTTACTTTTACATCTCGTTCTGTAATTTGTCATAACTAGCTAGCTAACGTGCACCACGGTAACGCCTCCTTGTCGCTTCTCTGTTCGGTTCCAAAGTGCAACGTAACGTCACGTTAACTTCAGTTCTGCCAGTTAATATGACCGTTTACCGGGTCAGAGGTAACTTCCCCGGGTAGCCAACTGATAGCTCAGGTTCTTCGGCGTTAACCTGCTGCGGTTCGGTGACATAACGTTAGCGTAACGGTGTGTTTTCCCACAAGGCAGCAAAATGAGTCGAGCTGGAGAAACAACCGAGGAAACCTCCAGAGCTTCAGGTTCCTCACAGATCAACTTGACAGAACAGCGCAAGAGGACGAACACTATTTACATCGTTTACCTGATCGCTGCTTTGGATATTACATGGATGTTTTTACAGTTTTCAGTAACACCTGTAAGTATTAATGCCAGATCAGAGCGAGAAGCCGAGCTTTTCGTTTTCACCCTGAACGTAGAGGTGCACACGGAAGCGCTCATTTCAAAGCGATTAACGCTAAAAACGTACGTAGTCACTGATAACAGCGTTGACAGATGGCCTACAGATTTATAATGGGTGTAGGAATTGTCAACAGGTCATCACACGCTACGTCAGTACATGATTTGACAAAATTTTGCTAAGGGTAGCATGAATTTACAGTAATATGCTCTGTTTGCAAGAAGCATTGGCGGAGTCAGAGGGGGGCAAAGGGGGCAGTCGCCCTCCATGGTGCCTCAGTGTTAGGGAAAAAGCTTCCAAAGTGCCCTCTTGAATGCCCCAACAGTAGAAAAAACATGATGAAGTGCCTTCCAGGGTGCCGTCCAGTGGGCAAAATGTGGTAAAGTGCCCAATGACTTTTTGCACACTCGTGCCCCACTGCAAACAAGAAGTGCCCCTTTTACCATTTTCGCCCCCGCCTGCCAAACATAGGCTAGTTTGCCAGTGGTAGGAGGTGATGCAAAAAGTTAAATCCTTCCAAACTACAGTGTAAAAGAACTTCATTAAAGAAGCAAATTTTAAAATATTTTGTATAAGACTCAAACTAATGTTTTTTTTTTAAATTAGCCTATGGATTAATTTGTGATTATTTTCTGCATTCAACAATTGATTGTTTGGTTTGAAAAATTCTGAAAGTAAGAGAAATGTTATCACAGTTACCCAGAGCTAAAAGTGACACTTTCACAATACTTATTAAGTCCAAACCCTAAAATTTCTATAAAGGAAATTGAATTTTTCTTCTGAAATAACTGACAGTAAGCAGAGTGGAAACAATTATTAGGTGATCTGTTAATCACCAGAAAATAAATCAGCAACTTTTTTTGATAATCAATGAATTGGTTATCAAACATTTTCAGGTTTTGAGCTTCTTAATCACGAGGACATCACTTTGAACTTTGTGAAATTGTGGTGGGAGAAACACACTTATCTGTAACTACTCCAAATCACTGTAAAGTTAGAGCCTACAGGGTTTATACATACAAACTCTGAACTTGAAGTTGACATAAATGCCACACCTGCAATAAAGTGCAGGAAAACTTAATTTCTGTCACCAAGTGCCTCAACCCTTATCATCACCACAGCCACCGTCTTCCTCAAATATGTCTAAAAGTTGCATTCATCAAAAACAAACTAATAAAACTTTTGGGCTGATGCTGTGATTACATCAAGTGACAGCCATTGTAATTTCTACAAACGACAAAAGGAAAAAGAATTTCGGTCATACATTTTATCTGATATAGGCTTTCAAATTCTGTCAAATCTAACATGACATGGTATGAATGTTGTATAGTTCACTTGACTGAATGTAAAAACAAGAATCGTCAGCATAAAGTTATAGTTTGGATAATACAGCTAATTGGTACAGTTGCTTTTTTTAACTGGCAAAAAAATGCATTTTCTCATTTCTCCAGCCAGGTGAGGGTCACATGCACTGATTTCAAACTGTAACACTACAGAATCAGTGTTACTACAGGTATTAAGACATTTTGTATTCTCATCCTGTCTCTCTCTACAGTATTTGGCAAAGAAACTGGGCTTCGACACATTATGGTTTGGTTATTTGCAAACCATGGTAGGTGTAATCCAGCTGATCGGGGGTCCAATGTTTGGAAGGTAAGGGCAAAGCATTGTTTGCAGCACAGTTGTTAATACAGAGGTGCATGCAAGTTTTTACTGATATATCGCAGAAACTTTTCAGCCAATATAAGCGACACTCACTGTTTTTGCGTGGCAGAAAACTTGTGGTTTCTGGACTGTTTTTGATTGGCAGGTTTGCAGATCTTTTTGGAGCACGGATAGCCTTGTCTGTGGCTTGTGCTTCAACAATTGTTTTCTTTCTGCTGCTGGCTATAGCAGATCGTCCTGCCATGCTGTTCATCCACAAACTGCCCACGATCTTCATGCACGTCCTACCTGGTGAGCAAAACACTCACCTGCTGTCCTCCTCACTCAGCTTAGCATTAAACTTTAAACCCAGAGTCGTCATATTTTGTTTTGCAGTCCTTTCCTATTTTTTCCTTCACTGACTTAATGAATAAATTATGTCTGTAATTACAATGCAGTGTAGAGTGACGAAGGGATGACATATTTTCGGAGGCCAACCCGGGAGTTAACATCCTACTGGTTTCTTTGTGAAAAAAGCTTATAGGATTTTTGAATGGGTGAAAATAAGCTCTGTGACAAACACAAGTTTATGATACTTACATTTTAATCAGCATGATAATCTGAAAAACAGATGAACACCATGTTTGTTTTTGATGCATAAATGAAATCATCAGATAAAAAAAGCTGTTGTTAGGCTACAAACAAACTTCATCGTGGTCACATGACTTAAACGTCACCACCCTGAAGTGTTCAACTTCTGATTTTTTATTGAGTGTGTTTTATTTTTCTACAGTTCTCTCGTGGCATGTCCTGATCTAGCTATTGATCATGTCTATGTATAGTCTCACATCCTTTTTTCAAAGGTCTTCTTTAGTTTATTCCTTTTACACATGATGACGGCTAACGTCCCGGACAAACACTAGTAGTCCCTCTTAGCCACATGTTAGCAACCACCCTTTTGTTCTATGCGCAAAACCTTAAAAGTTAAAAAGTTGGGGTTTATGCTGGCGCATTTTATGTTGCAGAACTAAACGTCTGATAGCCCGTGAACCACAGACCTTATTTTAGGCATTTAACAGGAAACCCATTAAAAAAACAAAAACAAAAACACAGAGACTTTAAGACGAAGGAACTTGAAGTGAAAAAATGCTGACTGACTTTTGAGTTTCAGGTCATTTCAACCGACTTCACCAATCTACTAAAGTCGCTGGAAAAAACATCAGAGATATTGAGATATAAGTCAGAATAATATTTTGAGAAAAAAAAAACTGGCATAAAACTTTCATTCATTCTAAAAAGATGTACTCTTTTTTTTTTTTTTTTTTTAAAAAGTGTCTGCATGAATGTTCAGTTGTTTCATCTCTGGACTCTCTTGGTCTCTGTTTTAGTTTGTATTTCAACAGTGATTTTACGGAAAAATAGTTAATATATAAACTGGTAACATATTAAAACAAAACATGCTGTATTCTTTGAACAGCTAAAATAGTTTAAAAATTCCCCTTGAGTCCTCTTCTACTGTATGACCAAAACTCTCTGATGAACCATTTTTTCCTGATTTTATTTTTATTTATTATCTTGACAGATCAGCATAGTTTCACCTGCTTTTATTTTTCGTCCCTCTCTTGTGCAGCATCTCAGATGGTCGTCACTGACCTTTCAGATCCTGATAAACGGGCAGATGCATTATCCAAACTAGGTCTGTGTTTTGGCGTCGGTATGATCGCTGGCTCCACGTTGGGCGGCCATCTTAACACACGCTTTGGGTGAGTGTCATATTTGTGTTGCTGTGTGTTTGTGTTGGGTGGAGAAGAATGAGTCTAAATTAGGTCTTTTATTGAAGAACTGATGGAGTTATATCAGTCAGGGTTTTAAACGTCAGGATGTGCATCCAGCCACTTTTCAGATTCTTTCTTGACTTGTTATGTAAAAAAACGATGTTGAACAAAAATATTTATGTTATCATATAATTTTAACATACTTTAGAACATGTCTGGAGAGGGACTTCAGGCAAGTTAGTGCCATAAAATCCAGAAGTTGCATCGGTATAAAAGGTGCAGTCTGTTTTTGGGTGTCTCCCAGGGACGAAAGGTTTTCTATAGCTAATTATTAATAAAAACATGTATACAAGTTATTTCAAGACTATTTCAATTCTTTGTCTTTGAAACACATTCAAAACACACACAAATTAGCTGTCTTGGCTTTCCGTCAGGGTCGGGAGCAACATTCAAATAAAAACAAAGCAAAACATCACCTCTCTTAATAAAGAAAATAACATAACAATTTGTTTTACCAACTCAAAGGTGAAAGAGCACTAGACTTGCAACACTACATCACTTCTTGGCTCTGTATTCAGACAGTGATGGGACTTCTGGACAAACATGGATAATTTCAGAGAGCTTGTGTTCCTATTGGCTGCTCTAAGCTGTGCTTCTTAGCGACAGGTGACGTCGCTATGATCTGATTGGCTGTTGAAACAAGTGGCGTGCCTTGTGTTATAAAACTGGCCTCTGCAGCAGAGTTGCTTCTTTAGGAGTCTCATGCTACAGCTAGCTTGATTTCCAGATGTTGCCATCACCAGCTTTAACAGCAGATTGAACAATTATGTGAAATGTAAAAGGGATTACTAGAAAAAATTATTATCACACTTTTCACTCTCTCCAGAGTGTTTTAGCGTCTTCCTGCTCAGTGTTTGTTTTTTACAGCCAGCAACTATAGTTTTAAGTAAGTATGCTCCCACCAGAAATTCTGGGTCTATTTACAGCAGTACTGATATGAGATGGTTCTGCATAAGAGCATGTGAGCGGATCGTGAGCAGGATGAATCATCGCTCATAGCTCGTGGAGCTGTCCATAACGTGCGCTCCAGTGCTCAACACCTCTCCACACCGCTCCCCTCCATCTCGCTCTCCGCTCAACACAGATTTTACTTCGCTCCGCCCCAAAATCGCTCCGCTCAGAAAAAAAGAAAGAAAGAAAAGAAAAAAATCCCTACCACATCTCGCAAGCAGCCGTCGGGTGCATCACTCGTCCTAGTCGGTCATTTTTCCCATTTTTAGTGCTAAACAGCAGACAGACATTTAGCAACAAGCTGGTAAAAGAATGACCTTTGGAAAGTAATGAGTAAAATATTCACATTAAGAGTTGGTGGAGAACAAACCAGAGCTAAAAGGAGAGGAGAAACTGGTCTGACATTTGTCAAGTGAAAACAAATGAATTGCAGTAGTTGCTAATGGTGCTCCATGTCTGTTGGGCTGCAGATAATTATATCCATGATTTATCTTGAGGCTATTTTCACAATGTATCAATTATTCATTGTTTAATTTTGTTAACCACATCCACTTCATGAGATGATAATAAGTCACTCTTTTGTTTACAGCTTCCTCTGCTGCCCCCCGGTGGCAAAAATAGACTTACTTTTAACTAATCTGGAAAGTGCAATGACAATGATAATAAAGTTTTTCAGTAAAATATGTGTAAAATTGTAACATTTATGTAATAAAGCTGTAGTAAACCTAAATTCCCACTAACACTGCTTGTGCTTTGTATTTCACAGGGAGACATTTACTGCATGTTTTGGTGCTGTTGGGAGTGCCTTTAGTTTACTGCTGGTTTTAAAGTTTATCCCCAAAACTACCAAAGCTCAAGCTCCAACAACCAACACACACAGTAAGACACACACCCGTTTTCTACACGCTGTCTTCTAAATGCTTACTCATACTTATGGCCCACAGGCATTTGAAAGCTGGGCTGAGACAATGTTTGAGTCAACAAGTTTTCCCAGTTAAAAGTCTTTTTTTTTCTTTTTCTCTTACAGAGGTCAGTTCATTTTAATCAATATTGCTGTAAATATGGCAGAGTTTGCCATAAGGTTAGTTTCCAACGAAAAACCACAACAAAGAAATAAATGGTGTGTGTGCGCACACAAGAATACTTTAAAAAAAATACAGCAAATGTCAAAACACAAACGACAAAACACATTAACTGCCTGCTGTGAACGTTTTAATGTCAAAAGCATTTTCACTCCAGGTAAAGGAGCTTTAGACTGTATCATCATGTGAAAGCTTTTTAATGATTTTAAGAATATTTTTATGAAGAATGTTGATTAATTTCTACCACTTACAGGCATTCCTGTCTATCGACGTGATCGCCAGCCTTGGTGTGGTCGGCAGGTCATATGCAAGACAAAATTTTGGTTTTCTAAGGCCACGTTCAGACAAGTACAACCCTACGAACAAATGGAAAAGGCTTTCCTTTGAGTCTTTTTTTAAAAATTGCACTTACATGAACAACCAAAAGTGCTGTAGCGTGCATGCCAGGCTGGTAGTCAGCGATATAACTTTGGAATGGCATACCATCGGAGCCGCTTTAAGTTGTTAACTTCCTGTTGCTGCTAAGCCTAAAGAGGCCACAAATTAAATAAATCCAGCTGCGGTTTGACTTCTTAAATCATGCCACAAACACTCAGATTTGCCTCAATAGACTGTCATTATATTCAACCTGCTTTGAGTTCACTGTGGAGTGTAAATGGGGTTTGGTAGAGGCTACAGCGAAAAGCATTGACTTGTGTTAGCATTAGCATTAGCATTAGCGTAGTTCACAGGCTTTGCAGTTGGCCACTTTATGCAGCCAGAAAGAAGGTTGCGGTTTCAAAAGATTACACCGTGGTACCTGGTTTCAGAAGTTTGTGGTTTCAGGGGCGCCAGCACGCTGTTGTCATGTAAAAGGAAGGTTGAACTGCAACTAAAGGGTTTTTTGTTTGATGCGAAGACTTGAACCATCTAAACAGTTCAATTGATTTAATCAGCAAATGAGAGGCAGTGTAAATTCAAACAAGAAAACCTTTTGCCGAGTGGTGTTCCATGTTGGCAGTGTCTCCTTTGCCAAATGAGTCAGCCTCTTACATCACAAATGAGTCGGCCTCTTACATCACAAATGAGTCAGTCTCTTACATCACAAATAAAGTTGTGTTGTAGGAGAAAGCGTCCTCGGTTCATGTAGTTTTTAAAAAGGTCATAAAGATCAAATGGCTGTTTCACATTAAAACATGACTTTTGCGGGAGCTACGCTTGTGCCTGTTTGCTTCTCAGTTCACACATTTTTCCTGCTGTGGTTGTTCGATTGGGCCTGTCAGAGATAATGTAATCTTATTTATGCAGCTAGAGTTTATTCTTTCTGTTTGAATTTTCTGCAGGTGAGAACAAAAACAAGTCAGTATTCAGTGTGGGAGAAATCACCAGACTGATGAAGTTTCCTGGTGTGGCACAGACTTTTGTCGTGAAGATAGTTGCTGGTTTGCCATCAGGTGAGAATTAAATTTAATTACGTAAAGATGTTTGGTATTTTTCAAACTATATTTGCAGCAGTTCACGTGTAGATGTCCTCCCCAGTTTATTCAAAGTGCATCAATATTTATTCTTGCCTTGTAACAGAAAACACACTGTGTAAAATGGCCTACATATATTTTCACTCAGGTAAGATAGGGTCATTCAGCAATCAGGGTTGCTGCTTTAAAGGACCATACCCGTCTTTTTTTGTCTTCTCGCCACTAGCATAGATCGCCTCTATGTTCCACAAATCCTGTTGTTAAAATTTGACAATGTGTGTACTTCATTACTTGCAGTTTTAAACCCCATTTACTGCCATTCATGTTGAAACAGGTTTAGAAACACTAAAGGACACATGAAAGTTACTAGGTATAGGTAATTCACAAATCAGTAGAGAACTCCTGCATTTATTCGGTCAGATATCGCTGAGCGGGAGAGAGAGAGAGAGATGGGAGCCATGGAGACGAAAGTTATTACACCTGGAAAAATAGTTCCTCCTCAAGTGCTGCCTTCCTTTCTTGAATATTAGCATGAAGAAAGATTCTGAGAATTTACATAAGAAATGAACAGCCTGTTTTGTCTGGGTTCAGTAGAGCTATATTTAAACAAGTTTTTACACAAGTAATAAAACTTTAAACTAAAAAGAAAAAGTTCTCTTCTCTTTCTAAAGGCATTTTCCAAGTGATGTTCTCCATCATTGCATTGGAATTCTTTAAGCTGGAACCTGAGCAAAATGGCTACCTGATGGCCTATTTTGGCATTGTCCAAATGGTAGGTTTTGGTAATGCTGAGAGAAATACAAGTTCATCACACTTTCAGCCTCGTGTGTTGTGCACTGCAGCTCATGCTGAGAACAGACTGTAAGAAGAAGTCAATAAAACCTGGATGTTTGTTTAGGTCATTCAGGGAGGAGTGATCGGTCGGCTGACACCGAGGTTCTCCGATCAGTCGTTGCTGCTTCTGTCCATAGGAGTTTGTGCTTTGGTGGGACTGGCTCAGGTACACACACACACACACACACACACACACACACACACACACTGTGCTTAGAGAATCTGACTGCACTTTCATGAGGCTACGTAATCTTTCGATAGTGGATGTTATTGTTTTGTTTCATGGTGAAACTACAGTATTCCAGAGATGGACTACAAAGGCACATCTTAGATGAGCTGCTCTGCTCCGTGCATCCTCACTGTGTTGTTCCCTGCTGAAAATTTAAACATTGACAACCCAATGATGAATATGTCCGCATTACCATGAATAACTAATGTACAGTCTGACGTTACTAGGCATGTAAATTGAACACCAGGGCTTAGTCCATAACAACATTTTTCTCTTAAACCATTTTTGCAGCATAGCACTCATTGTTTGACTATGGGCCTAACATACTGTTGAGAGTTCAAAACATAGGCATCTGAATATTTGCAAGTTAAGGCACATTATGACATAATTTGGAAAGGATCAATGAGTAACTGTGTGCAGCTTATAAATGTTGCTGCTGCAAAGAACTGTGGGACAGAATCTCCTTTCCTTTCATAAAAGATGGTCCCGTGTATTCTGCACTAAAGGAGATGTGAAAGGAGGCATTGAGCCTCCTTACCTTAGCATCTAGACAATTCGAACAGCTCTTATCATGAACTACTTCTGGGTTCAGTTCACTCAGTTAGGAACCTTCCTAGGCAAAAAGACTATTCGACTGCAGCCTTGTTTGTCTTTCCTTGTTTTGATTCCTCCTGGACATATATTGTTCATACATAGCCATCCGTGAGTATAATCCATGGTTGCTCCCCCTGCTCAGACACTTTATTTTAATATTTCTTCCTGTCTGCAGGCTTACATGCAGAATGTTTTCCACTTCTGCCTCACCGTCGTCCCAATGATGTTTTCTCTCAGTGTGTTTAACGTCATCACCGACAGCATGCTCACAAAGAGCGTACCGTCCTCTGACACAGGTGAGAGAAGCACGCTTACAAAATCACCAATAACTTGCACAGAAAGCGTACAGCATCACCAGCAGGTACTCCCTCACAGGTTTTAAATTTACAGAGCCATGTAGATCACTTGAGGTGTGACTGAGTCCTCTTACAGTTACTATAAACAAAAAGAATAACCTCAGAAATCCAAAATCTCTGAATCTCTGATCTCAGTGTCAGGTGTGAAAGTAGCAAAACCAAATTAAACAGAAGTGATTTTGAAATCAGCAGATTTGCCTCATATTAAAGAAGAGAGGGAACAAAGACAAAAATGAACATTTAAAGCACAATTTCACGGTGCACATTTGAACATAGTTTTCTCTCGTACACAGGCACGATGCTGGGACTGTGTGCGTCTGTCCAGTCTCTGCTTCGCACAGTCGGACCGACTGTTGGCGGCTTCCTGTATGTGAACTATGGGATTTCCTCTATCGGCTTAATCCAGTTTTTTGTAAATGTTGCTGTGTTTGTGCACCTGCTTCAGCGTCACCTCAACAAGACAGATGAGAGAAAGGAATGACAACTATTAGTGACTGAAAGTTTCTCTTAAAATCTAATTTTATCAAAAACCAACAGAGGAGAAGGAAATCAGAAACACTCATTTCCCATATTTATTCTCCACTGCAGATATTCACATCATGTGATAAGGTCAAGTTATAAGAAGAGGAGGGAAGAGGTCCGCACATAATAGAAAATTTACTGATCCATGAGCAACGTTTGAAGCTTCCTGCTCTTCATCAGACTATGAATAAATTTTCTCTGCACTGGAAGTGTCAGTGTGCTGACCTCATCCCACCTTTTCTGATTGTATGTTTTTTGACTCAGCACCTGATTTAAATATTTTTGGATGTCGACTGTGCTGTTCTTGTTTTATATAAGGTCAAGTTATTCCAGTTCTTCATTCATTCACTCATTCTGCCCCTGTTGTTTAATCTGTGGTGGAGGTGCTGAACTAAACCACCAGGGGGAAGCAAATTCTCTATTTTACCTGAAAATTATTTTTGATTTCAGGGTTACATTCAAGTTCCACTTTCTTCAGTTAATTGATACTGAGATTTTATTAAACATTATCAAAAATTATTTTAAATATTGGACCAACCAATGTAATTTCTTATTGATCATAGTTATAATTGTTCAGATATGGATTTGTAATGGAAGATTTGTCATGATTTTTCATTAAAACTTTAAATAAAGGTTCTATTTTGTGCATTCATCCATTTAAAGAAAGTAACAAGTCACTTTATTTTAAAAGGTTGCTGCTTGTGGCAGAAACACAGAATAGTTGAAGCTGCGGTAAAACAGTCACAATAGGTAAATATAATAAATTTAGTCAGAACTTTTCAGCTACTTCAGCACAGTAATGTAATGTTCCAGTGAGCTCCTGCAGCTTTAACTTTTAATGAATCTGAAATAATGATGTTAAGAGATTTTTCATGTTTTACTTTGCTCCCTTAAACCAGCAGTTTAGTTTAATTTAAAGAGTTGCAGAGAGTTTTTTTTAGGATCACTACAGAAACGTGACAAATTTAATCCATAGTGGACAGAGGTGGCAAAAGTACACACAGTCTTTACTTAAGCTGAGGTACAGATACTTGTGTAAAAAAAAGACTCTGGTAAAAGTTGAAGTACTGACTCAACTTCTTTACTTAAGTAAAAGTAATAAAGTACAGGTTCTGAAATGTACTCAAAGTGTAAAAGTAGAAAGTATCCCTCCACATTTCTAGCGGTCATTCTGTGCAAAGTTAACTAAACCTCACGTCATATTAATATAAAGCAAAAGCTACTAAACTTAAAGGTAGAGTCAGTAGGATTTTTGTCTGAGCGGTTCCTAAATGCATTGTTTGAGTCTCATTCCCAGAATGTTAACTAGCAACATTTTGGGTTGGGAAAGCGTCCTGTACACAGCCAAAAAGACAAAGGCATTAAAACTAAAGTAACAAGCCTGTTCTGAAAATGTGAGAAGAAGAAGAACGTACAAATATTTGTGTTCAAATGTAGGGAGTAAAAGTTAAGAGTTGTCGGAAAAATAAATACTCAAGTAAAGTACAGATACCTGAAATATCTACTTAAGTACAGTAATAAAGTATTCTTACTTTATAACTGCCCACTCCTGAGAGTGGACAGTGTGACACCAGAATCCAGGATTACAGTCCAGATTGGGGAATAGTTAAACCAGCAACTTTGGTTAAAGTTTGGAAAATATCTTTTCAGTTAATGAAATAGTCATGACATGCGTAGAACTGTGATTAGGAATTTTTTTTTTTAATTTACAAATCTGAAAATCTGTTGGTGAAATAGCTATGAAATGTAAACGATCAGATTCACATAAATAGAAACAGTTTTTCCATTTGGGATACATGCTGAATGTAATGAAAAAAATGAATAAGGTCAGTCATCATTTCGCCATGTGACGTCACCCCGTCGTGGATTCTCTGATTCTCTGTTTCAGCCCAAAGTGGTAAAATTATCTGATATTTTACCAAAAGGAAAGAGGAAAATTCCCCAAATTACTTTTTTTTTGTAACTGAACTTTGTTTTGTTCTTCTTCTCCAATTTTCATCTAATCTTGCTTAACAATCAAGTGAAATCTATAGTCATGTATCAGCCATAGGGAGTGTTTAACTGTAGAATGAGTGCTTTCCCCTTTTATATGCAGGATTTTTTTTCATTCAGATTGTCGTTCTTTTTCTGAAATATAGGATCTGAATACTCAGTCAACAACCCTATGAGCTGTCAACAAATATGAACTCATTAGTTCAGGAAAAACTGGTGACGTACTGTGTGGAGGATAAGCAAATGCTTTTGTGTTAATCACAGTTATTGTATGTTGTTGTATTTTTATTTACAGTTTTTGCTTCCTGCCGAGCTGCAGCATGTTGAAGTGATGTCACAAAATCTGCAGCAGGTGTTTTCATTGTTTCTACTGAACACTGTTCTGGAAATATTATGTCCGACAATCCTAGATAAATATGATCGTATTCAAACAGCAGGGGGTCTGTGGTGTTACGGAGTAATTATGGACGAGGCTGCAACTTCAACAGATGTCACTGATGTGATTTCTTTGCCAGTTTGTCGAGCTAAATGTGATAAAAGCAGCCACATGCACAGAGAAGACTGACAGAGAACAGCTTAAAAACGAAAACAGATAATAATAATAATAA
>JAQLOL010000001.1:25709419-25719599 GCA_029783665.1 Naso thynnoides
GACCCCAACACTTAACATATATCATCCTCGTACCACCTTAGGCCTCATCTCCAGCCCATAAACTGTGAGACACCACATTTCCCCCCTTCGAGGCTTCACAAAGTCTCGAAAAATAAAAGTAACTCATACATGTTTACAAGTATAACAAAAATAACAGTTCCTCCAATATATGCTCACTACAACATAATCTTAGCAATACAACAAATTTATGAAGTGTGGAGAAAACTGCGTCTGAATCATTTCAGTTTCGTACAAATTTATCAAATGAGCACATCCTCACCTCCATCTGTTAAAACAATACTGTACTGTAGCTTACAGAAATATAACAATGGTTGTTTCAGTTACCTCATTTGCTATAATCTTCTTGCTTCCTCTGTGTTTCCACGGGAGCCCTAATCTAATCTAAAGTCATCTGAACTAATCTGTGCCAGCAGCAGCGGCAGCAGTAGCAGAAGCAGCAGCGATCGAGGTAAATTAAGACTTTGAATAAAAGCCAGTCATGAGTTTAACTGGTTTGTTTGACTCAACTAATATGAAATGAACATTAGAGAGGTGAGAAGTGAATGTGGAGCTCAAAGATAAATCTGCTTCCTGCTGACGCACCAGCTTTGTAAAACTTAATCATCATGATGTTTGTAGAATTTCTGAATTTCTGGTATGGGTTTTAATGATACCTTTAAAAAAGTAAGAAAAGGTAGTAAAAGACAGCATAAATACCTGGTAATTAACAGAATACCTGGAATTTTTAATCCTACTCTTTCACAACAGTTGACATTTAAAGGGATTAATTCAATCTTCTTAAGTTGATTCACTGTTGAACTGTACTGTGGACTTAAATGCGCATGCTGTCATAATCATAATTTCAAATTGCACCTCATGATACACCCACTGAGAATCATTTTCATATTTATTAACTTGGTGTATTTTATCTACATTGGGTGTAAATTCAGCTCACAAATACATTCAGTGGGAGAGCAGGATGTTAGAAACTGACAAATCATGTTGTCCTTCCCTCAGATAAAAAAAAAAGCCTGTTGTTTTTATATTTTTATTTGAACCTCGATCTTCCCCTGAACCAAACCAAAGCTCAGGAAACAAGTTCTGTATCCATCAAGTGTAATTAATCAGAGAAAACATAATTAATGTAGTTCTTCATCAGGGCCAAAGGCTTAAAAAAAAAACAAAAAAAACCTGGTCAAACGTCCAGCAGAGCAGTGTCAGATTATGATTATAGTTAACGGAAAGGTCAAAAACATATTATATCATTTAAACAGGAGAACTTGTTGGATTCGTATCAAGAAAGTACTGACTTTAACAACCACAGCTGACACTCTATGTTTTAATCAAAGGCACCATGTAAAACGGTTTTTGTAGAAAGTTTTTGATGTTACCTCATATAAAACACTTGTACACCAGTTTAATGAGGGCGTAATATCAAACACTTTGACAGGAAGTGTGAAGGTTTTTTGTCTATTCTATTTCTTCACTGCAAGTGGTTTTAATTAAAACAATAACAGCAAAACAATGCCATCAGCGGCAGCAGCAGTTGGCTGCTAAGTGTCTGTGGATCTCCTAAACAAACCGCAGGGCCCTGAGCTGCGTCAAGAGGCTCAGCAGAGGTCCAATCTGACATTTATCTCTCCGAGCTGTTCTGCTGATGGCAGCACGACGTCGCTTTAGGAAGCAGCTGTTTACTGTCAGAGATCTAGGTCAGGACAGAGAGAGCTGGACACACTCCTGCCAACAGTTTACACAGACTGCACAGCCTCCGGTACATCTGTAAGGTACCCGAATGAGTCTGTAGGGGGAAATCATCATCATACACAGGTGGCTGCAGTTACAGCACTTTTGTGGAGGCTGGGTTAGCAGGAATAGCTCAGAAAACTCTTTTTACCGATATAACATGGCAGCAGGCCTTAAGGGAAATCAGACAGTATAACAGTAATTGAGAAGCTAAATGGATTCAGGAACTTTTACATCAATCTGCCTATTAGATTTTGTTATTTTTATTTGTTATATAAAAAAACTGTTTTGATGATGGTGCCAGAAGAAAAAGTCAGGGGTCATGGGGAATGACTTTCAGCTGACTGTTATTACAAAAAGCAGGTTTAGGTGTAATCTGAGCTATATAATCTTATAATTTTAAGATGACAGATTAAGAGACTGCCAAAAATGAAAAACATATTTCAAAGTTTACTTACTAGTCTGTGCAAATGAGGTGGACATTGCCTCTGGGTCTGAAAAGAAGAGCCAACGCACATGGGTGCCTAAAACCTGCATTCTTTCTAAAGGCCAGTAGGGGGAAACTCCTACGTTTGCAAAAGGAAATCTGAATAAATTAACCTACCTATCACTTAATTTAACATTTTTCTGATGGGTTTATGGTCATAATGAAGTCAAGTCTTCTTCAATACACGTTGTTCAATTTGTAAATAAATAAAATCTCATTAAGGTAAAAAAGACGATAAAGGAAAGCCGTGGCTTCCATGTAAATGACAAGAGGTTACCACGGCATGGGATCGGCTTCTCAGTCACAATAACAAAGGAGGACAGAGACTAGTAATGTGTACTCATTGCACTGTATGCATATCAATAGCTGTGAACATGTTTTTGGGTTTCGTTCGTGTTTTGTTTTCAGAACTTTGAACTTTCAGTTAATTGTAAAAAACAAACAAACAAACAAACAAACAAAAACAGTAATTGATTGTACCATTAACATTAAAAAAATATTTAAAAGGTTTTTTTAGTGTCTGTTTGTATGAAAAGACTTTAGAAAGAATGCTGTTTATCTTTTCCCAGTAAGTTTTTTGTTCTAGGCCTATTTTTCATATTAGTCAAAATTAGCATACCAGTTAATTAGAGATGACCAGATTACGGATGCACTCCACTAACCAAGTTAATCAGCGAGCGCTAGTGTTCAGTTCTGGTGATGGCCACAGTAGAGGACAGAAAACACTTAATATATCACTGATTACCCCTGAAAGTCCGTCTGTGGTGACAGACTGTAAGTTTATCCGCAGAGATGAGTGATGATGCTGATGATGAAGATGCCAGAGCTTTCTACCTGACACACCTGACACACAGGTAAGAGGCTCAGTGGCCACAGTCAGATTCCAAAGGCAGCTTTATCACACTGTTATATAACACACACGCACACAGACACAGACACACACACAGACACACACACACACACAAACTGATGCAGGGCTGATGTGGGGACACCATCACACTACTGCAATCGTCAGCACTGGCCAGATCAGATTTAACAGCCCCCCCACATCTCCACCCCCCTCCTTGAGTTTCCTTCATGATCCATGGTAACACTGTATGTGCGTGCGTGTGTGTGTGTGTGCATTCTTTCATCTTCTTTCATATGTGTTGCTCAGGCTGTGAGTATACCGAGGGCAGTGATGTAATCAGGTGTGTTGAACGGTAATGTGTGATTAACGAAGGCTCTACATGAACAAAGATCTGTCATCACGACACCTTGTGTATAAAAAGTTCACTTTCATATAACATGAAGTCACATGAAGATCAAGCAAAAATTCTCAACCGCGATATTAAATTTAAAATAAATATAGTTTTATCAACCAATGTGATTACAAATGAAAAATAAAATATTATAATTTTTTTGGTGTATCTCAACTCAAATAATATGGGCTCACTAAGATTCAACTTACCATCGGATCTCTGTTTTTAATTGCTCTCCTCATTATATATAAATGCACATATTATTATGCATTTAATTATATACTACTATCATATATGTATACGTATTTTGATGTATTCTATACAGAGTGTGTGTTACTACACATATATGTCTTACATCTAGGGTATAATTACCCATCTTGTTCATACAGTTTATAATAACAATTGTCCCGTATTCTTCTTCTTCTTCTTCTTCTTCTACTTCTTCTTCTTCTTCTTCACCCCTTACCCTAATCCTATTATTATTAATAATGATAAGAATAAGAATAAGAATAAGACAGGTTTGGCAGAAAAGTTTGAGCACCATGTAAACAAACATGAAGAGAAAGCAGTACTGTAAGCTAAAGGACTGTTGATGGTCATCCCATTAAGTTAGTTTAGTTTTCAGACCCTCATATGAACACAGAGGAGACTAATGTCATTACATAACATGGCTCCTCTAATCATTCTTTGAATTCTAATATAAAGCTGCTCCCATGCTAATCTATTCGTCTTGGCATAATCTATGGCCTGCTCGTGTAAGCAAGTCTTCACCTAAAACTTGATGGTGTCACAGTGTACTGCAGCTTATCATCATTATGTAAAGTGTCATAACGCTGCGATTGGCCGGCGGGCTGCAGCCAGTTGTCTCATCGACAGACTCATCTTCTAAACATAGAGAGCAGATCTGATCTGCAGCTCAGCACAGTCACACTCCTACAGCAGGTGTCACTTTAATACGACACTGGCCTTATTAATGTCGGGGACAAAAGCCGTCTGTTTATTTCTTTTAAAGATGCATTGTGTATTCTCTCAATTTGCATCTGTTTGTTTAACTTTTTAAGTCTTTTATGTGTTCCTTTAAAAGAGACATTAGGTAAAATTCAAAAGAAAAAGTATTTGAAACAATATCTGACATGCTGGGTCTTCCATTTCGTCAAATACTGACAATAAGACCCAGAAACCAACCACTATCAATTCAAATCAGTTTCTACAAAGTGGACCTTCAAGTAAAGGATCTGGATACTGCTTCAATCACTGTGTAACAATAACAATTCAAAAAGACTGTGTAGTCGGTGCAGTGCAAATACCTGAATCATTTTTATTTAACATAATAAATGTTAAAGACTTTTGAAGAACTATGATGAAAACAATGAGATAGTCATCTTAAAACCGATCATCAACGCTGACGGCTTAATATTCGTGTGATCTACAGGAGGAAAGCTTTTGAAAATGACAAATATCACCAAATGTTCAGACTCTTCATCATCCTCTCATTATTAGTATTTTTGTTATCTGAAAATACAGCTCGCCACCCATAGCAGCAAGCTGTATTTTTGCATATCTATATTATTTGACTGGATAATACATGCAATTTTCAATAAATAATAAAGCAATAAGGCCATCACTCATGAGGTCCTTTTGCTCATAAGATATTAAAAGGCGCCATCAGCACATTATAAGTAAATTAAAGTTGAATAATACATGAAGACGAGATGAGTCCGACACTAGTCAGTTAGCTGGTTTTTGTCTGGATGCGGTTTTTAAATCCTAATAAGAACATTTCTGAGGTATCAGGCAGTCTGAAGTCTGTTTTGAACACACACACCTTCATTCCTTTTTTAAATAACTTTGGCTAACATTACAACACTTTGTAATGTGAGAGTGGGAGGTCATTTATCTGGATACAGCAGGAGGAGCAGGAGCCGGCGCAACATCATCAAAGTGCATTAAAAAATCAGTTTCCGTCAGCCTTTAGCTCGTTTTCTCTTGTCGGTCATGCAAACTTTTCCACTTAAAGCTTGCAACGTCTCAAACAGCAACTCGGCTGCACCCTCCCCTCCCTGTTTTTACTCAGGCCCACATTTTATTTTGTATGTCGTCACTCTCTCTTTAAGGCCAGTTTACACCAAAGATTCACAACAAGCAAAACAGTTGCAGGAGGAGTTGCAGGGGAATAAACTGGTCCATCTTGGCTGGACTTGTCATGGCATCAGAAAACTCTTGTACTTCAGTCTTTGTCTCTTTTGCACTATTGAAGCGACTCCAATGAAGAACTTCACCTTCTTGCCCGTGTTGCCTGCAACTCAGCTTGTCAAGTTACTAGAGGCCAATTTTAGAGGCAGTTTACACGGTGCAAGTTTTCTCATCAAATGAAACACTTTTGTTGTGGTTTTGGCCTTCCTTTTACATGACTTTTTCTTTCCGGCTGTGTGCGGCGACGACACTAATGCTAATGCTAGCACAAGCCAATGCATTCCACTCTAGCCACTACCAAACTCTGATTAAACACTCCACAGTATGACAACAGTTTAAAGAGGAAAATTTAAGTGTTTGTAGCATAATTTAGAAGTCAGTCTACTGCTGAAATTCTTTAATTTGTTGCTGCTCAGAGCTTAGCAGCAACAGGAAGTTAACAACTTCAGCAGTTTCAACAGTATGTCATTACAAACTTACACTGCCAACTACAGGCCTGGCATGCATACTACAACTCTTTCGGTTGTTTGTGTAATGCAGACATATTTTGAAGATGCAAAGGAAAGACCTTTCCGTTTTAAGCAGGACTGCTCTTTTGTAAAAGTGGCTTTAGAACATAAGGCACATCACTCAGCCAGTCAGGTTGTAGGGACCTTATACCTGTTGCAGTGTAGAGCAGTCAATAGGAACACGGCATCTCTGAAATGGTCAAAAAGACCTGTCATGGTCTGAATACAGAGCCAAGGAGAGATGCAAAAGTCTAGTGTTCTTTCAGACCACCCGAATTACAATATGCTGAAAGGTCATTATGGAATATTTACACGATGACACCAAAGATAAACTGCCAATACAAGCTTTGAGGTAATTTTTTTTTAATCAAAAATACTATTATGCATAACTACGTGCATGAAAATGTGCCTAAAATGTCTCGTGAATCTTCAGAAACATAACTGAGTCTGTATCCACATCAGTAATCAGAGTGTAGTTTGGCGAATCCATTTGTAAAGCTTGCAGAACACTGATCTGTGAACACTAATTAACTGGTAAATCTCACAAAGGTCAACAGTGTGTTGGCCAAGGATGAAGAGAGTAGGCACCATATGGCTAAAGATGCCCACAAGGAGTGTTTCTTCACTGCTCTTTTAATCTTTTGAGCTAATTGTGTTTCTTCCCCTCATCTTGGTGACTGCGACTGGAGCCCAGGCAGACAAAATGTGGTCAAACTCTTAATCTCCTTAACTGCTTTGTTTTTCCAATTATGGTCAAGTCTGTTATTGTGGAGCTCGAACTCGCTGACACTGACATTAATTTTGCTTTGCAAGCAAATTTTCTACTTAGAGTTTCGAAGCAATGAAAGGGTTCTGGCGTTAAAGACAACAGTTTAAAGTTTTTTTAATATACAAATTTAACTTTTGTGTAACATTGTTAAATAAATCAACTCTGTGTTGTCTTGCACAGACCACATGTGTAGTATGTTGTTTATAGACATGATTTAGCCTGATTTTAGGCATACTAAAGTCAGAGTCCAAATACCTACTGCGCAAGCCCATCTACAAAAAAACCCCCAAACAAACAAAAAACCCAAAACAAGTCAAGAGAAAAGTGATGTTATATATATGTAAATTTAAAAGTTCAGTTTGTTGGATTTAGGAGGTTGTATCAGCAGAAACTGGGTAAAATAATTGTGAAAATGTTTTCGTCAGAGTATGATTATCTAAAACTAGAAGCACTGAGCTGTTGTTACTTTAAATGAGCCTTTCTTATCTACAGAGGTAGCACGTTATCTTCCAAGCAGTGACCCTGTATGCTGTCTTTAGATGGTTTTGGCTCAAGAGCTGGAGCAGGTGGTCTGCTTAAAGTTGGTGGGTGGACCTCGAGCAAAAACCTAAATTGCCCCTAATGGCTCTTCTATCAGTGTGTGAATGTGTATGTTTCTGAGGAGCAGGTTTCTACTTTGTATGGAACCTTCAGCCATAAGTCTGAGAATTTGTGCATCAATGAGTGAATACAGACTTGTATTATAAAAGCTCTCCAAGTAGTAAACTAAAAGCATTTATGTGCTTGAAAACAGAGGACGAACAATAGGATATTCAGCTGGTTGCCATCTGCAATGCTTCAAACAGAACCTTCGTCTTTTGTGTGTTTACTCAAACTGATAGGTAATGCAAATGTGGATTTAAGCTGGGATAGGCAATGTCTGGGAATCAAGCTTGCGGTAGCAAGAGACTCCTAAGGAAGCAACTCCCCTGCCCCCCTCCCCTCCCTGTTTTTGTTCTGGCTTTCGTTTGTTTCATTTGTTGTCGCTCTCTCTTTTAAGTCCAGTTTACACCAAAGATTCATGACGAGACGAAACGATTGCAGGGAAAGTTACAACAAAGTAAACTGGTTCGTCTCAGCTCGGCTCAAGCTGGATGATGGTGTCGCCAGCAACTCTGCTCGTCAAGTTGCCAGAGGCCAGTTTTAGAACACAAGGCATGTTACTTGTTTCAACAACCGATCAGCTTGTAGAAATGTCAAATGTTGCTAGGAAGCACAACCTAGAACAGCCAATAAGAACAAAGGCTCTCTGAAATTACTGTGATCGGCCGAAAAATCCTGTCAAAGTCTGAACACGGAGTCAAGAAGAGATGCAGAAGTCTAGTGCTCTTTCAGACTACCTTAATTAGAATATGTTGAAACGTTATTGAATTTTTGCACAATGACACCACAGATTAATTGTCTTCCCCAACTTCAGCTCGAGACAGCAGTGTTGAGGCATTCTGGCCTGCAGGAAGCTGCAGACACAAAATATTCTCCAATAAAACTTGCTGAGCGCCAAATGCCCAACTGGCAAACTTTTTGACCTGCTGGTGGAAAAAAATAAATACAACAACAAAAAACTCAAATTTTGTTGAAAGAATGTTGGCCAGAAAAACATGAAAGAAGGGAGGCTGGGAGAGTTATCAGAAACACGACTCAAAATGACCATAAATGTGTCTAATGGAGGCAGCTTTATGAGGCCATATAACACGTCGGATGTTGTGTCTTCAGCATGTTTCTCTATGACAACTCAACTCACAGTCTCTTTTGTCTATTTTAAGATCAGTGTGATGAGTGCTGTCATTAACAAACAAAAGAAGCACAGAACAAACAGCAAACAGAAAAACAAACAACAGCCAGTGCAGATGCCAGTGCACAGATGCCAGAAACATGGCAGCTTGTGTCCTTTTCAGATTAAAACCACACATAAACCAGTCAACTGTGTGAGGAAATAAATGATGAAAAAATGAGCAGAAACTTGACTGAGCATTAGAGGATCATGAAGTCATTATTAAGAATAGAAACCTTGTTTGACGACTGCTTTCATTTGCAGAGCAGCAACCTCTCTGCTGCAGGGATCCTCGTGACTTTTCTCCAGTTTGATTTTCACATTTGTGCTGGGGAAGAGTATTTTTAATGGCTTGTTTGCCTTTCTTTTGAGGCCTTTCTTGTTGTAATTATAGCAATAATGTTCAGAGCTTTTCATTTTGTCCCAAATTGTCCAACACTTTGGAAACAACAAATCATTTCATTTAAATATAATGACAAGGCTGCATGTTTAATTTTTCCTCCTGAAAGGTTTTTCACTTGTTCTTGGCAGCTCCGCTCCCTTGCTGCTGGAAAGAAGCTGCCTGTGTAAATACATGTATGATGATTCTAACTTCTTAATAATAAATGGGAGACCCTCATGAATGAGCAAAATTTGTGCCAGTGAAAAATACCAGCCATTCAAACCTCTATTATTCCCTCTGTGACCTTTTTCTCCTGGCAGCCAGAGGGAGGAGGGTGATCTCTAGTTTGTCAAAAAAGACCGAAATGGGAGTTAATAGGCAGCTCCTCAGCAAACACTGGGGGTCATTATGAATGGGAAGCAATCACACAGATCAAATATACTGCATAGGGAAATGGAGCTGGAATTTGGAGGCTAAAAAGGAGGGGAAATACAAATTGAAGAGACGTAAATATAATAATGTGCACCTCGTGTAATCATCCCTTTAAATGCAGATACTGAAGAGGAGTGTTGACTGATGGATGCTCCTGTGGGCAGAGGAGACACGAGGAGACGGAGCCGATGGGAACTGGTCTAAAGTTACAACTCTTCACCTAGAGAGCTGGAGTTTTCTGAGTAATAACTGCTAACACTACTTTTATTTGTTTTTCTTCTGCTTTGGTTTGCAGACATGATAAAGATCTCAGTCAGAGGAGCACAAACGTTCTGGCAATGTGACTGATTGATCCAGTAGATGAACAGTAAAGATTAAGAGGATGACAAATAAGCATGCTGCTTACACAGCGCATGGGGCTAATCCTCCCCCTTCAGCCCCCCCGGGCTCCCTTTTGAGGAGCTGCCACTGAGGAGCACCCACAGACAGTGACGGACCCTGACGGCCGGAGGGAGGACTTGCAACCTGTTGACGTGCAACAAGTGGGAGCTTGAGCTCATGGCAGGACCCCAGCCCATCTGCACATCCACACCAGAGGCAGCGACATAGTAGAG
>JAQLOL010000001.1:25725639-25744863 GCA_029783665.1 Naso thynnoides
ACACACACACACACACACACACACACACACACACACACACACACACACACACACACACACACAAACACACACTCACACACACACACACAGCCTTCACATACTCTCCAAGCATAAACTGTAGATGGCAGCTAAGTTCCTCCGATGTGAGTTTCAGTTGTCAGTTGTTTTGTTCTGTCAGAGACAAAATGTTCAGTTTGCAGGAGGTCAGTGTCCAAATTGCTGTATGGATGAACATATTGTGTTAAGGGCCTGTTAAAGGCTTTTCTTGGATCCAAACAGGAGGTCTGTCTCTGGGTAATGAGGCTCTGTGGTCCTCTTGTAAACAGATGGATGGAGGCAGTGAAAGATGGAGGGTGAAACAGGAAACAGGAGGCTGCTTTTTTTTTCTTTTTTGTTACCACAAACATGATGCAAAGTTAAAATTCATGAATTATTCATAAAATTGATTGCTGCTCTGACAATTGTGCCAAGCAGAAAATCAGCTTTTGTTATTAAATGTAACTGTCACTCCATGTTGGTTTCTTTTGAACATGACTGTCATCCTTCCCAGATTCCCAAATCAGGTTGGTTGCGTAGAATCAACACATATGTTTAAAGTATACAGTGTGACTTTAGCACATTTAACCACTTGTTTGTAGACAGCTGTAGTACTGTATTATGGAGATAAAGTGCTTGAAGTTCCCTTTGAAATGAGATGTGAAAGCAGGAGATTGCCTCTGAAGCGAGTGTTGGTGTCTCTCAACCAAAGGTCAGTTTGATAAGAGCCGTCACTCAATATTACCTTTCCGTTTGATTCAAACACATCCGAAACATCAGACAAGCAGAGCTGGACGCAGGTGGAGACATTAAATGCTTTTCAGTTTCATGACACGGCTGCAACAGAAATAAAGCAACATAAGGAGGAAAAACAAAAATAAAAAGCTAACTGACTAAAAGGAAATCCACTGTTTTGCTTTTAGTGCAGTTGTTCATTTCCAGACTTTAACTGAACTTTAATTCAGGGGTTTGTGTTTGAGCAGCATCCAGCACATGTGATGTCCTTTTCATGTTGGAACAGCAGCATCTGAGCTTTGTGGGACTCGTGTGAGGCCCTTGGACGCCCACACGGTCAGAAAATCCTGGGCTCAGATCAGCTGGCCCTCCTCTGTCATATGAGTGAGCTCACACATCCAGATTAAGCAACTCTGAACTCTTTAAGGAGATTCGTCACATTTCACAACAAAGTGTGCTGTGATAAATGTCTCCAAAGCCTGAATATGTACCTTTAAACATTTGTAATAATACACAAAATGGACACAAAATGGATCAAAATGTTTTTCCTCTTATCAGTAAAACTCTCACTGTATCTTTCTGTACAAGAAGCAAAAGTGTTGCAGTGAAGCTGAGGCTTTGCCTCACGTGTCCAATGATCAGCATTCTCATTTTGGCCTTTCCTGAGCTCTTTTCACACAAAGGTTTCCTCTGTTTAAATGTGAGGTTTTCATCTTATTATGAGATTAGTCTCTTAAGTAACAGGGTGATGGAGGCCGACAGGTTACAGCACCAAACTGACATTTCCAAATCTCTACAAGAAATCCCACTGAGCGCTTTTATTTCAGCAAGAAAAGGTAAAAAAATAGAAATATAGCAATGTAATCACAATTACTCAGAGTTCAAGGTGACATCTTTAAAATATAATTTATTTTAAAACAGTTAATAAATAGAAGTACAACAGTTACCAGATCAGTCGTCACATTTTTGTATAAAAAGTTACTGTGATTAGCAAAAAAGTTGCCAATTAATTTCATGATCAATTAATCAAGTAAGTGTTTTAACTCTTTTCTCTCATTTAATCTATGACAAAATGTGTTATTTATTAAAGTTTATGCATTTTCATATGTATTTAATGTAAAATCTAAATTTGTAAAGTTCCTCTAAATCTCTCACATAATTGTAGTGAAATAAAAGCAAGAAAACCCGTAACAAAAGAAAAAATTAAGTGCCTCAGCTCTGTCCTTAAGTACATTACTTGAGCAAATCTACTTTTTTACATTCCAACAATAAATAAAAGATTCACAATCAGATCTTAAATGAATTATATTGGATAATGAAGCCAGCTTTAGAAAAACTGTCACATCAGGCAGAACAGTGTTCCCTCAAGTAGCAGCAGAGGTTACTTTAGGTCATCACCCTCCTTCACTTCTCCTCTTGTTCCCTGTATTGTCGCCCCTCTCTCTCTCTCTCTCTCTCTCTCCTGTGACTCCCCTCTGTGCTGCTGTTAATCTGCTGCGTTCGAGCTCTCAGGCTGGAATGTGTCTGAATGTTTGGGCCAAAGTGTCCCGACACGTTACAGCAGCAGCAGAACCCAGAGCCAGGTCCCTGCATGAAGAGGAGGATCTAAAGTCCTCTGGATCTTTAATTGACCTGTTTCACCTGTTTGACTCGACTGAACCGCTGCGATGAATCAGAGCAAGGTCAAATTTGAGCCTTTTGAGTATTCCTACTATGACTATTCAGACTGGTACTCGAACAATGCAGAGCCGACCAAACCACCCAAAGAGTGAGTATAAAAGCCTCTGAAGATGATTTGTGCTTGAGTCAGAACCAAAATCATCTTATATTCATCCCTTTTTTGATTATTGTTAAAAATTGATTTTTTGTCATGTAGAGTAAGAATTCATTAGTTTAAATAACAGAAAAGTTGGTGATTTACTTGTTATTGTGCCTAATTTACACAAGCAGTTCTTACCTGATTAACAATCACTTTATTTAACTTTATTGAAACTTTTATGATCAATCAGTATGAATGAATAGAAGCACTAATCAAATCACATGGATCAGTTATCCAATAGCTATCACTGTGCCAGAGCAGTGATGCATCCTGCCTTCATTACCATAGAAAGTATATTTAATGGACAGAGTCAACATGACGTCACACATTCGTTCGGTTTGGCATTATGGCCTTCCCCGTCTTGTCTCTTTGGAGTCAGAGGTGACCATATTTGGACGAGAGTGCGGTGCTGAAGAGGATGCACATTGCTACCAATGACTGTGACTGTCACACTAGCAGACAGCTAGCAGTTGCTATCCCTCCAAGCAGCCACGCCCCAGAGTATACCTGACTTTAAGCTCTTTTATAAATCAAAAAAGAGTTACATGAACATTCATCCCATGGACAGTTGACATTGATAAGAAAATTTGCTTTATTAGCAAAATGCTGTTTTGCATCAGGCTGTAAACATGTTTATTTATGCTGCAAAGCATTTTATATAGGGCTCTATGGGAACTGACTCGCTCTTGAAAGCAGCCTCAAGTGGCCATTTGAGGAACTGCAGTTTTGGCACTTTCATATTGGCTTCATATTTCAGCTCCAGATGCTTCTGCTGGTTTATGCTCATTCATGAAACTTATCTTGGATTTTCACGATCCTATTTAAGTCAGTTATTGAAGAGTTTTTTATTTGCAAAGGTCAGTACATGGCCTTCTACCTGCATCAGAGAAAAGAAAATAAAACAGAGGAAAAAAACCCAACACATCCTTCGATCTGTTGACACCTCAGTCTGCTACTGCAGATGGTTGGAATTTCTTATAAAAAGCTAAACTCAATAACTGTATCTCAAATACTGCTTTGAAAAAAACAATTTGTTTTTGTTGCTTTTCTGTTTTTTATTGTCCTCTCCACTCTCCATCCCACACAAGTACTTTCTTATTTATAATTTTTAAAATTTCAAATAATTAAAAAAATTGTTCTTCAAATTTGTTTTTGAATGAGGACATTTCAGCAGTTTTGACAATATTTCTTTATCGTTGTCTATTGTTTCCAATATTTTTGTGGATTATACCCAATAGAAATAACTGGATTTCAGTGAATTCAGTGTTAATTTTATATCACATTGTCGCCTATTTGTCACAGAGTTATTTTACCATGTGACCCCACAGTGGACGACAAGCTCTTCCACATATGCATGCTGTCAATATCTGTAAGTATTTTTTAAGCTTTTTTAGTTTGAATTCAAGTTCTTTACTGTCCTGTCATACATAACAATCAAATTGAAGCTAATAAACAATGAAATTAAAATATATCCTACAGAATAAACTGTACGATGCTGTCTTTCACTGAGTTTGCTTTTTGTTCTAGAGTTTTTGCGTCTTCCATCAAATCCTTCAGTGCTTTTTGTCATGAATACAAACAACATCTTTGTTTCAGTTGGATGTTCAATTTAATGATGTTTGCCATCATTTTGTCCTTAAAATGACAAGTGAAGGCCACTTACTGCACTCTGAAAAATTCTCATGCTGTGCACAGAATGGACATTGACCAATTTCCCTGCTCAGTCAATAATGTGTAATGAACTAACAGCTGGGTCAGAAAAAAACCAAGAAGATGCAGACTGAAGATTCTCTTCAAAATGAGGTCGCTCTGTCAGTCAAGATCAGTTTGTAAGCGTCTATGATGCTGCTTTGCTTTGTTACTGTACAAGTCACATAGATTTAATGAGATACAGTATATTTAAAATGCTGCTATAACTCAAACTAAATCAAATCAATTTTAAAAATTTTAAAAAGTTTTTGCCCATAAGAATGTATCGTACAGTTTATTTAAACATGGACATTTACTTGAAGCCATGAGTCATATGGTCACAAAAAAGGGTATCAGGTTTATAAGTCTGCGCATTTTTCTTTCAAATTGAAGTTTAAACAGAGATAAACTGCGTGATTATTGAAATTCATTATTGATTCTGCCACTTTTACATACTCTTCAACTTTCCCTCAAGATCTTAGTGCAAAATACAAAAAACTGGATCTAAAAGTGAGTTTAAAAGAAGCAAAACCTTATAGGACCATACCAGTGCATGTTGTTGAGCTTTGTCAACATCGGCAACATAGGCTACATAAACCCCACCCATTTTTCTCAAAATAGCTTTATCTATGATCTATGTTTACATTTTGTCCATATTTAATAAATGTTACAGAAAGTACCTGAAAATGTGTGACATTAGTTAGTTCTTCACGCTAACAATGAAGCTAGGAAGGCAGCACTTTACTTCCAGGCATAATTTTCTTCTCCACGGCTCCCCTCTCTCCCTCACTCCGTGATTTTTGACCAGATAAACGCAGACGTTCTCTTTAGAAGGGTGAATGACCTCTACCTAGCAACTTTCACGTGTCCTAGAGTGTTGCCAAAGCCTGTTTCTAAAAGGAATGGCAGTGAATGGGGTTTTAAAATGCATTGTGAGATCTACTGAAGTATACACATGGTCGAATTTTAACAACATTTGTGTAAGATCGGAGTGATCTCTGCTTATGGTGAGAAATAAAAAAAATACTGGTGTGGTCCCTTAAACCACACGTCTGTCCCTGTTATGATGTGAGCAAGTGCAGCTGAGACTGATGAAGCTTTGAGAGGAAACTGTCTTAGATTTAGTTGATGTTGCGATCCTTTTTGGTCCCATAATGCACCATGCAAAAATACTGTTATAACCTGAATGTGCGAGTACCTCAGGCTTTGAAGCGTCACAGAAGTCCTGATAGATGTCATCTCCTCCTGCAGCTTGTGGTCATGCTGATCCTCACAGTTCTCACCAGGAAAAACAAATTCTGCCAAGGATTTGCGAGAGGATCCTCCAGTACCTTCAGGTGAATTTTAAGAATGCTCAGAAGCAAACAATAGATGGATAATAAAGACTTTAGACTGCGGCATCGTCTCATACAATCTAAATATTCCTGTGTGATTTGACAGTCCAGCAAACTTCCTGGACCAGACGCAGAAGAAAGGCCTCATCATGACTGTTTTTGGACTCGTGTTCAGTAAGCTGGCGATGCTGGTGATCGCTCCGGACCCTCTGCCTTTCTCCAAAGACACTCCAGCAAACATTAAAGGTTGTAATTTGTTTGTTCAACTTTTTAAATTAATGAAGGTGTTGAATGATTCATGAAGAATGGAGCTGGATCCAAACATTTTTTTCTGATGTTTTGTGAAATTTTTATTTGTTATTCTGCTTCAATGTCAACACTCGTGGTTTTGATGGTAGCATTGGAAATAAAGGACAAGAATTCAATCAAACAAATAATCCTTTAGATAATTCTAATAACACATGATTTTCTACAAACTTATATTTAGATTAAAGTACAAAGTAAGTGGTGACTGATGGGAAGTAAAACAACTGAATTTAATTACTTGGAGAACAAAGTAAATCCTTTGATACTGAGTGGTGAGACAAACCTTTTTAAGAGACACGGAGGTTGGACTTGGGCTGTTGGGTGTTTAATTTGAACATTTTCTCTTGGCGCCCCTTGTGGCAATATCAAAAAAGACACTGTGACAGCCCTATAATCACATAAAAAGTCTCCACATTGTCGCTTGAATTTAAATGTAAATTTTAGTGTGCTTGAATGAATAAATCTCAAGGCTTGTAAACTAAGACAACAGAGATTATGTGGAAGGAAATAAAGTGATGTACTAAATTATAAAGTATAGAATTTGGTGAAAAAACAAACCTTTATGAGAAAATACATGGTGCCTGGAACCACTTCAGCTTCTTCCTTTTGTTTCTTCAGTACTGAGCAGCTTAATCAAAGTCACACGTAAACTGAGACAGTCCTCTTTTTATTTCTTCTTGTTTTTCAGAGTACATGAAGATAATTGCCATCTTCTACTATCCCATCCTGTATTACCCTCTGCTGGTCTGCAGCACTCTGCAGCACAAAGCAGGTTACGTGTTCGGGACACTTCTCTCCTTCTGTCACTTTGGGGTCCTGGTGTGGCAGAAGTTTGATTGTCCAAAGACTCCAGAGGTGAGACCTCAGAAACATGAATTATGGTTGGGTGATATTGATAAAGGTCATATTTCCCAGATCCAGTTAAGAAGTTCTTAGTGCTAAGTGCTTCTTTAGAATGCACTTAGGCCTCCCGTGAAAGAAAAACACGTTTCCCAGAATCACACTTAGCCTAAGATGATCTTTAGCTAAGAAGGAGGTTTAAGACTGGGCTGGACCACACTTTTCTAGCGACCAAACGCTCACAGATCCAACCACTTCAAGCAAATCAATATTACATTAAGCGAGGAGATATTAAAACAGTGCGCATCGTTCGTCCTCGTTGTGTTTTCCTCTCTTTTCTTTTTTGCACCCCCTTTAGTGTTTAAAATCAGTGTGCACTTGATTTCATTTATGATATTTTGATTTCATACATGATTTCATTTTATGTTGTCAATTTCTTATTTTCCTGCATTTTATCCGGATTATTGGGCATGATTTGTGTCAGTTGGTTGATGTTTTTAGACATTTTGCCGCATGCGTAATTGCACCTTTGTGTGAGAACCACATTGGGCTGTGGGTGACTTGTGCACTGATTATGTGGTGGGTGACATAACTGGTGTTTTATATTTGTGATAGCCAATGCGAGCAAGGCTATTTGTTTAGCACAATCCTACATATCCTACATAAAATATATACACAGGACAGCACAGGGGAATGGAAGATGATTATGACACCACTTGTTACATCAAGACTTCATTTGAGAGCCTGTTCTGACATGGAACAATTGAATTGCCTGGCATCAATTGATTTAGTTTCAGCATGGCGGTGGTGGACAGCTCCTGTTAAGGGCTTCTTTGGCAGGATTAAGAACTCATCTGGGAGACACTTTCTTACCGCTCCAACTTAGCTAAGCAATACTGAAGTGGGTTCTTAAGTCGTTAGGATCGATCTTAACTGGGAAACGCGGCCCAAATCTTTGTTATAGCAGCTTAGGCGAGGCTGCCTTCTGCTTTTATGCCCCGAAACTGTGAACACCCTGCCCCTGGTGTCAGAGTGGCAAGCTCTTGGCTTTTTTAAAGGAAAATTAAAGGGATAGTTCAGTATTTTTGAAGTGGGGTTGTATGAGGTACTTATCCATAGTCAGTCTATTACCTTCTGCAAATGTTGATCAGTCGTGTCACTTTAAGGAGGAAGGGAGAGAAATCACTGCAGCGGAAATCAGCATTGTGCTGCTGCACAGAGGGTCAGCAGAAAAGCATTGTTAGCCACGTATAATAAATGCTTACCTAAAAAATTAACATGCTTTCAAATCCTCAACTTTAGGATTTTGTCACCATTTTGTTTCGATGCCAGATGGGTGTTTATTTTGGCACCATATTTTTTTTAACCATAGTCCCTCCCTTCATTACTACATCCACTTGCAGAGCAGTGCTGCCTGATGACTGGCAACCTTGCCCACAATGGCCTGGTTAATTTTTTTTACATAATGGAAATTTTTTTAAGCAGAGTAGCAGATCAAGCTGTAAACACAAAACCTGACATCACATAGCAAAGTGTTTAGGGTCAAACAGTCGTCTGTAGTGGAGGAGGGAAGGACTCAAACACACTGAACAAAAAGCAGCTACCGAATGAAGTCTGGATTTTCCAATTTTTCTAATTAATCCACAACACTATTGTAAAGACTATGAAAGAGGTACAAAGGTCCACTGTGCAAACATTTCAATCCATTTTGGATTTTCCTCAGAGCAAAATGAGGCAAACATGGTGAGTTCCCCTTTATGTGGGTTACTCCACAGGTGCACCAAGTCAGTCATCAATGGTACATGACTGAACACAAATGAAACACATTAGCAGCTGGTCAAGTCATTACAGATTCCACTCCACAGCAAAAGCACATAATGATAACTGGGAACTGCTTACCCAACCCACATTACTGCCACTGAGGCCCTAAATGGCTACAGATCAGCCTGTCATTGCACTGGGCAGCTTCCAGGTGTGAATGTGTAACTGTGAATGTATATCAGGCTGTTCCTGAAAAAGAGAGTTTGTTCTCCTGAATAAAATAAGAGCTTAGAAATATCAGCTTGTCCAGTGATGGCTGAAGGTTGGTTAGGTGAAAGCTACAGAAAAATAATAAAATAAAGTCACAGAAAACAGAACTAAAATATTGTTAGTTATTTAGAGTCACCAGTTTGAAGCACTTCAGGGTAGAAAACATAACTGCATTCACACTGTAGTAAAATTTTTATGAATTATCATTTCAAACAGGGTGACTAGAATTGATCACTGATCAATCATAACAATGCGATGTCAAGAAATATAATGATTACAATCTGCACAATGTCGTGCAACAGCTGATTTGGGATCAGCATGCACTTTTATGTACACTGATTCTGAATCTCAGCTCCCTCCTTGTTTTTCCAATATGTGGGATTGCACATTTTATAAATGCAGTAAGGTAGACAACAGTAAAAGAGCTGCATGTTAGTAAGTTTAAATGTCAAACTGTACCAGTTGGGTTAATCAGACATTACAGTATTGATAACTGCAGCTTTAGTCTTTGATAGAAAGTAATGCCAACAGCAGATGTTTTTCACATTATAATGTTTTAGCATTAACACTCTAAATGAGATAATGATAAAATGAAACTACATCTGTTTTTGGGAAATGTATCAATCCTGTAACAGATTCCATTTTTCCATCTTCCTCCTCACAGATCTATAAGTACTACGCTCTGTTAGCGAGTCTTCCTCAGCTGGCCTGCCTCGCATACCTCTGTGTGCAGTTTACTCTGCTGTTCGTCAAAGGACCAAAAACTGACGAGGTAAGAAAAGTCAGAATATAGAAGTTAACAATAAACCCCAAAAATATGATTCATGCGTAAACAGCAACATGTAAACTGACCTTGAGCTCTTGTGCAGTTGAAGGCAATAAACACGAGTTTCAACTATGTAAACCATAACTGTGATTACTGTAAGCAGCTTGTGCAGAGCAGAGTGGCTTTGAGCTGATTATGACGATCGAGGTGATGTTTTTTTTTCCATTTCAAACAAATTCATACAACAGAGTTTTTGTTTTAACAGCAGGTTTAAACATATGTTCAGTTTTCACTAAAGTTTTAAAAGAGAAATCCCAGTGGTGAATCAATAAATAAACTATATTTTTATAGCTCACTGATGATGTTTTTCTTTTCTTTTCTTTTTCTCAATCAAACATTGAATGAAGCTCAGGATTTTACCAAATTAAAAGACCACAAATTGCAAAGATTGCAACAAGAATATAAGAAGAAAAATGTTTTAAATCATGAAATGAGGTTGAACCCTAAACGACTAAGGAAATAAAACCCACGAGCTTCTAATAATAAAATCATCTTAGAGTTCATCTCATGTCTGAATTGTTTACAGGACCTGGACAGCAGCTACTACAATGACTATGTGAAGTCACTCCTCAAGAAAAGACCTTCAACTGCCAGGTGAAGGCCATGAATTTATGTCTATTTGTGCCTCTGTGATTACATTTTCTATCCTGCAAAAGCTTTATTGAGAACACAAAACATCCAATTAACTATTAATCATCCACATCATACATGGGAAAAAAAGTACGGCACTTTTATAACACTTGAAATGAGACATTAAATGAAAAATAATTCTAACAATAATAAAAAAGAAATTGGGATTTTTGAGGAAAATTTGCAGATTTCAACTTGAAGCTTCATCTTTAGAAAAATCACATTGATTTTGCGTAATTAATCTGTAAAGTTCATGACTTTACGATGGAACAGTACTCATGCGATGGAGGTCATGATATAATTTTATTAAAACCAAAAAAGCAATCTGAGAACTGTTAGAACAAATGATGTCAGATTTTTCTTTTAACAGGAGATAAACTCGTTTAGAAAACTGATAACTCAAAATATAAAACTGAATTTTAAAAAAAGAGTATTTACACTGATTATGACGAACATGATTTATTGTCTTTGTTTTCTTCTATTTCAGCTCTTCATCTACAGACAAACCATCACTGCTACAGAGAATTCTGGAGGTGCCAAAGAGTTACATTTATATACCAGAGAAAGGTTTGTGCGTAAAACAAGGACATATTTTTATATTTAATCATGTGTTTTCATCTGATTTATTTTGTAAAGTAAATGTTTCAGTCTCTAGCACTAAAGTGATGCAGTTTTGAAAAGATACACTGACTTACACGATAAAATATTTTGTGTTCCAGTGTTTCGTTTTCCACTCAAGCTTGCGGTGTCCGCATTTGTTGCTTTTGTGGCGATCTATCATGTAAGGCTTCAGACCACCGTCATGACCTTTCACCTCATCACACAAAATAAAGTTCCTGCTGTTTGTGGAGCATAATCACATCATGTAACCTTGCTTGTGTTTCACCTGTAGATGGCACTGTTGTTAATCGTTCTCGTGGTCCCGACCCTGCACATCGTGCGTGCTGGTATCGATGAGAACATCGCCTTCCTGTTACTCGGGTTTGGGATCGTCCTATCAGACGACAGGATGGAAGTTGTCAGAATTGTTACTTTCTATACATGGTTGCTGGAGGGTACGTGGGGTTACTTTTTGTCTTTTAAAAAAATTATGTGAATGTTAAATTAAAATAATATATTTTTTTTTCCAATTGTTTGTTAGTATGCTACCTCTGTGCGATGACCCTATCTTTACTGGTCAGTCTTGTCATGCTCATGAGGTCCATGATACTTCACAGGTACGTCAGCTAAAGTCAGTAAAATAAGTTGAATTTTTGCAACCTGGGGGCAGTTCAACAAGCTGTAAACAACCTATTGACATATTATTAAATAATGAAGTAAATAAAATGAAACTGTTATCGATTTAGGCATCTTGTAGACAAAAGTTGTGTCTTTGGCTATCAATTTTCTCCCGTTTTAGCTCTTGTTTGGTCTCCACCATCCTATGGGAGAAACATATCTGCCATGTGGTACAGGTTTCAGTTTTGTGATTGGATATTCTCCTATCCTCTCTCTTTTTTTCAAGCATAGTGTCTCACAGTTTGTGCAGATGATTCTAACAGAAGTATTGAAAACAGCCTCTCATCTTGCCTTTTCTTCCTGACTGCAGCTAATGTACTGTTGGTTTTACTTTGTTTTAGGTTGAACCTGAAAGGACTTTATAAGGGAGACATTTACAGCATTTATAACAGCCAGAAGACCATCCGTCCGTCTAAACCTGGTATTGTCTGCTGGATGGGTTTGACAGGATACCAAGCCGCAATTATCTGCCTTGGTAAAACTCAAACAAAATTCATTCATTTTAATTTAAAGCTGGGGTCTCTAGTGTTATCAAGCAAAAATTCATAATAACCTTTCAGCATATTGTAATTCAGTTGGTCTGAAAGAACATCAGACTGCTGCACCTCTCCTTGGCTCTGTGTTCAGACTGTGGGGTATTTTTCGACCAACCATGGTAATTTCAGAGATGACGTGTTCCTATTGGCTGCTTTACGCTGCATTTCTTAGCCACAGGTGATGTGCTAGGAGCTGATTAGCTATTGAAACAAGTAACATGCCTTATGTTCTGAAACTGGCCTTTGGCGACTTTGCAAGCAGAGTTGCAGGTGACACTGCCAGCTGGGCTGAGTCGAGCTAAGACAAACAGTTTATTTGCTGCAACTTTCCCTGCAACCGTTTCGTCTCGTTGTGAATCTTTTGGTGTAAACTGACCTCAGAAGAAAGAGCAACAACAAACGAAATAAAACACGAGCCGGAGCAAAAACAGGGAGGGGAGGGTGCAGCAGAGTTGCTTCTTTCAGTCTCATGCTACAGCTAGCTTGATTTCTAGACATTGCCTCCTTCAACTTGAATCTAGGGGACATGCTGGTAATATTCTACTGTCAGGTAAAGTTGGCAGAGATGGAATTTGGCCTTTTTGTGGGATTAGTTGATAATAGCAAAGATAGAGATTAATGAAATGAGTACGTGTGAGTGTAAACAGCTGTTTTCTTTTATTTCTTAAATAATGTGTTTGCAGGAATGGTGATTCAGACTGTCGTGTTCTTCATCTGCTTCTTGTTCCTGGTGTTCCTCATCATCATCCCCATATTTCACGGACGTAACATCATAGCCTTTCAAATTGCAGGAAAGGCTTGGTGAGTCTTTTATCTGGTTAAATTAATGATGAAAAGTTCAGCTACAGTTCATATTTTAATTTTACATTTGTGATGCATCAGGCCGGTTTGGGTCACACTGCTGCTGGTTACTGTGCTTCAACATGTGACAGCTAAGTTTGCTTTCATCAAGAAGGAAGCTGGTACAAGAGACTTGAACAACAGGTATGTTAAGGTTACTCCAGTCAAGTGTAGAGATAAAATTTTGAACATTGGTTGCTGATCAGATTAGAATTAAAGTCTCTGTCTCACTAGGCTATCGTAATTATTTAATAAACTGAAAATCAATCTTTGTATTTATATTCTATGCGGGAATTTGAGCAAACTGGGAGAGTCAGTATATTTGAAATGGACAGGTTTTAGACTGACAGACATAATAAATAATAAGAAAGAAAAAGACTCACTATTTTGCCTCCAGAATTTTATTACTCGTTGTTTGGAAAAAGTTTGCTTTGAATCACAATTCATACCTTTCTAGTCGGAAATAAAATTGATTTGCTAGTACACCTTTTCAGATGTTTCTTTTCTTCTGTCCTGATCTTCATATATAAAATCAGTAGCGTGTCCCTTTAAATGTATGAATAAAATCATGGCTGTGATCCTGTGTGCAGCCTTGTTGGGGTCAGAGCCTCTCTTGCACCTGCTAAGTCAAAAATCTGAGTGTAAATAAAATTTTAATGTGATTTGCAGGGAGAGTCTGTTCCTGCTGACGTACCTGCTGTTCCTGGTCAACACTGTTGTTGGATTGATCGTCGCCATATGGAGGATGGTGATAACAGCTTTGTACAACATCATCCATCTTGGTCGAATCGACATCAGTCTGCTACACCGCACTGCAGAGTCCTTTGACCCAGGTTTAATAGTTTTAGCAGATTTTTGACAACAATTAATGGAGGTATCAGAAAAATCAGGTTCTTAACATACAGATATGTGTTAGTCGATCAATGTAATTACTGACACTTCACTGTCAAAGTAGATGTTTATAGGCAGAGATGAAGACATTTTTTAGTAATGACTCGGTCTAACTTTAGTCACCCTGTGTGACATTTGACCCCGTCCAGCATACCGGTACTACACACACTCCCTTAAGGTGGAGGTCAGCCAGTCACACCCGGTGATGAAGGCTTTCTGTGGGCTGCTGCTGGACCTGATGGTGGAGGGAGGAAGAGCTGGACAGAGAATACGAGACGCAGAGGAAGGTGCCACAAACACACAAGCACACACATATAGAAAGGGCACATTCTAGGGCTGGGCAATTAATTGAATTTCAATTTAATTTACGATTTTGGCTTCCCACAATCATAAAAAGGAGATAATTAAAAGAAATGATTATGTGATGCATGATGAGTCTACCAATTACAACCCTTCCAAGCCAATGTACTTGGCCCCTCCCCCAAACAGAAGTTTCAGTGCAAGTTAAGCAGCGAATCACGACACATTGCCTCTCAGGTTGCTGTGAGTCTTTGTCAGTATAACTTCTAGGTAGGCAGAAAGTAAGCAATTGGTTTAAGAAGAAAGATAAATGAACACTGTGGTGTGGAAACACTTTGGTTTCGCAGAGTCACAATTGGAACAAACCACAATCAAGTGTAAACTCTCACACAGTCGCGTCTGTTTCTCCTCCCAGTTTAATCAAAGACACGCTTTACAACACAATAGTCCGGCTCCCATAGGCACTGGGAAAGTAGCGATGCCATCATATTCTTTTTCACCAAGGACACATTGTGCCCCAAAATTCCCCAAATACCGAGTATAGATATATTAAATACATTGTATGTTTAGTAGCCTGCAGTAGGTTGTGGCGGTGCACTGCAACATAGTTGTTAATATTTATTTTTCATTTACATTTTTTATTCATTATTTTTGTTTTTAATATATGTATGATTTATTTTTTTGTCTTTCAGTCCAATTGTATTTAACAGTAAAGAACACAGTGTTCAAAAGAAACACCAGTGTTGATGCTCAGAAATGCATGGTGTTCTCAAAGCTAAAAAATTGTTTTATTAAATAATCATGATTTCAACATCAGTCAAAATAATCGTGATTATTATTATTGCCATAATCACCCAGCCCTAGCACGTACATATCTTTGCATACATGCAGCTCAGCTTTACTTATCACATGTATTTCATAGATTTAAGTTTAAATCTGATTTATTGATTTCCAGAAGTAATTACTAAAGTCAAGGGAGGCAGCGTCTGGAAATCAAGCTAGCTGTAGCATGTGACTCCTAAGGAAGCAACCTTGCTGCACCCTCCCTTCCCTGTTTTTGCTCTGCCTCATGCTTTATTTTGTTTGTTGATGCTCTCTCTTTTAAGTCCAGTTTGCACCACAGATTCACAACAAGATGAAATGGTTGCAGGGAAATTTGCAGCTATGTAAACTAATCCGTCTCAGCTCCACTCAAGCTGACTGACGTTCTTGCCTGCAAATCAGCTTGTCAAGTCGCCAGAGTTTTCGAACATGAGGCACGTCACTTGTCTGCCAATAGGCTTGTAGAGACATTGCCTGTTGCTAAACACCCTAAGCTTTTCTCAACAGAGCAGCCAATAGCAAGAAGTGTTCTCTAAAATGACCCATGATTGACTGAAAAGACCTGATCACGGTGTGAATAGGGAGCCAAGGAGAGATGCAGAAGTCTAAGTCTTTTAGAGCACCTGAATTACAATATGCTTAAAGGATTTTAGGGAATTTTTTCCAGATGACCATGAAAAAAAAAACTGCTTATCCTAGCTTTAACATGAGCAAAAAATCTATAGGTACTGTAATGAGAATTTATTCTTGTTTGAACCTTATCAGCAGCTGTCTCTCTGTCAAATGTTAACTAAGATTTTGAGAGCCAGCATTATTAAAGATCTTTGAACTCTTCAAACACACACACACACACACACACACACACAAACCTCCACAGCATCATGCAGTGTTTTCATGGACCTGGTGTGTCGTTCTGCCCTGACAGCCTGCTCCTCCGTGCTTTCAGGGATTCAGGAGAACAGGTCAAGCAAAGCGACAAGCCGTCAGAGGATCCGCTCTCGCTGGCAGCTACTTTACACACTGGTCAACAATCCGTCCCTGCTGGGCTCCAGGAAGCACTTTCAGACTCTGCAGACCTCTGAGAGCATCCTGAACGGGACCCCCAGCCACAGCTCCAAGAAAGGCAGCAAGAAGGCGGCCAGTGAGTCATCGGCTGAGCCTGTCCAGTCCACTGAGACCCCAACAAACCCAGATAAAACTGACTGAGAACCCTGATCCGTGTGGTGTCGTTGGCTGAATACTCTAAACAAAGTCATATTTAGTAAAATTCTGGCACTGTGAGCAAAACAGTGTACACAATCTAAACTTCTGTAGAAACCATTCATCCTTTGTTACCGATGATTTGAAAATGTTATAAAATCCTGGACCCACCCACCAGACAGGTTGGCCAGATGCTTCTTGACTCCTAATCATAAAAGGCCACAAACATTACAGAGTTTCAGGGATGATGAGCTGCGTTTGTGATGTTTTTTTTCCATTGGCCTTTGAATTATTGCAGAAAACAGCTCTGTGGCCAAAACAGTTTAGGATATTTACATGTTTTCGTTCAGCAAGATTATGTTCACAAAGACCAACCCCATGCAGGAAAAACCAAATAATTTTCAGACAAGGAAACCAAAAGTATAACAGTGCTGACTCATTTCTGACGCTCTGCTATTTCATGTGTAAGTAAAAATAAAAACTGGTGAGGGTTACTCACAAAGAAGCCAACAAGGAAGATTCCAAAAACAATGTGCCACTTAACATAAAGTCAATACAAATACCAGGCTTTGATTCTATGAATGAGAGTGCACCTTAAAGTAATATTTCATCAAAAAATTATCTTTTGTACTATAGTTACTCACCCTCAGATATCTTAAATACTATATATTTCCTTCCTGTTTGTTTTTCCACGGTAAATGCGGGATTTCAAAAACAGGTGCTCTGTTTTGCTGGCAGCCTATTATGATACACTCTTGAAATGATCAAAACTGTCTAAAAACGTCCATCCAAAACTTTCATCAGCTTCATGGGGTATAATCCAAGTCTTCTTTTTCGAGTTTTATGCTTAATACTTACAACACATTTTTATTTTGGTTAGAAAACTACTAAATCCAACACATTTAATCCAATGATTTGAGTCGAAGGTTACAGTCATTCTAAACGTAGGTGAACTGCGGCTCAAATAAATATGAGTTGGTCAAAAACTGCAGAAACTTCTTCTCTCTACTCCTCTCTTATGTTCTCCCCTTTAAAAATAATAAAAAGTTACCCTTAATTTGTAAGCCAACCAAAATGGCTGGTGCAAAGAGAGAGAGAGAGGAGTTTCTGCAGTTTTTGACAGAAATGTGTTTATTTGAACTGGAGTTCACTGACGTTTAGAACATGAGTAACGTGATAAAAAACGCTGGATCAAATGTGTTGGATTTACTAGCTTTCTAGCAGAAATGAAAGTGCTTTGAAAGTACTGAGCATACAACAGGATAAAGAAGACTTGGATAATACCACACAGAGCTGTTGAGAGTTTTCGATGGACGTGTTCAGATAGTTTTGATGTTTTCGGAACTGAACCTCCGTAGGCTGCCAGCAGTAGGGTGTCACTTGCATTTTTAGAATCAACATTTACCGTGGAGGAACACTGGAAGAAAAACTAGATATTCTTTAATTCAAGATTTCTAGGGTGAGTAATTGATACAAAAAACATATTTTTTTGTGAACTGTCAGTTTAATATATGAAAGTAAACTTTGACTGTGTTCTGCTTTTGCAAAGCTGTTGAGGTCTTTTATCGCACAATATAGAGCCAGTTCTAATCAATGGTAGTCTCAGAACCAGGATAAAGAGTCAATACGAGCTCATGGTGTGTTTCCGCCTCGGGTAAATGTCGTTGTGTCGACACAGTGGTTGTCAATGTGTTCTAAGTGCACCGTGTGCTCTTTTTTTCCTGCATTGTACGAGGAGGTTTATAAGAACATTGAGGGGAGACATTTCTGAACCACTTAAGGACTCTCACCAGTGTTACCACATGTCATTCTCCTTTGTCAACATCGGCCACATAGGTTACATAAACCCCATACATTTTTCCCAAAATAGATTTACTTACGAGATACTGTGGGATATTTTTTTTACATTTTGTCCATATTCAATAAACGTTACAGAAAAATCCTTAAAATGTGCGACAGTGTTAGTTAAGAATGTGTCAAAATACTTCTTCACATTAATATCGGATCTGTAATGGCAGCATTTGTTAGGAACTTTTTTTTTTCAGGTGTAATAACTTTCATCTCCATGGCTCCCCCCCTTCTCTCATTTAGCAATTTTTTTGATCATTTTTGAAATTTTTTGCCCTCTTCAGAAGGGTGAACTACCTATACCTAGCAACTTTTACATGTCCTATACTGTTTCTGTACCCTGTTCTAACATGAATGGCAATGAATGAGGTTCAAAATTGCAGTCTGAAATCTGTTAAAGTAAACACATGGTCAAATTTTAACAGCAACATTTGTAGAATATAGGGATAATCTCTGCTAATGGTGAAAAGTCATAAATAGACTGGTATGATCCTTTAACCAAAAACATGAACCGCATTCTCCTTTGTAAACTTTGCATGTCCTCTTAATTACAATGTCATATTTTGATATTTGATAAATTTGATAAATCATATGATGGGAGATTATCATTAATCATATTGCATTAATATAATCACCCCACATAAATTCATTTTGAAAGTTTAAAGTTTTCTGTTAGAGGATAAATTAATTAATTCAGTGGATATCTGAAGAAATTGTTTTCGGAACATTTGACAAGTAACCCGTAAATAAAAATTATGGACATAAACTAAATGTACAGGTATGCTGTTAAATCTGTCACTTAATTTATATCCCATTTTAAAATTATAATAAAATGAAATGTATAACTCAGAATCTATAGTTTTGTGTTATTTATCCTTCATTGTCAAGCACATTTTACTAAATACTCCTTTAATAATAATACTTTTTAAAAATAACCTTGTTAAATGCTTTATTACTTGATCTATTTATGTTTATTTTATTTTCAATTCAACCACAAGAAACAAAAAGTAATGTAAACAGCTGCAAGGCCTTTTTGGTCCTCCACATATGTGCTGCTATTCTGTAATAAAGACTGTCAACATGAAATGACACATTTGATCATTAAAACGTATGATATGGTCGTCAGAATTATTCATGTTTAATTTTTAGGTCATTTGAAAGCACTGAAATAATGTGAGTCATCAGAAGGTGTCTTGTCCTATTTTGACAACTTTTTCACACAGTGGCCAAAGTAAACCAACGTTGGACATACAAGATAGAATT
>JAQLOL010000001.1:25744963-25760705 GCA_029783665.1 Naso thynnoides
AAACTGTGACTCAAAACAACAGGCAGCATGCAGGTTGTCTAACACTGAACTCTGGGAAACAACAGGATGGACACATGACCCAGATACAAGGCACCAACTCCACACACACACACACACACACACAGAGAGAGAGAGAGAGAGAGAAAGAGAGAGAGATGTTCGCACTGTTAAACACTGCAGTTATCCACAGACTTATTCACATTTTATCAGTGAGACTGAGAGCTTATTTTTACTTTAACATGGAAACAGTTATCATCATAGGAAATGTTTACAGTAAAACTGGACAAAGCTGCACCACATTTTCTCTTTAAACAACACAGTTTTTAGACATTTAAACTTCCTTTGAGAGGATTTAGTTTCTTTATTTGAAAGCTACTGCACTCCTGATACGACAGCACAAGTTTACTGTAAGTAGTTAAAAGCAGTTCATTAGCATCTTTAAATTAGTTAGCCCATTTATTTACTACTGCCTACATCTAGTTCACATTCTAATCTTTTTGCAGCACATGTCACAAGTGACACAAGCTTTGTACAGTTTATCTCAATAGTAACAGCCGTCCTGGTTGTGACACCGGAAGCCAGTGATATGTTGTGTGATCATGTCTTCTTTCCACTTACAAACTGTTTTATACAATCATGTGTTGCTTTGGATAAGTAGTAATAAGTTTTATAATGATACATTTGTATGAATTATTTTATTAAGACAGAGACTTCCATTTTCTTCTCTGCTGAAAGCTTTTAACTTAGACATGTGAAATAATGTCAATGCAGCAGCCTCAAACCAATTAATTGTAAATTAGGGTTGATTTTTTGGATGGCAATTTCAGGTTCCTGCGGCCAAAAGTATAGAAAAGATTAATTCAAGCCAAATTGTTTCCAAAAGAATATACAGCTGCAGAGTATGATCGATATTTCATGGTTGCTAGCAGCACAAGCAGCACCTGTTTATTGGGATGGATGATCACCCAACCAGAGGTTTTATTTCAGCCTTTTTTCTGCATCTCTCCATGTCAAGTTAATTGTCTTGAAACTTTCACCAATTTGCAACAATTTTGATAAAAGGTTGGATAGAGGACAAAGGACATGACCAGATCCAGGACTTTTTTTTTTTTTTTAAACCGGGTTACTCAATGTAGAAATATAAGGCATTTTTTGTTCTCACTGCATGTGTGCTATGATTGTCTGTCACCATGTGTATTTTGGAGTGAATCTGGTCCCAGGTGCACATTTTTAATAATTTTCGTTATTCTCTGTGTACTTTTTGCCAGATAAGCCAACAAGCTGCATACAGGCATGAGAGTGTTATTAATGTTTTCATCCAACCCTCTGCAAGAAGGCAGGTAGGCGGGTTCCCCAAAATGTCAAACTACTTCTTTAAAAAAGCTCTGAGGAAGTGGTGATGTCCTAACAAAATTTGTGGCTGATGAGACAACGGGTGCTTTTATGGTGTGCCTTCTTTTCTACTTTGATTAAGAATTTCATCATTTTGAGAATGTGTTCGGTTTCTCTTTGTAGTTTGTAAGCTGGCTCTTTTGTTGCTTTCAGAAGTTTTAAAGGACGAGTAAATTACAGAAAAATGGGTAACACTTTATAATAACTACACACTTTTAGGCATTAGTTAAGCATTAATAAATACTGAATTCATCATTAGTCAAGCATTAATAAATACTGAATTCATCATTAGTTAATAATTAATAAATACTGAATTCATTATTTATAAAGCATTGTTCCTACATGGGAACTCCTTAACCGTAACCCTTACTCTAAGGACTTTTTATGTAGGAACGATGCTTTATAAATGACAATTCGATAATTATTAATGCTTAACTAATGCTTAACTATGCCTAAAAGTTTGCACTTATTATAAAGTGTTACCGAAAAATGTCTTTTTAGAAAATAACAAAAAAGCCAGGATATTTCCTGCTCCATAAAGTACGAATTAACAAAATTGTAACCAGGCCTTGTTTATCTTTAACTGACTTTTTTTTCCGTCCACTTACAATCAACAAAGCCGAGACTCTGTGGTCTTTATAGTCATTGAGTCTTGCAGCTTGGTCTAAAGTGTATTTACATATGTTGAGTCGGGTCAGATTGCAGTGGAACAAAACAGTATTTACATGCTGCCTTTGCGAGGCTGCAAGTGAACCTAAACGGTTGGCACAAACTGGAAAAAAATCCCGTTTTAATCTTTAAAAAGAAAAAGAAAACTGCATGTCATAAACATTCAACCATTACTGATTTGGATATTTGTAGTTGCTTATAATATTCACTGCTTCAGCGCCTAAAGGTAACCTGTCACTGTACTCAGATCCCACCTCACAGTTATCTAAAGTCCCCCTGCATTGAGACAAACTGAATGACTCCGTCATGACACTTTCCTCTGTATCGGCCTCTTTCTCTCCATCCCCGCTCTCCGTCTCCATCTCCCCCTCCTCCTCATCCAGCTGGCTGTCGTTAATCTTCCTCTGAGACTCGGTGTGAGGTGCGTGGATGCTGAAGTTGGCGCCCAGGTTCCGCTCCATGTGGTACTGGTCTTTGGCCTTCAGAATCAGCTTGTAGGTCTTGCTGCGGTATTTGTACACCAGGTGGAAGCATGTCGCACCCAGGAGAGGCACAGTAGACACGGTCAGGAGGCAGATGCTGACCGAGATGATGATGAGCAGGTTGGGGACCCTCCTCCTGGTGGTGAACATCACCTGGACCTCACAGTCCTCTCCTCTGTAGGTCAGACACAGGGAGTAGTTGGTGCCGGGACGCAAACCACTGAAGTGATATGTGTTGACACCCTCTTTGATCTTCGACCACTGCACAGCTGAGTGTTGGCGGTCAGCAGTGATGCACAGATACAAGCCATTTGCATGAAACTTTTCAGAAACGTCCAAGAGGCCATGATGCTCCTCACTGTCAGTGTTGAGGCTTTCAGACATGGCAGCGGCAGCCCGGTTGGTGCTCTTGTCTCTGGGTATGAGGAGAGGATTGAGTCGCACTGACGCCTCTGTTTCTGACACCCCTAAGGCAATGACACCAAAGTCAAATGTGTACTGCTTGATATCATCCAGGCTCCCGTTAAAGACGTGGCTAGAAATGTATCTTGTATTAGCTGTCAAGCCACATTTACTAGCAGTTGATGGATAGCTTTTTGCCTCCTCTGTAGACATAGATGTGATCTCTTCAGTGGGTGTTAAAGTGGGTATGACGTCCATGATGTCTTTTCTCTTTAAATCAAAAGGACGCACAGAGTCAAAGACAGACGTTCTTCCTGTTGTTTGGATGATAGACGGGTGTGTTCTAGTGTAAGTCGGTGTTGTGGTCGTTTGTCGTTTGGGTGTTGGTTTTGGGAGCGCAACCACCTCCACTGACACCGAATCCTCAGCTCGTCCAAATTCATTTGAGGCCGTGCAACTGTAGTTGCCCCCGTCATCTTTCCTGATGCGTGAAATGATGAGAGTCCCATTGTTAAAGACTTTGACAGGTTTATTTGACAGCAAGAAGACCTCATTGGATTCTGCAGAGTCGTCCTCACTGAATGACAAAGCCAGCTCTTGCTTCTGACTTCTGCTATGAATACTCCACATGACCAATGGCTTCGGGTTCCCCGTGAATTCACAAGTCAAGACCAACGCACTGCCCTCATAGAAAGTTATGTTTTGAGTATTTGGTTCCATTTGTATTCTGACATTTGCGCCTGTGCATTTAGATTCAGGCAACTTTCTGATCTCTTCCCCTTTAAGTTTCTCTGGAGATTCACAGGTGATCAACTCCTGATCGGGGACAGAGATGGAGGTTGTTGAAATCCAGTCTCTGAACCAGTCGAGGGAGCAGGTGCATGCAAAAGGATTGTTATAAATCTGCAGGTAGGACAAAGACAACAAACCATCAAACGTCCCCTCTGTTATTGTTATGAACTTGTTATTGTTGAGTCGGAGGGATCTCAGGTCTTTCAGGTTGGAGAGCGCATCCCTCGGTAGGTGGATCATCTCGTTGTGGTTCATCTTCAACAGCTGCAGGCTGGTGAGGTTCTGCAGATCCTCCCAAGGAAAGTCTACAATTTTATTGTAGCTGATGTCAAAGTTCCGCAGGTGAACCAAAGGCAAGAGGGTCCCCTGTTCAATGGAGACGATCTCATTGTGGGCCAACCACAGCGATGTCACCTGCGTGACATTGTCGAAGCTGCCCAGCGGAATCAGACTGATCTTGTTGGCGGAGAGACTCAGAGTTGTAACATTAGGAGGCAACCCTTCCGGGACTTCAGTTAAGTATTTGTAGGAGCATTCAGCAAAGTGGCGGCTGTGTTTATCTGAGCAGGTGCAGAGCTCAGGGCATCCGAGTGTAGCGGTGAAGACTGTGGTGAACCACAAAGTGAAGAAGAGGAGGTCTGCGGCCATTTTCTGCTCCTGTAAAACAGCATCATAGTTTGTCAATCAGCGAATTTAACTTGATCTGTTTGCACTCTCTGGGCAAATTGAATCGTAGGCAACTGGACTTGTATTTGTCTAGGAAGATGTTTCTAGGAAGATGAATGAGAATATTCACAGACATCTGTTTGCACATTTAATGCAAATAATTGACGGTTCAGTAGAAGAGTTAAATTTGAATTTAAAAAATAATTATGCCACTCAGGTTCTTACATTGGGGAAAGAAAGCTCTAAAACTAAATTTCTTTACTTCAGGCATTATTTACAATTTTTCCTGACCTGAACCCATGGTGTTAGTGTAACAAGTGGACACATTTTAAAACCCTTTGAGGCAAATTTGTGAGTTTGGTCTTTATAAATAAAACTGGATGGCTTGACAGTGGCTCACCCTCACACATGAACATTCCCCTTGACATTAAAAATATCACTTATAGATTATTATTCTATGACAGGCATAGCAGACAGCCATGTAAGCTTTGAATCTAAATGTATTTCTGTCTGACCATGTAAAAAACTGAGGGCCCTGTGGTGTCAGAAAAACAGAAACACACATAAACTGCAGCACAGCCAATCTCACAGCTCATTCTGACACAGTTAGATTTCTGCCTTGAAGCTCTGAAGATGCACTCTGATGATAAACTGGCATTAATCCGTGTTTGGCTCAAAGAGGAGACAGCGCAGCTTTCCGTCGAGTCACTGGCAGGGGCGTCTGGTTCAAACTACGCAGCAGCCTCCGGAGCTCTGTCCTTGGTACTGAAAGGCAGCCGCATGTCTGCTGTTTGTTTACAGCCGCCTGTCTCTGCATGCGCGCAAACCTCATTTCATCTGCCTATGCAGCAAACACCATGACTGTCACCCGACACCACGAGGCCAAAGTTCACCCCTGCAGAAAGACCTCGACGCGGGGTCGCACATGCAACATTGATGGGGAGAGGGAAGAAGATCCAACCTGCGCGTTAGCAGCTTTAAACTGAGTGAACAGCTCACCTGCGACTGTTTTTATCTCTGCAGAGGAAAGCGAAGACGTCAGTCGGTGTTTTCAGGCAGAGCAGCGCAGGATGTCTGGAAGTTTGAAGGTGAAGCTGAGTCCGTCTGTCCGCCGCTACACGGTGCAAACACGCGTGTCCGATGCGGGGTTTCTCCTCCTGCCTGTGAATATGCATGTCATACTGAGTTATCTGCCCCCCTCCCCTCCTCACAGATCTGGACCGAACAGCATCGTGTCCAAAGAAAATTTAAAGGGGAAACGACCTTCAACATGACTGTCACTTGTGGCCTGATTGTCGCATTTTTTTTTTTAAACTTCATGATAATATGCGACTACGTAGTTAGTAAGTGAGTGAGTTTATTTTTTATTTTTCTGTCATGCCATCTCTGGCCCAGCCTGCGTGGGATTACATGACGCCATCATTACAAAACATATTAATTAGCTTCCGGTTACATTTACAGAAAAAAAAGGAGAAAAAGGTTGGTGACTACATTGTGTGTAACATGCAGCTTGTTTCCTCTTCACTCAGGCTTTCTCCAGCTAACTGACTAATTTAAATGAATCGTAAATGAACAACCAGCCCAATCTATAAGCACCATCCATGCTACTAATGCTTTCCACTGCTTCTTATTACAATTAATCCGTCATGTATTGGCTTTCCCATTTTCACTTTCATGAAGTCACATGAATTGCAGCAGTAACTGGGATCACAAAATAATGTGACTTTATGGAACTTAAAAAGTTTTACACATGAAAGTCTAGACATGATAAGCAGCCTAATAAAGTGGGAACACACAGGATTTAAATGCATAGCTGAAATAATAAAGGTCTCAGAATCACTCTGGTGGTGAATCCAGTCCACCGTTTGAGAATAACATGCACATAAAAAGAATGATGATGATGATAACATTCACTGGATTGCGTTACACTTGCTGCAGATGTGCAGCAAATTGACCAACAACCTTTTTTTTTTTTAGGAAGCTGACAAAAAAATGAAACTGGCTAATCATGTGTGCGAGGGAAACGCGAAGCATCAAGCCACAGATAAAAGCTTGCACATTGTGTACAGCACAAATAATACGCAATATGATCATTTTGTACATGAGTTGCTGTAAATCTATCTTAGCAAGAACTAATTTGAGTTTTAGACCTTGAAAGTGAGAACATTTTTCAGACTGATTGAGGGTTCAGTCTTAATTTTAAAGGCTATGTTTGGGTTAGCATCGGGTTGTGATGGCTAAGGTTAGAGTAAGGGGTCTATCCTATCAATGAGGGTCTTCAAAAGTATAGAAGTACAAATGTGTATGTTTGTGTGAACGAGTGTGTTTAAGACACACAGGAGGTGATTAGATATGGGAGCAGAGTGCAAAATGAATCCTCTGAAGAAATCTTGATTCATTTAGTTCAGGCATAATCTAATCATTCTGCCTGACGTCCCTCAGCATCATTACAACAATGAGAGCAGAGTTACTCCTCCTCCTGCTCCTCCTCCTCCTCCTCGATCCAGATGTGGATTTCTCTGCAACAGCATGATGAAATGATTTCATTTTAAGACAGGGAGGGAAAACACTTTTCGTCACAGCAACGTGCATCCAAACAGACCACGGTTTTACACGTGTCGTTCAGTCAAACAAGATGAGATACAATATTTGAGTTTAATAACAGCTCTGTTTAGGTGTTTGCTTCTTCTTTTAGTGGGCCTAACTGATAATATCTCTAATTTTCAGTCGAACAGTTCAGTGAGCTCCTAAAATACAAACCTTCAGTGTAACAAAATTTGGGCAGGCCTGAATAAAACTGTGGATTAAAGAAGAATGATTAAAAAATATACAAACACTGCAATTGATTAATGTCCTCAAGTATGGAGAAATAGATTTGACCTTTTGAGATAATCGAAAATTTAATGAAATTGTGTCTCTTATGTGTATTGATGTGCAGCTGCAGTTTTTACTTCACATCAGTTCACTTCCATGTATTAGAATGTGTGCCAGCTGCGTGTCCACTAGGTGGCAGCAAATTACCAGTGAATTCTCAGAAAACTGAAAGTCTCAATATCCAAGTCTCAGCATTACCAGTCAAAGTAACAAAGTGACTAGAACAGTGGAGGATTCACTCTTAATGCAACAACAGCTTGATCCATCAGACAGAAGCTGTGGAGGATAAAACTGATTTCAGAAGCCAGATGTCTCCTGAGCAGACATCTGGCTTCTGAAATCAAAGAGGAGGCGTGTTTTCAATCAGATGTGAGGCAGAGGGCTGCAAGGAAGGTTCAGCTGCTGCGAGTTCACCGTCCTCTTCATGTTTCACTGTAGGGACAGTGTTTCAATGTCATGTACAAAGAAAATAAAAAATAAATCACGACAGGTGTTTGATGAGGCATGCACACTTATTTTATTAATATCTGTTTACACTTAGTTTTACTTTGACCAGCAGTTTAATAAAACAGCAGCAAAACAGAAGAATACAGTAAATCATAAGACCACAAGCCTTTGATTTGACACATTCAAATTTTTCACATGGGATTACAAGACCCTGCTCATCATCAAAAAATAAATAAAAAACAAAAAACAGAACACATCTTTAGGTCCCACGCATACAAAATTATGGAAAAGAATGCTTAGCAACGTCTGTGTCTGTTAAAATAACAATTATCTGAAAATGTTTATGTGCATAGATTTAAAAAGAATGCACCGCATTTTTACGTCACAATAACACTCCATGGAAAAAATTAAAATCACTGGCTGCCGAAAAGGACTCACATACAGAGAATATGTTAAAGGAAAAGTGTGCTTTTTGGGAATTTAACAGATTCATCCAGAATCCCAATTTAAGACAAAAATATAGGTGCATTTTCCTTCTCTGTGCCTTCCGTAGGTGGCTAGATGCCTGCGAGAGCGGTTTTGCACGTTCAGTGGAAGTGATAGCCTACAGCGAGACGCCTTTACTGCTGTCTAAACACACATCCAAAAATCTCCAACACGCTCCATCTACATGTTGTGACTGTGCATACTCATCACATTATAGAGACTCTCCTCATATGAAAATTCTGTAATGAACCTGATTGTCCAACAGATGGCACTGCAAGCAATGAAATGTAAAGAACGCTTCAGTTCAGTGAAAGATCATCTTTTTTTTTTAAATCAAAAAACAAAAAAGCCCTGTTGCAAGAAGATGACTTTCCACAGCGCTGAAAGGGCAAATTCATATTTTAACATGATGTAATTACTAACAATAGCCTCTGAAAGTATAAGGGAATTTTTTTTCCTTTGCTCTTTATTCCACAAATACCAAACAAGCATTAAAACAAGAGAAATGAAGTGTTATTATATGACTTTTTAAAAAGAATTTAAATCAAAGGTTTTTGGAACAGGCACCCAGCAGCCATTAGCAGTTCTGCAGCTTACAGCACTGCACTGACTTTAACTTGGATAACAACAGTTGAAATTAATGTTGAAAATAAAGGCTGACTGATATGGTGACTTAGTTGATGCCATTATGTGTTGAATCTGAGATTTTTCTGTTGTAGCTCTGTGGGCCAATTTATGGCTGTCTCACAGACTTATTGACCCACCAGAGGTCAGTGTCTGCAAACTTATGTGACACAGACAAACATTGTTCCAACCCAAAGAATTTAATTTAAAATTATGGCGGATATCTAATGCCAAATGTTTCAGGGTGAAGTGATTAGAAATGTTCTAAAATGATGTACAGTACACATAAAATATTTTCAATTTGATGCAACGATGGAGCCATAAAAACGAGGAATATCTGATTTTTAAAATCCTAGTAAGCACTGAACTCAGAGTGGAGGCTGAGACAGATAGGAATGTTAGTTCTGCAGGTATTTGGTCATAAATTATTAGAAAAAGGATACATTTTTAATCTGACAATGGTGCTAATTCATTCTGTGTGCAATGTGCAATGAGAATTTGTGTCCCAAGTCTTTATGATTTCATCCTCTGCAGCAGCTCTGTGCAAAATCCATGCAATACATTAGAGGACATTTCACTAAAAGTTTTAAAACCTTATTGTGGTGCTTCAAGAAAAGTCAAAGAATCACTGCAGTCAGAAACGTTTCATTGAATTAAATATTTCACTCACAACCAATAAGGTCAACATCATGGCACCACTGCAGGAAATATTTCCAGGATTTCATACTCTGGGCACCATGAACGTCTATGGCAATCCATGCGATACACTGAAATATTCACAGGTCTAAATCCTCATCATGGCGCTACAGGAGAGGTCAAAAATAACTATAGTCAGTAAAATTTCACTGCAGTTCATCCATTCGGTCTGGGCCAAAGTTGGCCCCAACATTGCCATGCATTGAGCCACGGCACAAGTGTGGATAAAAATCACCGCGTCTCATTGCAAATAACTCTTCCACTTCTCTGAAAGTCACAGATCAACCATATAAAACAGTGTCAGAGGGTCTGAAGAAGGATTTCTTCTCACCAGAGGCGTTTTACAACCAGCGAGTGCTGCTTTGCATCAGAATTTAATCAAGTCATTTTCCATATTTCACACAGCCAGAAAATCAAAACAGGATCACATGTGTCAATGCAAACTGCAGAGAGGCTGAACCTCAACCCTCCACTCCCACCTCCTCTCCCCCCTGTGTGCTCCATCAATTTACCCGGTAACTTACACCCCTCAGCAGCAATGTGATTTTGGCAGTAATGTGTTTCTATTGCTCTTCCTGTGATCCCCTGCGGAATCACTGCACGGCTGTACGGAGAGTTTGGAGGGTTTGGAGGGTTTGAAGAGGCCTCATTTACCCCCATAATCTTTTACACTCAACAACATGCTAGCATGGTGTAATGCACTCATGCACACACACAAAATAAGAGATTAAATAAGTCTGAATGCAAAAAGGAGTCCTCATGTGTGGCTGAGCAGAGGGGGAATTAACATAGTGAAGACGCTGCATTATGCAAATGTGTTATGGTTCCTCTCTGACAGTGCTGGTAAATTGGATGATGTTTTATGATGATGTAAGAGTGAGTTAAGGCACGATGGATCAGTGCTTTTAATACCCCTTTGATATGTGTCTTCCACCTCAAGCGAGCCCCTCCTCGCCTCGTCCCGCTCCGAGACGCCGAATCCATCGGCTCGCCTTCGTGACGCCTCCCACGAGCTGTTATGATTCTTGGCGTTTGGGCTCTGGGAGTCAATAAGACAATAACACAGCGGTGGATTAGTCTGTGGATGAACTGGAGACGAGGCTGACTGTCGGAGCTGAGAGTGCTAAACCTGACTAAAAGGGATAAAAGGATTGGAAATGTGTTTTGGCTGCTGAGTGGCTCTTCCAGCTGTCATTTTATTTGGTTAAAAATAAAAGAGATGTGACTTTTTCTGGTGAGGTTTGCAGTCATGAGGAGAAGTCAGGATGAGGGGATCAGAAGCAAGGTCAGACGCTTAGAAATAAACAAGAATTAATCCTGTTACAGTGGCTAATGTTGAGTGAAAGTATTGCACACAAAGACACACACACTATAGAGCAACACACACGGGGCGGCGGCCTTGGCTTTGTTCTAAAGCTCTTAGCCGTTTGTCTGGTGTTACACAGGCTCCATTTACTCCTGATTGCCTGTGACTGGTGACCTCTGAACCCAATCCACACAGGTGCTGCAGGACGAACCATCAATACTGGCAGCAGGTTGTTTTTGCCTCTGGGCTGCTGGATAAATGATGCCCTTGGTGGACACACACACACATTAAAAAGACACACACACACACACACACACACACACACACACATTTGTACAAAGACAAAAGGGACATCCTGTGCTGTTGGTTTCGTACATTTAAGTCCATTCACCGCAAATCATATTAACCTGCATAATAACTATGCCTAAACATTTAAAGGAAACATGATGCCATGTATTAAAAAAATAAAATGTTTTTTTGGTTTGTTTTTAAAGATTTGTTGATTTTTATTTATTTCCACATGATACAAAATTTCATACAATACAAACCTTTTTAAGATTTTTGCATGTTTATTGTGAAAAATGGTTACCTCGACGTCTTCAGGACTCTAAAAATCAAGTTATTTGTGAAGGGAAAGTCAATGTTTGACTAAATACTCTGAACAAATTTACATATGCAACATTTAAAAAGAGCTATAAGTACACAATGATTCTTTTAATTGGGTCATAAGGTAATAAAAAATAGGAACTGTTGTGCTAATTGTGTTTTACGACCTTGCAGGTAAAGTTGCAGCCGAGTAAACTGGTTCGTCTCTGCTTGACTAAAGCCGGCTGACGGTGTCGCCTGCAACTCAGCCTGTCAAGTCGCCAGAAGCCAGACATGTCACTTGTTTCAACAGCCAATCAGCTTGCAGTTAAGAAGCCCAGTGTAGAACAGCCAATAGGAACACACGCTCTCTCAAATGACTCATGATTGGCTAAAAAGTGCCTGTCACAGTCTTCATTTTCTAAGGCCTGAATACAGAGCCAAGGAGAGGTGCAGAGGTCTAATGTTCTTTCAGACCAGCTGAATTACAATATGCTAAAAGGTTATTATGGAAATTTTGCCACCAAAACTAAACTGCATATTCTGCTTTTGCTTCCGGTTCAGTGACAAGGAACGAATGTTTACAGAGCAAAACCAGCCTATAAAACTCCCCACTAGACAGTTTTGGTAAGAGTTTGCTTAAAACATGCATCTAAAATGAATCATAACACATGAACACAGTTATAATGCATTATAAGTGGTTATGGTTGAGGTTTACCGTAACCCTGCTTATAACTATTATGATATAATAGGTGCATTATAATGCATTATAAGTATGTTTAGAAATCATTTATGATGCATGCTTTAAAGTCTTAATGACAGTTTTTATCAGCGTTGTATCACATTATAGGCTACTACTTCCTGTCCAAGTCCTGTTTCTCCTTCTCCAGGAAATAATTTCATGACAGTTTGGAAGAGTTATTATCACATCTTTGTATTATAATCCTATTTTTTTTTCAATGTTATAATTTTCAATAAAGATAATGTATTCAAATAAATATCATCACAAATAAATATGCCTAAAGCTTCTTAAAAAAATAAACTTAAAAAAATAGACTGTAAAAGACATCGGCATGCGTATGAATACACTACACTGTTGTGCACACATGCGCGCACACACACACACACACACACACACACACACACACCCACACACACACACATATATATCCAGGGTGATGAATCATGGCCTTGTGGCAGAAGGCCTTGATTTTGGGACATCATCCAATATCAGGCCTTGGGGATAAAGAAAAGATGATACACACTATATATACAGTATGCTATATTTATACACACACACACACACACACACATGCACGCACGCACTAGCCATCCAAGCCCCCTACTCCTCCTCCCGCCCCACTTTCGTACTCCCCTTCCCCATCCCTGCTGTCTGGAAGTCTTGTTACAGATACAGCAGATTTAGTTGGGGGGGCAGGCGCCCAGGGACGGCACACACCACCCTCTCCACCCCCAAACCCACCCCAGCCTCCCATCGCACAGGGAGTAAATGTATTCATCTCATCCTCTCCGGCCAAAGAGGTCACAGCCTTATCTCGCCCTCTGCTGTAGCGCTGTCAGCTCACTAGCCACAAACCATAACTTCTAACTGCTAGCGGGAGTGCCGTGTGTTCGGAGGCTCGCGAGGAAGACAGGCAGGCAGCGATGAAGGGGGTGAGGAACAAGAAGGAGGAAAGATAGGAGAGTAAAGAAGGAGAGAGGGGAAGAGAATCTGGAGAAGGAGAGGAGTATGTTGGAGGTGAAAACGATGGAGCATGAAAGATCCAGCAGGAAGATGTTAAGTGAACCCTGAAAAAATCATCTAAACCGACTGTTAGACTGTTAGAGTCCCATACAGAATCTAACATCATTTTCTTGGTATATTAAAGGGATTAGCCTCATTCTGTCTCATTTAAAGGTTCAATCAATGATAGTTTTCTGACTCTTTTCTACACTTAATAAACATATAATTATTGAAGTTAATTAAAAAATTGTAAATCTGTTTCAGTCACTTTATTTTGATCTTTAAATGCTAAGCACACATGATGTTCTCTACGTTTACAGGGAGGCTTCTTACTTAAAAGTTTCCAGAGCTACCTGCAGGCTTCGGGTGTTTGCTGTGAAAACTTCACATTTTCAGATCTTGTAAATTACCAACTGAATCTGTGTATTTTCTAGAAAACATTTAAGCTACCATCGGTACCTTTAGGTTAAACATCAATAGATTTATCATTGATTCTCCTGAACAATAGACTATCGGAGTTGTTGAGTCATCAATATTTTCAAAATGTTTTGCAGTACATGTGTCACAATGGCTCCAAGGCTGTAGTGTTTTGTGTTTGTCCTGTCATTTCCCTTTTTTATTCTGATGCACTCCCTCCTGTGTCATGTCTGGTGTCTTAACTTCCTGTTCCCTCTTTTACCTTCTCCCTCCCTAATGTGTTTCACCTGTGTCTTTTTGTCTCCCTCTCCCTGTGTGTATATATACTCTGCGCTTCCCTCCTCAGTTTGCTAGTTTGTATTCTTCCATTTGTGAGTTACCTACCAGCAGTTTTCCCACCTGCCTGCCTGAAATTGATCCCATCTGCCTGTTTCCTGAGCCTTGCCTGTTCCTTGTCGGTTGTCCTGCCTTCTTGTGATTCGACCCTGCCTGTGACGTCTGTCCCTCTGCCTGTTTACGTGGAAACACGGTTTTTGACCCCGCCTGTCTGGTTATATGCCTCACGCCTGCCCCTCGCCTGTGCTTTCGCCTGATTCTGTGGTTCTCTGATACCGACCCAACCCTTCCTGACTACCGCTGCTTGTCTGCTCCCATCCGGATCCTCTGCCTGAAGTATTGGGCTTCGTAGCCTTTGCAGTTTTCCAAAATCAGTATTTTTTTGAACATGTAAGTAAATTGTTTTTGTTAACTGCAGTGCTGACCCCTGGTTGTGCATCTGGGTTCTCCTGTCTGGGTTCAGTCATGACAACATGCTTAACTGTAAAATAAAATTAATCAAAACTGCATCACTACTTTGTGGTCATTGTTGGGCCATATATTGTCATACAGGCAAGGATAAGAGCAACACAGAGCTGATTAAAAAAAAAAATTTGATTTTCATTTCATGGGGAATTTAAAATGTTTAATAACTTTTTTTTGCTTTTTATATAATCCACATGCTTTAAAAAAAAACAGGAAAATGTGTGTCAAATATATTTCTTGATGTTTGCCTTTCGTTTTCTTCAGAGTTTGTGATGACTGTTTTCCAAATCTTTTGTGGGACATTTGACATTTACATTTGTTCTTTATTTGTATAAAGTTTGTTAAGAAGCTTTGAACCGTTTATTGCACTGATTTTTTGTTTATAATATATTTCTCTCACAAAAGCTGCTTATGATTCAATGTCCTCTGTTGAGATCAACCTTTCTATTTATACAGTAAACCTTTTTTTAAGGACACATCTACATTGTAAAGAAAAAAGAAAATAAAGTAGGATATTCCTGCTAAGAGTATTATAAAAAATGGCTTGAACAGGCTAAGGAAAGGTTGGATATAGACAAAAACCAAATATTAGGAGTACAAAACATCCAAGTTTGTCCTTGTAAATAGAAAAACATCACATTTTTAGTTTAAAATTTAAAAAAAAATATGGTAAATTCATCTATTCTCAGAAAAAACAAAGGTCAAACTGTGACCAGAATAAAACTTAATGTTCTCCTGAATCATACAATATGTAGTAACTAATGTTGATTGGTTAAACAGGTTTGGAAAGCAAAATAAATACAGAAAAGTCCCGAAACTGGCTTTAGAGTCTGATGTCTGATAAGAGAAGCACACATGAGATACAAGTAAGCTTTAGTAATATGTCAGTTGAACAGTGAGCAGAGAATCCGGGTGGTAGAGCAGAGGTTTGTCAGGACACATTTTACAATTGTAGTTTTCTACAGCGACAGCAGACGTGACCAAAGAGCCACAGTGTACTGATAGCACTAGTAAAGATCCTGATGATTCTCAGGAATTCCTTCAACAAGAGGAATTATTCTGCGAGCAGAAATTTCAGACTCTTGAAGCCTGAAAATACGTTTCACTGACTTGTTAAGACGGATGAGCTTTGCAGTGAATTTAAAGAGAAATGAGTTGGAGGAGGGGGAGGGGAGCGAGGGCAGAGGTGCTGCTGGTGGTGGTGGTTTTACATGCGGCGCCCTTCCCCTCAACGGGAAGTGTTTTACAATGCAGCCGTCAGATGTAGAGGAAGGCACTTCCACCAGAGTCCAGTTAATTAACCACATCAGTTTCTTAATGTGATCAGTTTTAATTAAAACGGAATTTAATCGTGGCGGT
>JAQLOL010000001.1:25797758-25811862 GCA_029783665.1 Naso thynnoides
GATCCTGTTCGAGTTCCCGAGTCAGAGTTCCGAGTTCAAGGGCCGTTCTATTGCACTTTTCCGATTCGGAGGTCGGACCTTTCCGAGTGCAATGCAACGCAGCATTAGCTATCATGACATACAGAGCCAAGTGAATGGTGCTGGCTCTTTAGATATGCGGCTGTTACCGTGTCCACATGTCGACAGGTATCATAAATGTGACTTTCTATGCTACGTTTCAGCCTTTTGTTCACACACAAACACAGTTTTAGATCAATGAAAACTGATCTTTCATAAAACCTGATTTTCTGCTTTCACTCAGTTGAACACTGCTGCCAGGAAGTTTGACATGTTTGCACATAAATCAACAGCCACTCTTCCACTGTGTTGAGGAACAGAGGCATCAGAATGTGCTCAGAGGAAAACTTCATAATCCAGCACTCCCACCACACAGTCCCCGCCGCCAGCAGTGCAGGATTTGGACAAGAACCAGTCAAACATCTAACTGCAGGTAGTTTTCCAGGCCTCTGATTGGCCAGTCAAGTCTGCTGTGTCATCCTATGATTGCTGTGTGACTCACCTGCTTCTCTCTGCTCACTCTGCAGGAGGGTCGTTAGTGTAACTTGGAGTATTCCCAGGTTATTTAATCCTGCCTGCTCTGCAGCGCTTGTTCTCTGTATGCTGTCTGCTGCTTTTGCTCTCCGCTCTCCCTTCTCCCTGCAGGCACTCCCTTATGTTTCCTGAGTTCACCTTTATGTTCTAAAAGGAAGGCTCAGTCATGAAGTTGATCTGAAGTGAATGGTCAGTCATGAAGTGGACTGCTTATTTTGCCCATGATTGTAGCAAAGTCTGCAATGACATGTTTACAGGGGGGAAAACCTGATTTTTTTCACAGCGACTCTTTAAAATTGGAATCCTTTAGATTTCAGTCCTGTTTGATTTAATGACACCACCAGTTACCGGGGAAACAGCAAGTGCAGTTCAGTGGAAATAAACAAATACACTTTGAGCAGTTACTTAGTCACAATTCCACCATAAAAGCAACTGGCATTGTCATCTACAGTGCAGTTTCTACAGTTATTTCTTTTATTTTACTCATGTAGATCCTTTTGACTTCTTCTGTTTTGAAAAAACAGTCACTCACTTTCAGATTCAGAAAGATGATCTCAACTCACAACAGATTTTTCAGGTCCTTTGTTGACTCGGGTCGCTTTGGCCCAGAACAACAAAGAGTTATGAATGTGTACAGCAGGTTAACATGTTACAAGCTAAATGGCAGCAGTGGTGAATGTTTGTCTTTACTGAGTCTGAGTACAGGGAGTAAGTTTAACCCTCCCACAAGCCAGCGAGACATAAACTGACAAAGGCAAGTCTGTTTCCCCTTCGAACTCCATCAGACAGAAAGATGCAGACAGACTGACAGAGAGCTGTGTGTGAATGTAAGATGATAGCCTGGTATTCAGTGAGAGGAGATGGACTGATGGGTCATCCATCCTCACTCTGACATTACACACAGAGATAACAACAGAGGGGAAACGTTGGGTTTGACTGTCTAACTCTATTTCATGAAATACGAGTTCTTGGTCTCGTTTTTAAGAGCAAAGAATGCAGTGAAGGGTAATAATGTTAACTTAAAAGATTGATAAATCCATATAAAATGAAACTCATACCACCTACAAATCATATAAAGTATCAACATGATCTAAAATTAAATAATTTAGAGAATCTTGAAAAACCTGTTTTCTCATTCGGCTTCCTACTGGAGAGATGGGGTCCTTTGTTTTTGCCTTGAAGGTGGTGCTACTCCGATGATGTCATGTTCTGCTGCGAGTTTAGGAACATTTGAATTGCCAGTCAGCAGGTTTGGACATAAACAAACTGTTGTGATAACGTAAAGAAAAGAACAAATCTTCTAATCTTTGGGTTGCTTATTTACCCATGACCATTTACTGTGAAAGAGGACGACTTAGGTTCTCAGGGTCTTTAAAATGTATTAATTTTATTATCTAATATATTCACCATAAAATGAAATTACCTTTCATCGAAGCCTCTGTCTGTGCAGCTGAGGAGTCCAAAGGTTCAAGTCTTCCTGCTGCATGAAGACGCCAAGTTCTTATTAATCTAAGTCAGTCTTACACATTCAAACCAATTGGGATCTTTAATCGAAGTGGGTTTCTGGGTGTTTTAGGAGCTCTTGGATGGGATTTCTACCATTTTTCTGGGCACTTCCAGGTGAGAGAAGACCCAGGGGTGGACCAACACCTTGGAGTGTTTATATTTTTAATAAAGTCTGTGATGCCTGAAAATCTCTCAGAAGAAGCAGGAGGACGTGTCCAAGGAGAAGAGGGTCCAGGCTGCTCTGCTTTGCAAAGCTCCCACCGTGTTTGCTTCAGTATGGGAGCGCCTCTATTATCTGAATTTTGAATCAAGATTGCATGACTGATAAAGTGTCTGGCAGGACAGAATCTCAGCAGGTCAACAGGCGCAGAGGGTGTGTTAAACTGGAAACATGAGCAGGAGAAAGGGGGCCTGTCCACTGAAGTCACACACACACACACACTCACACACACACTCACACACACACTCACACACCAGCACACTGAGCTGCAAGAGAGGGACGCTGCTCCCCACCTTGGATGCCCTCTGTGACCTGAAGCCAAAACAGAGAGCAAAGTTTGAGAACTGTAGACCATGTGTGGTTATGTGTGTGTGCATGTGTGTGTGTGTGGGTGGGGAGTGATGGGTGCTGAGTTACAGTGTCAGGGTCACCTCTGCAGCCCCTCGTGAACACCACTCACAATACGCCACCTTGAGGTAACAATGACTCTATTGTTCGTGCAGACAATGCTGTCTGAAGGACAGGGTTAAGGGGGTGGAGGGGAGAGGAGGGGTGGCGGGGCAGAGGGGACAGCAGGGAGCTCAGCACCTGGTAACAGTGTATGGATGGAGGTGGAAGTGTGTGTGTGCGTGTGTGTGGTGTGGTGAGGGGGGTAATGGGGCGGTTACAGTCCACCAGTTAGCAATGGCAGTGTTTAACATGGAGGCCATGGTCCAGCACTTGGGCAAAGCCACAGACCTGAGGCAAGCCTGCCCAAACTCTGATGCAGAAACTAAAATAATAATACAATCACAGTAGGCAGTTTTAAAGGAAATGCACCAGACCTTCCCTCCAGTCCTCAAAATTAAGATACATAAGTCCAAAAATCCAAATTCCAGTGGTATAGAGCAGAAAAGAAATGAGGAGGGAAAAAGAGGGATGGAGGATGTTGCGATCACATAGTCAGTATCCCAAACACAACCAACTTCCTGCCAGCATTGAACACACTGAGCACATTTTCCAGGGGTTTGCATGAGCTGAGGCATCTTAACTTTTTGTGACATTTTTTAATCATAAAAACACCTGCTGCCACTGAGAACAGCACTGGTAGAATGAAAAAAAAACACTACAAGCTGCTGCTTTCCTTCATTGGCACAAGGGGCAGCAATGAGCCATTTCCTGTTTGGTGTACGGTAGTGATGTGAAGACAGCAAATTAAAAAATGCCTGGACAAGACCAACAACAGGAATGTTTAATGAATATACACATATACTAATCTGAGATTGATTCAGTCAAGTTGTCTTTCTATGGTAATTATCTCTGAATGAATTTCATAAAGACTTGATCGTTTTTTGGCTGGGAGTGTATTTTCTTTGGCAAATGTTCTCAAATGGATTCTGACAAGATACTGTGATGCTTAGTGCAACTGTGCTATTGATTACAAAATAAAAGCATATATCTCAGGAAAAAATGAATCACTATTTTGGAACAATGCAATTTTTTTTAAGATGGGCATTTTAAAATGTGCTAAGGTATAATTCCTGCAGTATATAAATATGAGAGGAAACATGCCTGATGCTGTATTTCTTGCTTTTTCATCTTGTCTTTCGATATATTGGAGTGGTATGTGACTGCGTTCCTCCACACATGTTGCGTGTAAAGCATGTAATACTGTAACTAACTGTATTCAGGTTTCCGTTTCCACACGACATACATGTTTGGCGCACATAGTCAACACGAACTCCTCCACCCCGGCTCCCAGCGAGTTGGTTCAGCTGCCCAGCCCCCATGAAGGAGATTACACAAATTTATGCAAAGCCTGTAAATGATTTATACTGCAGAGCACAACAAAGGGCTTTTTTACAACAGCACGGACAAGACGAGGAGAGAGAGGGCGAGAGACACCGACACCTGCAGTAATCTCCACATTTACCACCACATATGTCTTACTGTGCCACTGCCAACAGGAGAGGCACAGAAAAATGTGTTGGAATTTGTGCATTTTTGTGATCATAAAACTAAGAGGCAGCATGTTCAGCCCTTAGAGATATTTCAAGGAAAATGCAAGGGAGTGCACTGAACATCTATTGTGGCTAATTCCTCTGTCGTACAAGCAGCAGAGTGCAGCGATGGTACAGCTCCATTCAGGCCCACAGCACTCACTGTTGGCCTTGGGTCTATGTTTAGACAGAGCTTTTAAGCACTCTGATGTCTTGTGTGCACTGCAAAAGAAAGCAAACAGTGTATGTGTGCGTGTACTTGTTGTGTGCATCTGAGTGCCGCACTGTATGTTTGTATAAGTGGGAGGTTTTTATCAGGGAGGATAAAAGGCAGAAATGTGTTTGAGCTCTTCCCATCTTCCATGGCAGTGTCAACCCCTCCACACACACACACACACACACACACACACACCCCCACCCCAAAGGATCCAACGCGTGGTTGGGTTTATACACTATTCATAAAGACCACTGTGTGGGAGAAAAATGGGCCCATTATTTCCAAGCAGTAATGGGATATATTTGTTTTGTGGCCCTGAGTGTGTTCTGTCGCAGTCGTGAGTTTGTATGCATGCATGTATGTGAGTCACATTCATGACATATTTGCATGTTTAGACTTTTATAGTATGTATCATGAGATCAGTTAAATGCCTCGTGGAAAGACTGTTTGGACTGCTCACAAAAGCTTAATTTTACAGGTTTAAAGTGTTTAGATGAGAAGAAGAAATCAGAATGTCTTGCTTACGCGCAGACATGTGAACAACATATATGTCCAGTCAATTTTTTTTTAATATGTTACTTTCTCTGACTGTTGAATTTCTTGGCATGTCAGCCATGTAGTTTTGCTCTCCAAAATTAACTGTTGCTTTAGTGACTACTATGTTTTCATAAATGGCAATGATAGCCAAAGCCACGGAAATACGACCCAGTTATTATGTAATTAGTTGGTTCATTTTTACAGCAATTTAAACCATGTACCGCAGTGCCTGAGAAAAAGAAATAAACAGTCTTTAATACTTGATTTAAAGGAAAAATTCTTACTGCTGCTCACTAGCTGTTTGGTGTGGCTGATAACTGCTGTTACCTCACTTAGGGCATACTCACACTGGGCTATCTGAACCGTGCCACACGACTGACCCCAAAGTCCAGGTTATCTGACGTGCCCAAGCACAGTACGCTTTCATGGCCCTTGCACAGTGGGAAGAAGCTGCCATTGGCACAGTAAGGTTGTACATGTGGACAGGCACAGAACGTTTACATGGCAACATCAGCGTGACTCTTACTGGAGTGTCTGCTTAAAATTTGGGCAGCCATCATCATGCAAAGTAAACTAAAAAAAGTTATTTGGGAAATTGTACAACTATCTTCTTGAGCATGGATACCAGAGGGCATTTGAACAATGACGGCACAAAAAACAAACAAACTGAGAGATCAATATTTAAAAGTACGGGGCACACTCCATAAATTGGGTTGATTTTGACCAAACCAGAGTTGGTGATTTAAGTAAGTTTCATTTTCTTTCATTTCTGTCAAATTGAGCATCTAAGCTCAAGACAAGAGGGGGCCTGGGCTAGCTGGTTAGCATGCTAACTTCAGTAGATATCCCTTCAACACAACACACAGACGATTCTGACATGATGTCAGAACTGTTTCCTCTTCACATTCAGTTGATAATGTCAGTTCATTTTTAAATGTTTTAAATATAAATCCAGGGCATGTTTCACACAACAGCGACTGTTTTTCCAAACTGTTTAAGGAGTGTAACTACTATTTCAAATTGTGGATTTCATCCAAGAAGTTTTACAAAACTCAGATTCAAAATCTTTGTTGGGTGGCAAGTAAACTAAAAGTTGACCTTTAGAGTAATTATGTGAAATGTTTGATTTTTTTTTCCTTCTTATGAACCAGATTGTCCTTTGTAGCTGTTGATGCACTGCTGATGCATGCCCATCTATCTGTGCAATGTCTCTTGGAAAAATTAAATCATCTGCTACTGGTTGATGTCACCCTGCCCACAAACTTCTCCCCTCTATTCCATCCCAGTGAGTTTAATTTGAACGGAGCATTTTGTCCCAGTAAAACCACTACGGCTGCTGTCACAGTGACCTTGCAGTTGTTCCATTATTCACCATCCATGGAGGAGCTCCAGGATTTTTGTCTCTGGGTGACATCATGGCTAAAGTCTGTCTCTGTCCTTCAGCTTAAAGAAGGATCAGTTCAAATTCATTAATCACGGAATAACTAAGGGGTTTCATTTTATAAACACGAGATGTGAAGTTTGTGCTAAGAAGGATTTTGCCTTTAATTGCATGAACTCAAATCTGATTCAAAGACTGTATGTGGAGTGGCTGTTGACTTCACTTCACAAGGATAGTTAATATAAAGGCATTCATTATATCATTAACTATTTGTCCCGAAACATATTCTTTAAATCGTATATTATACATACATACACACACACACACACACACACACACACACTCTTCCTTGCTGCAGTGACGAGGCTGCTGTAAGACAGTAAATCATTGAAAGGCGGAGCGCAGCACTGAAAGCTCAGTGACAGAAGATAAAACATGCAGCGGCAGGCGGACTCTCCTCCACAAAACACCATCGACTCCATCAAGAAACGCAGAGGGAGCGGACAGTTTCATTCACACATTTATCATCGCAAACCAACATCTTCCACGAGGAGCGAGCAGGTTTATGTGCAGCATATGAACAGAATGAAAATGTACTTTTTCCAAATTATAGGTCCCTTTGTTCATCTTTTGTTTATTTGTTTGTTCAATTTAAGACTTATAACTTCAGCTATCAAATGCAAGAAAAATGACACGTTGCTGCTCTTTTCAACGACGGCTGCAAATTAGCTGCCCCTGTTCAAAGCTGACATTTTGACTAGTTACAGAAAAGCACAGGTGTTACTAATTTGACAATAGCTCTGTTCTATTCAAGTGTCCCAGTGAGCCATGACAGTGTGACAGTGAGGCAGTATGAATAATACCAGCACCCTGAACCTGAAGCAGCTAAATAGAATTCAGACAAAATTCATTCTATTCTTTGCACATGTGCTTTTCCTGCCATGTCATAATGTCTTCTGCGAAAAAGATCTGTTTGTGGCTCATTATGTTGTTGCCAGTGTTGGTTTTGGGTCAGCTGCCCATCCTCCTGCAGTGTGGGACCAGTGTTTAAATGTATTTTGGTTGCGTTTAGATCCAACATCTCGATGTTCTGAAATATATTTGCTTCGGTGTGGTCCAGCATTTTTTAACCAGTAAAAAACCTTCAGTCCAAATTGTGCAGGATCACTACAATGCCTTTTAGATTTGGCTACTTATTGTTTGACATACTGCACTGACATACACAGCAGACACATGTTGCTGCTCGCTGTATTTTCTTTTGTTTGTGACCTCACTGCTGTGGCCGACAAACATGTGCTTTCTTTACCTGCACCTCACCCACGAGCACCTCAGTGTCTATGTCAGAAAAATTCCTTTTCGTGGTCCTTCTCTCTGTTGTTGTAACAATATCACCAAAAAAATAAATGATCAGTAGGTTCATTTCTATGCATCAGCATTCATGGGATGCTTTGTATTGACTGTTTATGTTTGCATGTGGGCATGTAGAATTTGAACCCGAGATACTTTTTGGATCCACAGAGGGAAATTGGATAAATACAGGTGTTACTACTCCAGAACAAATATATACAAGCATAAGAATAAAGCATAAGAATAAAAACTATAAGCATACAAACATATGAAATAAAACATAAATACATACAACAGAATAATATTAATAATAGTAGTAAAAAACTAAGATATTTGTAAATGCATGAAATAGAAATGACAATAAGGAATATGAATAAGAGAGTGGGATATGAGGTTAGTCCTGGTGCACACATTTCAAGATGGACTGTGCACACGATTTCATAAATCTGGGGCCACATTACCAAAAATCTATCTGAAACATCCTATCTTTTTTGATACAGAAGCAATGCCCAAACTCGTGAATGTGTGCTATCATAAAAATCCCAACTTTAACAAATCATCAATGGGCACTTGTCACGTTTCTGTGTCTATAAACTACATGAGACCGTCTGTATCCATGCAACGACTGTCTCACTTCACTTAGTCCTGTATGGCCTGCTAACTGGAGAACACGGGCGGATCTAAGATTTTAGGAGATCTGGGGCTTAGCCCACTGAGCTGAAGTTCTGTGTGCGTGAACATGCACCGAAATAACAATTTTTTTGCTTCAACTTACTACTTTACTTAATCAGGCACCAAAATGTTTTGTGCATCTACTGTCTTGTTAGTTAAGTCTTAAGTAGACTTGAAGCAGACAAAAGCCAGTGGTGAACATTTAGAAATTCACACCCTTCAATAGTACAAACTCACTAAAGATGCAGTCAGCAGCTGCTTGAAATCACTGTCCTGCACAGTCCAGAAGACATGCCTCACATCCACCGGAAAAAGAAAATATTGAGCAAGAAAAGGTCTTAAGATTGATCATGAACTTAAGTTGTAAAAAAAAAAACAAACAAAAAAAAACATAAAATGCACCTCTGGCAGCTGACCTGTATTACAAAATACACAGTACACAAACACACACACACACACACACACACACACACACACACACACACACACACACACACACACACACACACACACACACACACCACACAGAGACAAGGAAGCAGCTGGCCTTGCATAGCAGTACCCCAGTGTATTATGGGGTCAGCAGGCTGTTTAAGTGTGAACTGTGAACTCAGTGTGCGTCTACCACAGCTGAGCCACTGACTGGCTCATCACCAGTGTCATTTTTCAGAAGGATTTCTTCATCCTTTTTAGGGTTTTGTTTGGTCAAATAACTCCCACACATGGCTTATGGGATGTTGTTGTTTTTCTGCTTTATTTTTCCTTGTTATTTCTGGCCCAGATAGCATGCTTACGCAGAACCATAGAAAAATAATAAGCAAAGCATTCGAAATGCTTCTGTATAGTCTGAGAGAGATGCAATGACTCGATACATTAAACCTTACCTGTAGCATAGTTGCTGTCATTATCTGTTCCTTTAAATCTGCCAGTCAACTGACAATAAGGAAGCAAGTCGAGTCTCTTCTGATAAGGGTCCTCTGTCGTGACGTATTAGCCTCAGCTCATTAAATCTTAAGCAAATATTATGATATGCATGTTCATATAAATGTTTAGATATTTATACATATATATGTATATTTCAGAGCTGAAGCGTTGGACCATCTTAATGGTTTTATGGGTTTGACATTTCGGGAAATTTGCTGATTTGATTTCTGTCCAAGAATCAGATGAAAAGATTGACACAGCTGTTACACCTTGTTGTTCAATTCGAAGTTGGAGGTTGCAGATAGCTTAAAATAGCATAAAGATTACAAAGAGGAGGGAAACAGGTTGCTTTCTATTTATTCTTATCAAGCAAGCAAACAGTATGACTATATGATAGCTTGTCTTGTCCATACATCTGTTAAACAGATGAAATCACTCACAAACATGCGTACAACACCACGGGCCCTTTCTTCCACCCATGTTGAGGTGCCGTTGCCATTTTCCAGCCGACGCAGTTGTCTTTTTCGAGCTCAGCGCTCACCTTGTATAAATGGCCAATGTATTTACGCTCATCTGTGCGCTGATGGGAGCGCCGGTCTGAAAAGGAGGTGTGGTCAGGCGCATTGTTGGTGCATTGCTAAAGCATTTGTGTTCTGAACAAACATAAACCACGTCTAAAGTCTGCCACAGTGTCGTCCTGTCAGTCACAGGGTTGCGATATTTGGATCCACGCGCACAGGTGCGGTCACAGAGAGTGCGCATTCTGCTTGTGATATGTGGGGACGCGCAGCAAGACTCCACATAATCAGTTAATTAGCCCATCAGAGCGTCACTGTAAGCGGTAAATCTTTTCGCTCTCCTCATCTCCTGACATCGTTATACCTCTTTCTGCATTATGCTGCTGCTGTGGTGATGCCAGAAGACGAGGATATTCTCCTTCTACACCTGCCTCACCTCAGGGCGCTTCATTAAATGACTGATGCTTCCGGAGATGATCTGCCCGTGTGCTTTCACCTCGGGTGTTCCCCTGCCCGAAAGTGCTAACTTCTGTGACCGATTGTCTATTCCATCTAAATAGCAGGGCGCCTTGTCTAAGCGTACCTGGCTCTTAAAGTGGATGAGAGACGACATGCTGATTGAAATTAATTCCTTGTTACCCAAAAAAACACACCTATGATTAATGATTAATGAAGAGGCAAAATCCATCTCCTTTATACCTCACTTTGCACCCAGATTATGCGCCATCTAAGTAGCAAAGTGGACTTGGACACACCCAAATTGAGCGTGCGCTGTGCTCTTTATTTCTGCGCCGTATACTTAAAGTTCCAGCAGTAGGTAGTGGCTAGTTAGGCTAAAGATAGATGGACACTAAGAAAACTAAATGAGCTGAGCACTGGCGGTAAAGGTGGAAAGCTTTGTTGAGAGGAGAGCGAGAGGATGGAGATGATGTGAATATAAAAAAGATATCAACACAAAGAGAAGGAAAGAGACTTGCAACCAAAAAAAACAAATGTAAAAGGAGGCAGAGAAGAATGGAAGAATAATCCTTTTCCTTCCGTCTGACAGCTTCTTCCTTTACGGCTGCCACGGGGATGATGGTTGGACTGGGTCGCTGCCTGGGCAACACTTCCGTAGTGGTCACCCAATGCCGGGGCAGTGAGCCTAGGAAGCAGGAAACGCAGAGCAAATACAGAAACAAAATGTAAACTCCTCTGTAGCTCAGCTAAATAGACTCCTCTATCAGATTTTCTTTAGCTTGCTGCATTCAGGTTTACAAGAAAATACACCGACACACACATACTCACACACACGCACCCTTCGATCCATTTCTGTTTCTGCAGATGAAATTTTGCCTGTTCCCTTCGGTCTCAAGCTTCTTATCTCATTCGCCCTCATTTTCTCCCCCACACTTTCCTTCTGAGGAACAGTGCTAATCCTCCACGGTGTTGGATGTTTTCTGTCTATAATGTGTGCGTTTCTGTGTGCACATTCGCAGGAGTGGAAACGAAGAGAAGCTAATGGCCTTGCTTACTCCGCTCAACGTCAACTGCCACGCGAGCGACGGCCGCAAGGTAAGAGGAAAGCACGAAAAACCAAACACCTCATCACTGGCATTGCATCTGCTCCTCAGCAAAGTCATTTGGATCACAAAAGTGTCAAACTGGCGCTAAAAGCTGTTATTTTTTTTGTTTTTCGAACAGGGAATCAGAACAAACGTTGTCACTAGTGGCTGTGGGCCTCAGTTCAAATAATCCGTTCGCTGTGTTTCCCGACTGTCGGCCATTAAAATGAATAGATGGAGACACAAACCTGTCAGTGAATAAATTAGCACTGGTGCTGAACAATAGCAGTGCAAAGCAACACGCAAAGAAAGCACTGTCAGACTGCCAGAGACACGATGACAGAAAATATTACATTTCGAGTGGCTGGATTTTCTGTGTTTTTTTTCCCCTGTTTATTGAAGAATAAACAAAGGTGAAGATGTTCTTGTTTTGTTTTTGGCAGTGACTGACTGTGGTTCACCTTTAATGGTTTCTCCAAATAATTTAGTTTCAGAAGAGTGAGAGGAGCAGACAACAGAGTTCCTGCTGCTGCTTCTCAGTAAAACTTATATGGCGATGAGAGATGAGAGTAGAGTCTGGCTCAGTGCAGGACACACTGAGGCCTTTACCTTTAGTTTGGGTGAACCTGAACCTCTGAAAGACATGTGTAATGAAGACAAGCAATTACTCAACCAGCCTTATTTTGACGTCCAAGAGTAGCTCTGGATGTAGTGACCACATAATAAGTTGCAGGTCACATAACGCGCACAGGCCCAAATAGGTACAGCAAAATGAGCTTAATATTATCAATACGTTTTTCTATTTTTTTAGGTCATCGCTTTTGACATTTGTGCCCAGTCAGTGCAGGTCGCTCTCAGTGGAACAAATGGGACTCCGACCATTTGTACTCCAGCCTCCATAGCACAGCCACGGTAAAGTCTAGGAAAGTCTGGTTAAAGAGCCACCCAAAAGCGGGCTCATTTACAGAGCTGCAACGCAAGTAATGTATAACATATTGAAAGAGGTTCAGTAAACCACAGTAAGCTCAGTTTATCTGAGTGTCTTGTTCTGGTCACTTCTGTGTTGTCGAATGTGTATCCTGTTTGTAATTAGCTGCGTGTTTTGCTTGCTTGACAAGCACCAAAAACAAGATCAGAGTTTTAACAGCTAATGTTGCGCTTGGGATTCACTGTAGTGTTGTTAGAGGCGCCGAGTAATTAAAAATGCTGTAATTAAAAATCAAGAAAAACAGATGTAGGATGATGAATTTCTATAAAGTGAAATAAGGAGAAAGTAAAGACTTCCCCGTCTCCCATTTCTCACTGGAGTATAGATGTTAAGAATTTGGAAGGTGTACTTGAATGCACCCCGAAGCTGTCCGTCACAGACAGACGCCAGGGGACAGAATCAGCATGCCTGTAAATGGCGCTAAAACACAGTTTCCACTTTTTGTATTCCGTGACTGCTTTGGTACAAACCCGCCGATGTGGCAGTTTGCTCTCTGAGATTTAATGCTACCCGCCGAACAAAAGTTTCTCCCCATATCGTTGTCGCTTGGTGTACATTTTGTTCCCTGCTGTAAATGTAAATGTTTTTTCACCTCTAAAATCTATCTATTTATCTTAAAGGGATCGTTAACCCAAGAGGAGAAAATGGTGAGCAAGTTTCAACACTTAAAATCATAAAATGCCCCCTTACCGCTCATTCGACGTAATCCAAGAGGAGCCTGTAGCTCCTAATCTGTGAAGGTACACTGGGATTACTTTAGTCAAGCAGTATGGAGGCATTTCAAGGGTTTTTTTTTTTGTTTTGTTTTTTTATGCTTGAAACTTGGTCACCATTGGCTTCAACTGTTTGGGAGATGACTGCAATGTCTTTTTCGTCTGAAACTCAGGCAGTGCTTTGTGGACTTAAAAACTTCAATCAACCCTCAGTCGGCATGAGGGTGAATAGATAATGACTGAAATTTCATTTCTGGGTGAACAATCCCTTTAACATAAGACAGTTATATCTGCTCCTTTTCTTGCTCTTTGGTAACGTAATCCCATCGTCTGCCCAGTTATTCACTCTGCCCAGGGAGAAAATTCTGTAATCGCGCAGCTATTTGATTATCATGGTTTAATGACTGATTAAATTGCTGTCACTGTTCCAGCCGCTCATCCTTAATGTGGAGGGAGAGCGAGCAACCGCTGGTTTGTGTTCAGTGGAGTGAGACTCCAGAAGTCATGTTATTGCGACTTCATGACATTTCTGCAGCAGCTACAACAACAACAACAACAACAACAACTTAAAGGCTTTAATAAAATGCTGGACTTTCTCAATAAAATGCAAGGTAACGCGCTTACTCGTCAACAGACAAAAGTGCTGCATTATATCAATTAATAGCGATTATTGTGTGACCACAGCGTGCACTTGTATGTCCTCACGGGAGTCCCGAGCCTCAGCTCGAGCTCCGCTGCGTCGCTGCAGAACGTCTGGCTTGTAACTGATTAATACCTCAGATGAATCCCCGGATGATCACTCTCAGTTGTGTATTTTCCAGCTTTAGCTGAGGTACTCCCTGTAGTCCACCATTTCACTGTTTTCCATCCTTGCCGAAATGAAGCCAGCTGCTGACTCTGTTTTTTTTTTTTTTTTTTTTTTGAGAGAGAGAGACGAGTGAAACTTTTGTTTTAACATTTCTAAACT
>JAQLOL010000001.1:25811962-25826876 GCA_029783665.1 Naso thynnoides
ACACACACACACACACACACACACACACACACACACACACACACACACACACACACACACACCACACACACACACCAGTCAGCCACCATCATTTATAATTGATGCTAGTGATGGTATTTATATCAGGGCAGACTTAGGATGGTCAGTTAGTCAGTCTGTATACTTACTTACAGAGTCATGTTCTGTCAGCTGTGTATATGTACTGGCGCAGTATGGTTATGTATAGCCTATTTGTGCTAGGTAACATTAGACTTAGGACAGATATGTAGCTATTCTATACCTGGTTACATGACTATATTTCACTTGTTTGTTCAGCAAGAGAGTGCAGATGTCAAAGACCAGACCAGCAGCCTATTCTATCTTTATTCTTATTTTGTCATCACTATCCTGGCTTGTTTGGGTTCTTATCACATCACAATGGTCTTGGGTGGTGCTAAGCCCTCGGTGCAACAAGGACAAACCTGAAAACAGCCCTTAATCCATGTAATATATTTGAAATTATTACTGCAGTGTCTTTTTACTGAAAAAATAGTTTTTGCCAACTGTATTAGCCAAATACATCTCCAATATTACTGGCATAACATAATTAGAATGTTACAAAGAAAACAAACATTGTTTACCCTTCTACATGATTCTGCAGTCCAGAATACAAAAGACAAAATCGTGAACAATGTTTTTCTCCATTACCTTGGATTTTTGCACATTTGCATGTTAACTTTATAGCAGTGTGCTGATCTCCTTTGACCACTGTACAACAGGGAGATGAGGCTGTTTGGATGGAAGAAGGAGAGTTTAGGAGATTGGCAGACATTGAAATGAGTCACACAGCACCAATCAAATGGGTTTCCAAGCAGTTGTGAGCTAAAATGAGAGCCGCAGCGTGAGACTGCATCGCCCCGCTTTTCAATCACACTCACTTCCTATCTCACCTGTTCAAGCATAATTGTGATACACACACGCACACAACACACACTGTGTCAGATTACACAGTGTAACTGTTTTTCTCTCTTTTTTCACTCACACACACACACACACACACACACGCACGCACGCACACAAATCACTTGCCAGGATCATTTTGCACGTCCTCGGTGGGAAACCCCATCAACTTTCACAGCAAGGAGCAGAGCAATGAAACGCATCCCAGACTGTCATACCTGGCTCACATGCACACACACACGCACACACACACACACACACACACACACACACACACACACACACACACACACTCTGCAGATACTTTCAGTCTAGTCAGAGAGATAGTGGGTTATCAGAATCCAACATGATGGCCTCACTCATGCACGTTACACACAGCTGCATCGTGCTGCAGGAGGCTAAGTACTCTGCTTTTCTACGGTCTGAAATAAGGAATGACTTCTCCAGGTATAATACTCATTCAGATGCCTCTGATAGCAGATACTGGATCTTACAATAGAGTATTGGGACCACACCAAGGAAAAATTGTTAAAGATTTTCGGAATAAAGATTAATATTTTAAGAAAACGCACGTAATGTTATGAGAATAAAGTCATAATTTTGAAAGAAAAGCTGTAACATGAGAGTCACATTACAAATAAATCAAGCAAATCTTTTAAAACGCCTACTTTATTCTCAAAATATTCTTGACTTTTTTCTAGTTATATAATGACTTCATGCTCATTCTCTGTCATAAGGACACTTCAGTGACGCTTAACATAAAATACAAACAATCATGTGATCTATTTTTTGTACTCACTTTGTTTTCAGGATTCACATTATGGCACAGGCCGAGCCCCAGAATGCCTTGAAAATATCCTGCAGAAGCCACAAATGAATATGTGCTGTTCCTTGGAACAACTTAAGGAAAATGCTGCCTACAACCAAAGTTAACCAAGAAAAATCATGCATCAAACAGAATGTCCCATTTTACAAAAATGTACTTTATATTATAGAATGATAATTGATGCATTAATGCGTTTATCACTTAAATGTTGACACTAGTAAAGATAGGATTTTTTTTTAATCTTCTGAGAAGCTTGTGAAATCTTACATACATATATATATATACATATATGGCCCATCTATGGGCCCATAGACGGGCCGAAAGAGTTTTAAGTGGTTCTTAGCACTACACATATTGATTTAAATGTATAAATTTAAGTCAATATGGACATTCTATACATTTTTAGATTTCATTAAATACAATTTATTTTTATAGCTAGATTCTCTCCTAATGTTCATACCTATATCTTTGGGGTTATATTTTCTCCATTGTAGGCCTTTAAGTTTGGGTATTCCATATAGGCCCCATAGCAAAGGTGGATGTTAAGAGGTTAAAGTAATTACTAATATAAGTTATGAAATAAATGTAGTGAAGCAAAAACGAAAGAATGAGGGAAGTTAAATATGTGAGCCAGCAAACATAAGTCAAACTGGAACCCTCTTCTTCTTCTTCTTCTTCCTCCTCCTTCTCCTCTTCTTTTTCTTCCTCTTATTCTTCTTCTGGCTTATGTCCTTAGACCTGCAGCTCTGTTGGGGCAAGCCAGGCCAACTTACCATCCCAGGTCGATTAGACCATCTTCACTATTTGGTGGCTGGTGTTTCGGGCAGCTGTTAATTATGCTATACAGTCTGTGTTGTGTCCCCACATTCGCAGAAGGCACTGTCCATGAGACCCCACTTTTTGATTGCTGCACCGGAGCATCTGACACCAGACCTCAGGCATTTGAGGTTTGTCCACTGTTTTCAGGACAAGTCCTCGCCAGGCACATCCGTGGGGTCGTTGATACTGTGGCACAGCCTAGATGGTTTGCTGACTTTCACTGGTCCCTCCATCTCCCCTTGGCTCAGACAGGCTTGGAACCACAAACTGAAACCTTGGACAGCTATTACAAACGTTACGGCCAAATGCTTTTTCCTTTAATATTTTATTTTAATATTTTTCCCTTTTGTCCTGTAAACATTTATATTGTTGCTGGAGCTGCCTAAATACGGTCCAAAAATAATTTTTTCCCGCTGTGAGTGTTTGGGTTTTTTTGCACTGCATTATGGGAAACTAGTGCTCATAGCAATTACACTAAAAAATCAACTAAATTTAGTCCCCAGCACTGACATTCTTTGTGTTTACCCGACAAAACTTTAAGTCCTGTGTATCAAATTAAGATACAGCATTTACACAAATATGCTTTGAGTTGGGCAGCATGGGACTTCTTGGCAAACACAAGCATGGGAAAGTTGCCACGGCGATTAAAAAAAAGAAAAAGCGGACAGTGAATTAATTGCAAGTACAGGTGTTCAGGTCGTAACCTGAAACGAGCAGGAGCCACTTTAACAGAGCTGCTGAGGACTGAGTGCAGCCCAGTGTTGTCCTCTTCTGAACTTCAGCTAATCAATTAACGTGATTTAATACACAGTCACTCCACATGGAAGCCAGCGTCGCTCCTAATTTATACTGTATTGACCGTTTCACACACACACAGAGAGAGAGGGAGGAGGCGCACGCGGGCAGATTGTGTTGAATGGCTGCGGCTGAATCCGGATCTCAAGGGGAAATTAAGGCATTGTTTTATTTTCACAGTTTCACATTGCTAAAGTTTAAAGGGCTGGAAAGAAAGAGACGGAGAGCAGGCAAGGCAGAGAGAGACTGACTCACACAGTCCTCTCCTGTGAGCTTTCATCTAGCCTTTGGCATAGAAAGTGAGCCTGCATATTACTCAGTCTATCACAACACAGCAGGAGAATGGGCGGAGAATTAATACACTTGGCTTTCATGCCAACGTGCTCTCTCTGCGCTTTTCTTCTATTCCGCTCTTCCACAGGACAAAGCGCTTTGTGTGTTAATAAAATTAACTTGCATGTATCTTTTTTCTACCTGATAAAACAACCTGGCAGTGAATACAAGAAGAAAGAAAATTCCTTGAATTTACAGATTATGTTCCGTTTTCTGTTCGTTTCTGAACACAAGGCCGGCGCCGGCGGCAGCTCGCTCTTCAGGGGCGAGCATTTTTGTCTGTGTGCATTTCAATGACATAAACAGTATCTAGCCGTCCATACCCTCGGCAGCCATCTATCTGCCTCCCATAAATCTGAATGACATTAACATTTAAAAAACCCAACTCCTGCCTGTCTGTCTGCAGATGGGCCTCTCAGACAGACAGGCCTCCATTTTATTCATCCACACGGCGGGCAGGACAGACAGGCATTGCCACAGACAGGCATAAATCTGAGCAGGTTAGGGTTTGAACAGCCTCGGCCGGCAGGTTAAGTGAATATCACCCTCTGTCTCCTGAAAGCGCTCGAGCTCTTATTTCCCACTTCCATTAAATATGTGTTTCATTTCTGCCTTATTTAGATGGAAAGTCATTTTACCCTCTTTTATAGAAGGTCATAAAATATACAGTGTTTTTTTAACACTCTGCATAACATTTACATTTTCTATTGTATAAATGTGATCACAGCGACACACGGCTGAATAAAACATTCATGGCAAAAGCCATTTCTTCTGTGACATTTGGTCTCCTATCTATCATCAGTTTTCTATATGCAGTCAGGAGAACAAACGCTGGTCAAATGTTTAATGTGGCCTCTACACATAAAATTCCAACCCTGCTTTCACATTAACACCCGCTGGCTAGTAGATGGAAATGCTTTTTTTTTGTGCAGATAAGAGAAAAGTCAAATGGAAATGACTCTCAGGGCTGTTGTGGTAGTAGGGAGTGTGCTGATGGGTCTGGGAAATTGAAGCATGTCAGTAAAATTAGAAAAATTCAGCTCAGTCTTGACTGGCAGACATGTAAATGTGGCAGATGAGTCCATTATGGACCATCCCACGCAGCCTTTTCTCATCAAAAATCCCATCAGTGTATTAAAAGGTATAGCCTTGGTACTGACAAATTAATTCTTTCTTCCTTTTCTTCCTGACTGATTTGAATCGCTGCTGAACTCAGTGATGGGCAGCAATTCAATGTTATCACTCGCTGTCTTTCAGCAGAGAAATATATCCCACAGAAAAATGGAAACTATTTATTGAAATACAATTGTGTTTTCCATTTCAGTTATATTAACAAACTGATGCTGAAAAGATCTGAAAAACAGAGTACAGCATTTGAAAATATACGTTCCTTTTTTATATACTATAGAGTTCAAAACTGACAATGTATCCAAGTTGTTATTTTACATTTTTTCATTGATTTTATGTCGTTGTGCCCAGCTAATATACTGTGCTTTAAAATGTATTAGTTAGTACACATCTTTATTTTTATAGGGTTTAACAATTAGTGTCCACAGACTTGTTTGTTGTACTTTCTCTTTAAGAATTGGGCGTTATTCCTCGAGAGTTTTATCAAAGTATGTGTAAGTGTAAAAACTAAGAGAATAAGAAAAAAAGGTAAAAATGTGCTTTTGTTGAACTGAGGACTTTCTGTTAATCAAAGTTGCAAGAAAATGAAGATGGACGTGTTTTTGGCCATTCATTTCGAGGGTGCAACATCAACATAAACTTCATATACCTTAGCTTTTCATGTCAGAATAAACATCTGAAGAATTTTATTGTTATCTGATATTCAGGTTGTCTGAGTGGAGCTAAAAGATTGAAAAATGAAAGTGACCACGTTTCTTGATAGTTTTTTGAATATTTCAGTTCTCATATGGAAGCTCCTATACATTATAAGACACAAATATTTTTTACTGTGCAACTTTTACCTTGTATATGTAATGAGTCTAAAATGTAATTGTGATATTTCTAAACCTAATCTCTACTTTTGTACACATGTTCAAAGTTTTTGAGCTGGTAGCTGGCAACCACAAAACCAGCTGCTATGACTGCAACTTAATCCTTAAAGGGATAGTTCACCCAAAAATGAAAGTTCAGTCATTGTCTACTCATCCTCATGCGGATCGAAGAGCGGATCAAGTTTTAGTTTCCACATTAAGTCAGATTTAGACTTTAGTCCATGAAACTCTGCTGGAGTTTTACAGGATAAAGATGTGGCAGTCATCTCCCAAACAATTGCAGTTAAAAAGGACAAGGTTTCAAGTGTAAAAAAAAAAAAAAACCATAATAAAACCCTAACATGCCTTCATGCTGCTCATCAGAAGTAATCCAGGTGTTCTAAACCCTCAGTATGCCAAACTGTTTTGAAAAACATCATTGACGTTGTGTGATGTGTGTGCGAGCACGTATCTGTGAATGTGGCACCCATATCAGGAGCTACAGGCTGCAAAACAGTGAAGCTAAAACATGGTGTCAGTGGCAGCTTGGTGTGTCAAGGCTTCGGGATATGTAAATTACTTTGGACAACCACTATGAAGGTTTTTTATGGTTTTATTATGCATTTTGTTTGATGTTTAAAACATGGTCACCATTTGCTTCAATTGTTCTAGAAATCACTACAAAACCTTTTTCCCATGAAACTCCAGCAGTGTTCTATGGACTACAAAACTTCACCTGATCTTCCATCTGCATGAATGTGAGAGGTTAATGAATGAATATTCATTTTTGGGTGAGCTATCCCTTTAAAGGGACAAAGTACGTCCACTAAAAGTTTTTTGTCATAGACATTCTTGGATTGCTATTTTTACTGTTGGACAACATTATGAAAAGGATCAGACGCATAGTTTTTAAAGAGGAGGGCCCTGGGCCCCTTGATAGCTGCCATACAGCAGAGTGCCTCTGCAAATAGGAGTAAAGATGAAGGAAAATGCGAATAAAATGAACACTGGTATATGCTCCTTTACGATTTGACCATGGAACTACATCATGACAGTGCTCAGCATTTATTCTCCTGGCTGGGGACAAATTCATGGTCAACAACCCCACAAAGAAAACCACATGCATGCTCTTAGCTACACTCCTGATCTGACGCACCATTATTGGTGCTGGTGACTGCAAACTCTTCCAGTGCAAGGACTGCTGATTATTTTCTGGATCCTAGCTGTAGGCTTAACTCCCATACCTGCCGATGACCCTCAACATGATGTTTGGGTCATGTTAGAGATCCTCGCAGAACTGGTCACAGGTTTCACCTCTGCTCTGGAGTCAGGAAATCACAAACGCACACGATGCTGTGGTCACAACAAACGCATGTAACCCAGGTTCTAATAATGTATTTGGAATACTACTCACAAACATAACAGCTTGCACCTGCAACAACAACCAATCACTGAGCAGTGCTCCGTTCATGCGCAACAGAAGAGTCTCAGACAAGTTTGACTGCACCTGATACAGATGAAATGTACAAATTTAGAGTATTTGTGCTTTGCAGAAACATATAATACCAACATTTTATTCTGGTGACCGAGCTTAAGAGGAAACGGTTGAAAGACAAAATACTCTGAGACAAATTAACTAGTGAGCACTTGGAATTTTTTTAGTTGCAGTGTTTTGATTATAAATTACTCATTTTAATACGAACCTAGAGCACAGCTTTACTGTAGGGGAAAGAATCATTCAGTAAAGGCTCCAAGATGAACACTTACATGATGTGTTTCAGTAGGTTGAGTTGGTTCCTTTGTCCAATTCTGGTACACTTCAACTCTTGTTAGACAAAATCAAGACCAACTTTGCTCCGACTTCATGTATAATTTATTATACTGATAATCAAGGAGTTAAACCCAGATGATCAGGAAGCTGTTTTTACACCCAGTCATTGAAGTTGCTGGGTTTTCCCCAGATTGTAAAGTGTGCTGCCCCATTTCAGGCTGTGTGAAGGACTCCCACAGGTACTCATTAGTATTGTTTACATGGGAACCCAAAGGGGCCATGCAGTCTACTAATCATAGATTTTACAACACCTTTTCCACTCCGGCATCGTTTTCCCACACATCTGTGATCTTATGAAGAAATATTACAGGTCAACACTTACACGGGATTGTTGTTCAGTGTTTCAGTATCTTACCTGTTAGCTGATGCTCAAATAAGCATTCAGCTCAAGTCTGTGTTTAGATGCCCCAGTTCTTTGAATAAGACCAATATAAAAATGCATCTATTGTATCAGGATTTTTACTGTCACTGTGACCAAGAAAATCAATTAGTTTCAGCCTGTGTGCTGGTTTACAAATAAGGCAGTGAGTGCTGAATTTAAGGTGCAGAATCCCAAATACTGAATAGTGCAGAAGATTTCATGGGATAAAAATCAATAAGCTTCTTATTATGCCATGTCATGAAGCCCGACTGCCTGAAGTAAAACCTGAGACTGGAACACAAAGACAGAGGAGAACATTTTCTCATAAGACTTTATGAAGGGTTTAGAAATTGCAACAAATGGCTTTATTATAGTTTATACATTATTTATTAGTGCTTTATAAGATCAGCAAAAAAACAGGATGAGAGTTTTTAGGTTGCCATGATTGTGGAAAACCCCTGCGCTGGTGTTAACCTTGCTCCAGTAAATATTAGAAAGTCATGTGCAGTTGTAAAGGTGAGCTAAAGTTATAATAATAATAATAATAATAATAATAATAATAATAAGTTATTGATTAAGTCTTTCTGCTCAACAAAAGAAAACAAGTCAAGTCAAGCTAGAGGTGGATACCAGTTGTTTAAAAGCAAAACAATGTTGTTAAAAAAAAGAAAAATGACAACTGAGTTGCGCATCATAATGTTTGCTTTCTAAACTAAAAAGTTTTTACAGGCATCGTATTCATAGTTTTTCAAACATCTCAGGGTCTTTGGGATTTAAGCTTTCAGAAAAGCTTTACAACCTAATAGACTGATTACAAAGGCTTCGTCATTGGTGGTACCATGAAAATATGAGAGAACATACATGAAAACTCTGTTGTGCGCATGCATAATCATTTAACTCTTATAATCAACATGTATTCGGAGTAATTTTTAGTCACTTTCATAAAATGAGTATCAACTAATAACGCAATTAAATAATGCCATTGCAATATTTATTCAAAACATATGAGATCCAGTTAGTTTATAAGCCCTTTATGACAGTGTAGTCTATTATTAAAATGTGGTAGGTTCTATAAATTTATAAATAAAAATATGTGTATATTCACATGTTGACTTTTTTTAACCGGTATGTTATTCGAGGCAACGCATGGTCAATTCCCGCCGCTCCTTAAGTTCGTGTTCTTGCGCCAAATCGTTGCTTTGTTCACCGTATCCAATATTTGGGTCGTTTCCGATAGCAAGTGAATGCAGCATGGAGGCAGCGCGGGACTGCGCGAGCGCCATCCTCCTTCTCCCCCCCCGCCCCCCCCCCCTCCTCTCGCGCCTCTCCGCGCGCGCGCCCGCCGGTGAGGTGGCGCGCGCACGGGAGGTGGCGGGGGGTTGTGCTCGCTCCTGCTCTCTCTGCTCTCTGACCCCAGTGGCAGCTCCGACTCACTGCACTCCGGCTCCCCCTCCGTCACACGGAGTCTGTTCTCTCTCTCTCTCTCTCTCTCTCACCGTTGTCTGTCAGTGTCTCTCGTCCTCCTCTCCGGTCCTCTTCCCCTCGCTCTCTTGTCTGGGTTTCTTTCCACAGGAGCCAGCCGAGGTCCCGCCGGGTCGAAGGTTCTGCCCCAACCGCCCAGACTGCAGCAACCCCCGGACTGCCGCGTACGAACCTGCCCGCTCCCCCTGTTGCTGCTGCCGCATGGACCCGCGTCCCTCCACCGCCACCGCTGCTGCTGCCGCCGCCTCCACCACCGCCGCGTAGAGGGCGACCCCGACCCGACACTCTTTCTCCGGCCAGATAAAAAGCGCACTTAAAACCCCACAGGACGAAGGTAGAGCAACATTTCCGCTTTGCTTTGGGAACCAAAGAGGGAGGGAGGGCAGAGAGAGGGGAGGAAAAAAGAAATTCTTGACACAAAGCCGTCGGTTAAAAGGTGGCTTGTCATTTACGGGGACGAGCAAGAGGTTAGCGCGGCGGTGCCGTGACACTGACCACCTTTGGCTGTTTTTTATTATTCCAGGAGCAGAGTTCAAGATCGCACGGAGCTTTCCTTTTTGTGTACATTTCTGCGAGCGGCAGTGCGAGCAGCGAGCGGCGCGTAGCACACATCGTGTATATGCATGATATTAAAAAGGGTCAATTTATTCGCCTTTACCCCCTCTGCTTACCGGAGTGATTTCTACTCGTGAAGTTAGCTATACGGTGTGTATCAGGGCTCCGTTCGTATTCACCGACGGCACTGACAATGTGTGTGTGCACCGCCGCTGTAGGAAAGCAGCTCAGTGCGAAGCTACAGCCTGCATAATAAAAATCCACTACCAGGGCAGGTTTTAGCAGGCTAAGCTACAGAGCTAGTTGCTGCTACTGTAGCCACAAGGTAGAGACAGACAGGCGAGCGAAGCGAGTTTCAGCAGACACACACACACACACACACACACACACACACACACACGGCGGCTGCTCACGGCGAGGAGCCCGTGAAGCATGCTGCACACAAATGCGTCCTCAGTTTTCGGCCTGCGTTTGCACCAAAAGAGCACATTTCTCGAGAAGCAGCAGCAGCAGAGATACTTCAGGTTTTACATTCTGCTTTGGGAGAAATGATTGCTGAGGTGAAGTGTGTGTGACGGGGCAGCTTTTAATTGAAGTGAAATTATTTTCTTGTAGGCCCAGAAGCCACCAGCAAGTAATCACTGGAGTTGGAATAATGTAATTTTAACTTGAGAGCACAGAGGAAGCTGCTTAAACTCAGTTTGCTCGTTCTTAATTTGCAGGAATTGAGTTTGCCCACCTCTTCTCTTAGGCTGGCAGAAATCTCCCTGGCTTAAATCCGCAGCACATATCATAGGAAGAAGTTGCGCCAGCTGACCCAGAAAACATAAATAAGTGCTTTTGTGGAAATACATCATTTTTACTGTCAATTGTCGAAGTGGTTTGATTTAAGATATTCAGCCACTGAAGGTCACAGCTGTTTTAAACTCACCACTGCATCACAGGATTTAACCATCAGGGAAGTCTGACACTGCTGATTACCCTCCATAGGAAAAAAAAAAAAAAAGACTTGTTAAATTGAGGGCAATTTTTTTCCTCCCCCTTCCTCCTCTTCCTCCTCTTGTGCTCCTGCCTGCATCAGAAGGTTCTGGTATAAAAAGCCTGTTAAGCCCACAGTGGCCACTTTGCTATCAGTCAGGGGGGTCAGACAGGAGGGAGGCTCAGGGTGCAGGGAGACGCACGGCGAAGCCCGGTGAGTGAGCTCTGTGCACGCAGAGCCGAAACATTTCAGCTGCTTTTCCTACAGGAATTCTGGGAGTGAAAGTGTCCTCGTGCCTGATTTTGTTTTCATCGTCCTGTTATGTTTCTGCAGTGTGAAAGACACCAGAGCTGTTCGGCTGGCGCGTTACTTTCTCCCAGTTCATTTTAAAATTAGGAGCATCAGGCCTGAAATGACAAAAGCAAAACTTTGCTGTATTTTTTTTTTGTATTTTGGGAGCATTTTTCGTCAAGGCTTGCTGGCTTGTTTTGTGCATGCATTGTGAAGAATGTTTTATTGGAGGCTTTCCAGTAATTGATCACGACATGCAGCTTTTCTTGCTTTGTTTAATTGCAACAGGCTAATAACTTTTTGAATTTGAATAAATTAGTTTGTATTAAAATCGACTGAGTCGTGAGCAGCGGAGCAACAATTAAAAACAAGCCTTGTGGGTTTTACATTGTCGCCTTAACGGTCAAATTTGTTTTTTTGTTGTTGTTTTTTTTTTTTTGTCTTAGTGAAATGCCATATTGTTTAAAAGGTAGAATAAATCTGCTAATTATATTAAAGCTGCTTCACTGAGTGTTTTGATGTTTCAGGAAATTTTGTCTTCCCAAATTAAATTGTGACGCAGCAACATTCAGTTCTCTTTCTATCTGTGAGACCAAGCAGCAAAACTGTAATTGCAGCATGCAGTGTGTGTGTGTGTGTACATATTTTTATTGCGTGAAACCTGTAATTATCATTGATCGCAAAGAGTCACCTCCTGACTTTGTCTGCTTTAAACCAAACGCATTTAGCTCTTCAAGCCACCTGTTAATACTTTTGAATTTTATTTCTTGAACAGCAAAACTGTGTGTAAATTTATTCCCAGACGTTTTTACTTCCTTCTTATGTAAAACACCTTCCTGGCAGAGTATTCACAAGCTGCTGTGTGCCGTGCGGTCTTGTGAAAACCGCTGACGTGTGTGTGTGTGTGTGTGTGTGTGTGCGTGCAGACTGCAGTGTGTCGAGGTCGAGCTGGTCGGCTGTGTTGCTGCTGCTGCTGCTGCTGCTGCTGCTGCTGTTGGGAGACTTCCTGGGCTTGTTGAGCGGCTCTGAAGGATGACCGCCGCACGGCTCGCTGCTGAATCCCGGTGAACGAACGGCGTCTCATGTCCAAACGGCGGAAAGATGGCTCATGGCAAAGTGACCATCACGGTGGACGAGTACAGCTCCAACCCCACACAGGCCTTCACACACTACAACATCAACCAGAGCCGCTTCCAACCTCCACACGTCCACATGTGAGTACACACAGTCTCACACACACACACACGCGCGCGCGCACACACACACAATCTGTTAATCACCTGCTGTGATAGCTTAACCAAAATCAGAATGGAGAATATTTTTTACTTCTCAAAATTCATTCTATGTGCTTTAGATGTAACCTTTTAACTTACATTCATCCAGATCTTTTTGTCTTCATCTATTTATTTTACGAAACTTTTTTGCGAATTTTTTATGCTGGTGGTTTTATGCTTTTGCATTAAATTTTAAACAAATTCTAATAAGAATTCAGGAGCCTGTTTGATGCAGAGTCTTTGCTTACACTTCGATTTAATTGGCCCAAGCTCGGACAGTGTACGGTGGCCAGCGAGGACAAACTTTGAGAGTGTAAAAGCTGCAGAAACTGCTGTGTAACAACTGAGGAAATGAAATATTACTTTGATAGTTTGCAGTGAGTGTGGAAGGTGAACTGTTCTGTTTTAGATGCCAAAGTCATACAGTCACACACCGAAACTTGAATTCGAGCTTTTCTGCCTCAGGAGTTTTTCTCCGCCGGCCGTGCGTTGCTCGCCTCTGTTCCTTGTGGTCGCTCTGAGACTGTTAGCATTTGTGCCATGTTGTCATTGCGGTGCATGAACGCTTTGTCCGCATTAGGGCGTTCTCTTTATTTATTTATCAGACCAGTTACTTAGCTTTGCTCTTGTCTGATGCGGTTACTCTCTGCCTCTCATTAGTGGGTCAGAGCGCTTTGACCCGTCAGCCCTCGACACGCAAACACTCACCAGGGCGCAGAGCTGCATGTTTGCAGGCTTTGTGTCTTCTCCCAATTACAGCAGGTTTGAGGGTTGCTTGCTGGTTTTGCTAACTGTGCTAGAGATGTTTTTTTGTTTTTTTTTTTGCTGAATTTGTTTTTGTAAAAGTTCACCTGCAGCAGAGACAGGAAGTGATTAAAGCTTTACTTTGATTGGATTTTACATGCTGGTGGGTAATTGTGGTTTGATTCGGCTGTTTGCTTTTCAATTTCTCTTTGACATTTTGTCTGTAAGTGCAGCACATGAGAATAGATTAAATATTTAACTAAAAATAATTAATTGTGGAGCATGTCCGTGCTGATTTTACACTTTTAAACAAACATGAATTAAAGTTGTAGACAGTCACAGTCTTACGTTAATGTGAAAGAGTAGAGCCAATGATGTGCCATGCACCAACATTATGAGTTAGTTTGTGTTGTAGCGTTTGTCAGACGGATTTGAAAGTTATGTAAATACAAGTTCAACACTGTAGTCCCCAAGTCCTGACACTTCATTAACAGCGTGTGTATTTGCACTTGGAGTAGAATCGTCTTATGTCAGCATTTTGTCTATTTCAATTTCTGGGTAAAGTTCTTTCCAAACTAAAAAAAATCAACCTAGACTTTTTCTTTGGACTCAGATGTCGCCTTATTTCCAATTTTTAGTTTTAGTTTGGTTTGGTTTAGGAGCCCAAACTGTTTTGTTAGTTAAAGAAAAGATCATTGTGGTTTTTTTTTAATGCAAATATAACTGATTGCCGCGTTAACAGCACCTGCATATGATAAAATAGCTGATGCTAACATTGTTGTCCATGACAAAAAGGTAAAATTGTCACATGATTGTGACGTTAAAAAAGATGCAAAATATACATGACGATTGTCTGTTAGAAAACATTTCTTTTCCATCATTTTAAAACTCCTATTTTCTTCAGAAATCCAGAAAACAGCAGCAGTGAACAGATATTCGCCTCTGAATCTTTAAATCTTGGTTAAAGTGCTGTGTCTCTTGTTGCATAGTTATTGCATCTCTGGTTCAACTGTGAATAAGGATAAGACTGCGGTTAAATCAAGCAGAATCACAGTCTGAAGTGGAGTTCTCTGTTTAATTGACATTAATGAACATCAGATACGGTTAGGCTTAACGATGTCAGATAAAACAGAGCTAGAAGAAGATTTGGGCATCAGTGTAAGATCTAAATCCAGAGCTTGCTCAACGTGGAAAGCATGTAAATGTAAACGGGAGTATTTTAGGGTGATTGTGGAATCGTGTAAAGGGCTAAATGGGACTGTCGCATCATTGTGCCACTGAGTTGTTTTGGGATTCCTCTGCGATGAGCTTGACTGCCCGCTTAACAGGCATCGATGAAAGTGGAAAAGGAGATGAGGTCACCTGGCAGTTTGTGTTACGTCAGACCGTTTTAATGGTTGACAAAGACGGCGATAAATCAGGTCAAACTCTTCAATATGAATCAAGGTCAATGCTTGCCAGGCAGCTCAGGATTCACCACAGCAGATTTGGTTTGATGTTTAAGAGGCTCCCTCAAATTTTCCTGTTTGACGGCGCAAATGAAAGATAACAAAGGATAAACATGACCTTGACCTTTGCAAGGTTCCTCCTTTGTCCAAATTTCACATCTTATTTTTACATTTATTATTATTATTTTGTTGCTTTTATGATTGATGTTGACAAGTTTTGCCTTTAGTTTTTTCTGATGGTTTTTTATCTCGGCCTTT